>JAJJMC010025504.1:49684-75231 GCA_023531435.1 Papaver californicum | reverse complement strand
TACATTCTAAATTGTAAACAGAATGTATCAAATGCATAAGCTTAACATGGTATCAGAGCTTTGATCCAAAAAAAATTTCAATTCAAACTCAATGGATGAAAATAACAACAACCCAATTTTCAACACCAACAATCCCAATCAAACTCTTCTCAGCATCAATGTTGCTGCACAAGCTCCATTAAAGCTCAACATAACCAATACATTTTCTGGAAACTTCAATTCAAAACTCTCTTTGTAGGATATGACCTTATCGGCTATATATATGGATCTACTCCCTGCCCACCACAAACAATCACCATTGATCAAAATACAGTTAAAAATCCAACATACCACATTTGGAACAGGCAAGATCAACTAATCCTCAAAGCAATTATTGGCTCTCTATCACCTTCCATCATACCTTTCATAGCACAATCCAAAATATCTCAACAGGCTTGGACAATCCTAGCCAATACATATGCAAAGCCATCTAGAGGCAGAATCAAACAGCTTAAACATCAACTCAAAAACACTGAAAAAGGATCTCTCACTATTACTGAATTCATGCAGTCAATAAGAACCAAAGTAAATGATTTAGCTCTTCTTGGAGCACCAAATGATGATGAAGAAATAACAGATAAGATACTAGATGGACTCACTGAAGACTACATGGAACTGGTTAGAGCAGTCCAAGCAAGAGACACAAACATCACCTTTGAAGAATTACATAAAAAGCTTCTCAATTTTGAAGCATCTCTCCAAACAAAAACATCTGTACAACATCATTTCCCAGCTTCTGTCAATGTAACCACCAGGCATAACGCACCATGGCGTCCTCAAACAACGCAACAACAACAATCATTCTACACAGTTTCAGAGAAGTTACAGACATCCAAAACCAACACACATCAATGCATCCACACCATTACAACAACCCAGACAGTTCAAGCCATATCTTGGTCTGTATCAGATATGTAGAGTTCAGGGGCACACAGCAAAACAATGCCCATCTTTCAGGCTGGTACCAATAGATCAAACAAGAACAAGTCAGCAACATTCACCTTGGCAACCACAGGCCAATGCAACTACAAACAGCACCTGCAATCCTGCCTGGCTACTTGATTCTGGTGCATCTCACCATGTAACCTCTGATCTTGATAACCTATCTCTGCACTCACCATACCTGTGTAGAATGATTGTTGTTACGCCAGGTATGTTGTTGCGTTGTTTGAGGACGCCATGGTGCGTTATGCCTGGTGGTTACATTGACAGAAGCTGGGAAATGATGTTGTACATATGTTTTTGTTTGGAGAGATGCTTCAAAATTGAGAAGCTTTTCATGTAATTCTTCAAAGGTGATGTTTGTGTCTCTTGCTTGGACTGCTCTAACCAGTTCCTTGTAGTCTTCAGTGAGTCCATCTAGTATCTTATCTGTTATTTCTTCATCATCATTTGGTGCTCCAAGAAGAGCTAAATCATTTATTTTGGTTCTTATTGACTGCATGAATTCAGTAATAGTGAGAAATCCTTTTTCAGATTTTTTGAGTTGATGTTTAAGCTGTTTGATTCTGCCTCTAGATGGCTTTGCATATGTATTGGCTAGGATTGTCCAAGCATGTTGAGATGTTTTGGATTGTGCTATGAAAGGTATGATGGAAGGTGATAGAGAGCCAATAATTGCATTGAGGATTAGTTGATCTTGCCTGTTCCAAATGTGGTATGTTGGATTTTTAACTGTATTTTGATCAATGGTGATTGTTTGTGGTGGGCAGGGAGTAGATCCATATATATAGCCGATAAGGTCATATCCTACAAAGAGAGTTTTGAATTAAAGTTTCCAGGAAATGTATTGGTTATGTTGAGCTTTAATGGAGCTTGTGCAGCAACATTGATGCTGAGAAGAGTTTGATTGGGATTGTTGGTGTTGAAAATTGGGTTGTTGTTATTTTCAGCCATTGAGTTTGAATTGAAATTTTTTTTGGATCAAAGCTCTGATACCATGTTAAGCTTATGCATTTGATACATTTTGTTTACAATTTAGTTGGCTTTATACACATGTGATGGAGTAACAGACTCCTGGAGTTGTGGTAAGTTACAATTCTGTTCCTATACATATGGGTTGTTACTGACTCTTAACTGCTTCTTGTACAGGTCTTCAGGAGTGATATGCGATCCTGTTATCACTACTTACCATTTTTCAAACATTACGGAGGCGAACATAAAGGAAAGACAGTCCATTTTTGTCCAAGACATGATAAATAGGAATTAATTCTCATTTTTTTCCCCTTTCAGAATTAAGTCTTTGATAGTGGTGCGACCAATTAATTGTTATCATATTTTATATTACCATGACAAATAAACCTTAGAAAATGATTCTATTCGCGTCAATTGATCATGCAACTAAGATACGTTCCTTAGTTCACATCTTCACTGATTCAACTTCGACTATGTATTCCTCAGTTATCTCAGGTATACCCTTTCAATCAATCTTCATATTAATTAATTTTTTTTGAATCGATTTTAAAATCATGTTCTCATTTTTGTTATTCAATCTGTTACAGTCGTTGATTATAGAAGTGAATACGAAGTATATTGTTACTTGAAACATGTTTAGATGAAATGAATGTTTATGGCGACGGAGAAGATACTAACAGTCATATCCAACTAAAACCTCAACTTTTAGTTGCTATCTTTTGATAACAATTAGATAACCCAAACTTCAGTACTGTATTATGTTAGAAATTATCAAAAAAATATGATTGTTTTGTTAGAATTTGTATCCCATTTACTTTGGCTCACTTATGGAAGATTTGGACTTGGTCCAAGTATATTGTCTAAAGATACAAGAAACGAAGGATTGATGTGTCAAATATATAACACTTATGTAATAATATGTCAAAGTAATAGAAACTCATGATTAATTGATGTATCAATCTACTGTGGACTTAAGTATTTATGATTCAATTGTATTCGCTATGTATTAGTATGTGTTTATGATATATGAGTATGAGCTAGTTTTGATGCATGGAAAGCTATAAATACTATAAATATTCGTAGAAAGAACTCTTATTTCTTGTCTATAAGAGAGGTTACTAGTATCTCCATCAATAGTAACCTAGAATAGTAGGGCAGGGGAATATGTGCTCTACTCTTACGATTAAAGGTAGTGTTTTGGTTAAATCTCATCAAACAAAGGAATTAAAGCAACATGAAGAATACGTGCTTTCCCGAATAATAGGAGTCAAAAACTCATGAAATAAAAACTACTATAACAAACCCTAGAAACGACGCCTCTAATAATATTTATGTGGAGTTTTCATTCGACCATCACTGCAGTAAACAGAGTCACCCAAGGCCATCAAATCTTATTTAAACCAGGTAACTTCTTAATATTACTAATTAGGTTTGCACCAGTAGTCACTGCAATTCACATCATGCATAACCAACATACAACTAGTTGTTGTGTGTTGCTTTGCTTATCCCCTGACTAGTCTTTGTTTTTCGGCCCGCTCTCTGATTCCATATATATGAACAAAGAACTGGAGTAATATATGCAGTATAACTTTCATAAGAAGGAAATCCAGTTGTGTAAACTTAGGATTGTTCATCCACATTAATTAAACTTATTATTAATCATCCACATTTGCACGGTTAGAGATTTTCATTAGATACAACGATCAGTTTACGGATAAGGAATATACTATACAGTACATTTTAAGCATCACATGTACATATAGATGTAAATTTAGTCTATCGAGTCTGTCCAGATTTTTTACACACATGAAAATACGATAACAAAAATCTTTTGTTAATAAAAAAAAAGTCTATCGGAAAGTAAATCCGATGTTATTTTTTGTGTTTAAACTTGTTTTTTTTTTTGATTTAGATTGTTTTTACCTTGATTTTACTGCCAGTATGATTTGGAGACAAATTCAGTTTTATATTAACAAATTTTAAAACCTCTTTTAATGCTACCTTAGCAACCTTCAACCCTCGTAATTTGAATTTAGACCCAAAAAATATAGAAAACTAAGAAAATATAAAAAAAATCTTAGATAACTAAGGCTTAATTTGATAATGATGTGAGTTTTATAAAAAGATTTTTCTGATGTGTACTGTTGTGTTATGCTATGTAAAAAAAAAGTTAAACGTTTGGTAAAACATAAATAAAAGCTAAAGCTGATTAAAAAAATGATCAAATTGTGTTTGGTAAAATATCAAGTTCAACTATTGTTGTTGTACCAAATAACAAAAACAGACATATCTCTGAAAATAGTTTTATATTAGTTTATTGAGTTTAAAAATAATAATTTAAATATTTTATAATGTTAAATTTACTACTAATTATATTATTGTTATTGTTAAAAAATATTATTTTTATTAATTACATTTTATCAATAGATATAATTTGCAAACAAAAAATCAATCTAAATATTTGCTTTTGAACAAAATTGGTTTTTAAGTTATGATCTTAGACAAACGTTCTCCTTCTCCACCTCATACAACTGGTCGCATAATAATTCTTAATTTGAGCTAGGAGTTGTTGTTCGTCCATCTCGTCGATCATGTAGGTTTTTCATGTTCCGTGAAGGGTTTTCCAGTATAAGTTGTTATTAAGCGGAACTCGCAATTTTTCCATGTCTTGCATGGACTCATCGACCTTTTCAGGATTATCGAGCATTTGTTGCTTCCTGTCTCTTCGAGTCTCTGAAAATGGGGTTTCATCACGAACATGATCACATACGACTCCCACATTCACTGCGGGTGGTGACAACACTTCATCATCTTTAATCGTTAGGTGGTTTGCTCGTTCATCGATTTTATCTCTTTCGCCGTGACGGGAATTGCCATCAAAAACTACTCTTCGAGCGGTTTGTCTTATTCTTACCATACTTCTTGTTAGGGAAAACACGATCTCTTTTCTCGCTTCCTTTAGTCGGTGCTAAGATGTTTGTGCAAAAATTGATCTTACCCGTACATCCACGTTGATGATGATTATAATGATGTTATCTGCAACCTCTTTTTCTTGATGAAACAAAGTTTTGGGAGGGGGGAGTACCTGCAAAAAAAACTTTGATGCTTAAGTTAGCTAGAGTTTTTCATAGGAGGTTGTGTAGAAAAGATTGCTCACCTTTTAGGATTTAGGTTCCTTGTGTTTATATGCATGCTTCTGTTTTGGGGATCAACCCTAATTTCTAGATAAGTCCTTCAAGTCATTTGGAATGTTCCAGAATTAATTTTTCCATATTTGACTTGGCTAAGTATTCTAAAACTTCTAGAACTTTCTTTTAATGTTGTGGAATTAGGCCAAGAAAAATGGTGCAAATGGAAAAGCCCAAGAAAATGGCATAAATGACCAAGCCATAAAATGGGGCGGAAAAATCCTCGACTCGGCAATGGCCACCGATATTGGCGGGTGGAAACGACCGACGACAATTACGGGAGGAAATCGCAATTGGAAATCGCAGATGGAAATTACGGTCAGAAATAATATGACAATTACTCGGTCTGCTGACGTCGCACTGCCTAGACAGTTCCAATCTTCGTTTTTCGACCACTAACTTTGGGTTTCTAGACATGGACCGGCATACACGATGCCCATGATGTCGTAATTATCTAATATCTCGTACCAAAATATTATGATACACACAATAATCTTCTAAGATATTACTAAACTAATTTATCTTCTATTTTTATATATTTTTGTTGAAACATTGGATATGCTGAGATGACTTCCAATAACATCAGATAACACCTTTATTCCTTTCACAGAGTCATGTATAATCCAAGTAATATCCTCAACAATCTCTGCTACCAAAGGAATAATCAGGGTAACAAATAAAAGATTACCAATCATCATAAGGAGAAATTTGGCATAACTATTAGCATAAGCTCCATGGATTCTATATCATGGAATGTACTGTTAATCACATTTCTATTTCTTGTATTAACTTTGCTCTTATTGCTATGCCATTATCAGGAAACTGTGTGGGAGCAAGGAGCTTCACAGACTATGGATGTAGTAGAAACCATGCAAGAAAACGAGTTGATATAGCATTCGAATGGGCCAAAGAGTTGCAGAGAGCTAACATAGATTTTCATGCTGAAGATGATAAAACTCTGAGAGAAATTAAGGAAGTTCACCAAAAGGAACTTCAAGGCAGATTCAACCTGTATTTCCATTAAATGAATGATGGACATTTTGAAGAAATTTATTTTGTGTTGGGTAATCTTGTTAAGTTCAAAGGGATCAAAAATTATCGGCTTTTAAATTGGCAAACTTAGTTGCCAACAACAATAATCTAGGAAACGTAAATTAGAAAGGTCCAAATTTGATGTATTTATTTCAAACAATTCAATTTGTAAGCATCACTGTGAATGCCAATTCGATGCATGGTAGACCTATGGTTCTGCATGAGGTTATTCTTAGCTCTGCAGTTCCAAACTCTGTTATTGAGTAAATGTCTCAACAGTTTCTCTAATTTCGTATAATAAAAAAGAAAAGAAAATCGCAAAAAGCTCAAACCCTAAAAAAATCGTTTGGATTTGCCTCCACGTTAGCAGTTATTTCCCTTTAGATTACTTTACATTCATTTTCGCGTATGTCTTCTTCTTGAAATGTAAGTTCGGTTTTGTTGCCCTCGTTTGTAAAGAAAAGTGAACAAATACAGTTCTCAGCTCTGGCTGGTAAATATTTTGTTTTCAACTAGTAATGGTTGATTGTATCTCAAAGGAAACTTGACCCAAACCCCCAACCCGGCTGAACCCGAATTAGATCCAACATTTCTCGGAGTCTATTCTAGACAACTTAACCTAAATCCGGGCTCAAACTTTTCGAAAATCAACATTTAGGAATTACTAGTTAATCTAATCTATTGGACCCGTTTAATGTGTAGTCTACCCATCTAACTGTTTTTAGTCGCTATCGCTGGTACGATTCACGTGTGAGTAATGAAATGTACTTTTAAATATTCCATATTTACCCTTTATATAACGAACATCCTTCCAAATCAGATCTATTTTTATGTTTTCAGTTCCTTCACTAACATCGGGAGAGCTCTAGTGATGGGGATTGATGAACAAAAATCAGAGAAACTACTTCAATCAGCTTCATCTTTCCAAAATTTCAGATCCGTTTTTTCTTCTCTGTTGGTGTTTTTAGGGTTTCGTTTGAAGATTGTTTTAGTGCTCTGTAATCACCTTTATCTACATCCAATCCAGGTATGTTCTATAATAAGTGATGGTAAAGAAGTGAAGAAAGTGAAGAAGAAGAAGAAGATTCACGAATAGATCCATGAAGAAGAAGAAGGAGAGGAGATATAATTCATTAATTTTGGGTTTTGATTTATACTTTTTAATCTTCTTTTTTATATGGATCTAATGCTCAATATTGGAAGACGAGGGTTGTCTCTTCAAACGATATGGTTTAATCGATATATGTTATTTTTATTTGGTTTACTGTTGGATCATTTATTTTTTCTTTCCGTACATATTTTCCTTCAATACATATCAATATATATTGTTGGATCAATATGTACTGTGGGATCATATATTTTTTCCTTCAATACCTATTTTCCTTCAGTACATACCAATATGTATTGTGGGATCATACACATTTTCCTTCGGTACATATTTTCTTAAGTACATATCGATATGTACTGTTGGATCATACACATTTTCCTTTAATACATATTTTCCTTTGGTACATATCAATATGTATTGCATGATCAATATGTACCGTGGGATCATACAATTTTCCTTCAGTACATATCAATATGTATTGAATGATCAGTATGTACTAAAGGATCAATATGCACTGTGGGATCATATATTTGTACTATAGGATTATACATATCAATATATATTGTTCTTGGCGACTAACAAAGATCTTTTTCTTCTTTGTTCTTCTACTACTTGTTTTCTTCTTCTCTTTTGTTGGTGGGCAGGAATACTATTTTCTTCTTGAACTACTTCTTCTCTTATTGCTTTTTTTTTTTTTTTTTTTTGAGTTTTTCTCAATGATTTTTCGTCAGATTCGTTAATGATTTCACTAGATCTTGGTTTTTTATCACTTTTGGTTGATTATTTTAATCGTTTTGGTTGATTTCAGATTTGTTTTTTACCTGAGGTTTTGATTGCAAGTGTTTTTGTTTATTTTTGGTTTGATCGTGCTGAAGAAGGTGGTTTCTAATGGTTCACACGTGAATGATGATGGGTATATAAGTAATTTTCATTTTTCAAAAGATTTTTGGACCTCTGGTTAACTGAATTTTATCGCTGGACTATAGGATAACTAGTAGCGGGTTTACTAGACCAACCAACAAATTTTTCTATGCCCACCCAGTAGTCGGGTTCCGCCCGTAAACTCGGGTTTTACCCGCCCAAGTTGCACCCCGGTCACCTGCTTAACATTTAGAAAAGAGCGGGATAAACAAAAAGAAATAATGACCCATTTGTTCGAAACGTAGTATTAACTAGGGTTTGTTTTCCCCCTTTCGTAATCGAGTCTTCCCACGAAAATACGATGAGTCAAATCTTTCTTCGTCTTCTCTACCACGATCACACATAAACCCTAGAAATCCCTTCACGTGCTCCTAGTTTACAATGCTTCCATTTGCGTCCACTGCTACAATTCAGATAAGCTTCTTGCTTCACACATCCACCGATTCCAACTTTGGATCTGTAATCAGTTATCTCAGGTAATCCCCTTTAGATTCCAACAATCAAAATAATTACTATCTAATTTTTATTTTTATTTTTACTGTATGTTCTAGTTTCATTCTTGTTGTTTAATTTAATTGTGTTACAGTTTCTTGAATATGGAAGTGAAGGAAGTATACACTTACTACAAACCTGTTTAGATTACATGAATTCTTATGGCGATGGAGAAGATACTACTGAGAGTATTCAACTAAAACCTCAACTTCTGGGATCTATCTTTAGATATCAATTAGATAAACCCAACTTCAGTACTGTATTATGTCAAGCATTAAGAAATACGACTGTTTCTCATGAGTTTCTTCTTCAAGAAGTGTTAAATGAGTTAAATTTCTCAGTTTCTGAGAAAATTGCATTTGGACTTGCTGTATCAGATTCTGAAGAGCTTGACGTCAGAAGTATAGATAAGTTTTTTTTTTTTGAGTAGAGATCTTGATTGTCGTTGGGGTTATCTATTTTGTAGGACAAAGCTTCTGCATGAGTCAGATTGAAAAATTAAGTGCGAACCCTGGTTCGATTGATTCAAATGAGCAGATTCAGAACATTGTTTTGTTTCTTTCTCGGTCAAAGGGAGTTGCGAAACTCTTGAATTCGTTTATTCAAATGGTGTCATCGCTGGAGTTGAAAAAGAGGACTCCTTCAATACTGTCTCCATTGCGTAATTCGGATCATATGTATGAACTCAACTCGCAACTGGATTAGTTAACATTTTTCCGAGTTTCAATCATAATTACATCATTATTGACTTACTGCTTTCTGCGGTTGCTTGGTTGCAGGCAATTGGATTTATTTTATGAGAGCAGCGAACATGACTTTGATGAAATTTTGGCGGAGATAGAGAAGGAGTTGAGCATGGCTGATATTGTCAAGGAATTGGGTTATGGCTGCACAGTCGGTGCTTCCTACTGCAAAGATATCTTATCTCTTTTTTTACCTCTCACTGAAGTCATAATCTGTAGGATACTAAGCACGATTGCACGCACCCATGTCGGCTTAGAGGACCTACAGAGCACACATTCAACTTTCTGTGATGCTGTTAGAATAAGTTCATTTGCTGATTCATCGCCATTGGCCTCATGGAATGCCGATGTTCTTTTAGAATCAATCAAACAACTTGTGAGTTTCTTCTACCGATACCTTGCTGCGTTACCAGGTCCTCATTTTCCCTCTTTTGTGAACATCATTTTAATCAGGCTGAGTATCATTTGCTTTTTGACTGTTGTAATTTGAACTTCAGGCTCCTGATACCAACTGGATACATGTGATGGAAAACCTTGACCACGAGGGCTTCTACTTCCCTAGCGAGGATTCATTATCTTTTTTCATGTATCTTTACGCAAGTGCATGCCAGGTATTGGTTCTATAATGTCTGCTACAGGTGGATCTGGTAAAATTGTAATCGTGGCATTAGTATTGAGCACAATTTGTTGCTGGATCCCTTTCCTCTTCATGCCATATGTGGGGCTGTGTGGAACAATGCCGAAGGTCAGATATCTTTTCTAAGATATGCTGTATCCGCGTTGCCAGAAATTTTCACGTTTGTGCACTCCGCCAGACATATGGTATGATGTTCACGTATCACTGAGTCGTAGACCTCGATGTACTTTATATTTATTGGATTCATTTGATTGCTTGTCTGCTGTTCAGGTGTACGTCGATGCAGTTCATGGTCATAAGCTTTCAACTGGAAATGCAAATCAGGCTTGGTTATGTTTTGACCTGTTGGATGTTTTATGCCAACTTGCTGAGATGGGCCATGCTGGATCTGTCCGATCAATGCTCGATTATCCCCTGAACTACTGTCCTGAAGTCATGCTGCTTGGATTATCCCAGACTAATGTATGTCTTTCCTTTTCTGCACTTTGGTTGTCTTTTTTGTTGGTGATTGATATTTGATAGCATTTACTTTCTCATTGTAGACGGCTTATAAGTTATAACTTACTTCAATATGAAGTTCTTTCGAGGGTTTTTCCCATGGTCCTCGGGAACTTCTTTAGAGCTGGCGTTATTCTCCACCTATGGAATGTTAATCCTAATGTCGTCTTGCGGGGACTTTTAGATGTCCAGAACTTCGATTCAGAGGGCGTGATGAAAACTTTTGGCATTTGCCAAGAGCTTAAGGTAAATCCTGGAGATGAAGATTATTAATGCAAATAACATAGAACAATTACTTGTGATAAACACGACCAGTTAATTTGGAGTTCCATTTATTTTAGATGTGATCTGTATGAAAAATATGAATCTATTCAAAGTTTTTCATTACCTATCCATTAACGAAAATTTCATTACTCCTTGCTTTTTCATAATTCTTTTTAAGTGTTTGTATATTTGCAGTCGTAAAGATAATCCAAGCTTTTTCAAGTTTTAGTATTTCCTAGTTACATGGTTACTCCTCTCTATAACTGCACATATATTATTTCTCAAAGATAAAACAATGTCTGTACTATATTTACTTGTTCTTTAGTTTTTTGATATGTATGTTACCTTTCAGCTTTCTTGGAATGCATTTCACATTTTCCAGTAACAAATATAATATACTCTACTTCCATCTTTTTGTTATCTACTCTCTATACTCATCCTAATTTTGTCTCACAGATTCTATCTCCAGTGTTGGATATGGCTCCATTTTCATTCAGTATAAAGTTGTCTGCTCTTGCCTCTGGGAAGGAACAAATACATCTAGAGAAGTGGTTAAATAATAATTTAAGCACATACGGAGAAACCTTTTTTAAAGTATATTTCACTTTCCTTAAGGATTCGATCCAGATACTCTATTCAATCACAGTTTCAGATAATTATTTTCCATTAAAATCTGATTTGATTCATGAAAGTAATGCTGATACTTTTTAGGTGTGCCTCGTGTTCCTGAAAGAGATCCATTTTGATGTACCCCATGATGTTCTTGCAAATCAACATTTCTACTGCTGTAGCAAATGCTTATTTGGAGACAGTTCCTTTAATCATCAAGGTAGTTGCTCTCCTAGTTCACATATGCCTGCGACTTTTGTCAGAATTGTGCTCATAAAATTGTTCTTTTTGCAGGTTCTTCTAGGTCGATCTGGACAGAATGTCTCACGTCGTCATCTCCTCGAGGAAATTAAAAATTCTCATGCGATATGCATCCAAAATAGTACTAAACCGCTGAGTGGAGGAGCAGCTGATTCATTTTCATCTGAAGGTGGATATCCAGATGATATAGAGAGAGAGAGGCTAATTCTTACTTCAGCCAGATGTTCTCTGGGCAATTGAGCATGTATTCAATTGTTCAAAAGCTTGCTTGTTACAAGGAATCTCCTGAGAAAAGGTACTCTTGAACTAATCCCATGTGTGAAATGAATTGAAAACCAACACATTTGATCTTGTAAACCCATCCACAGTCGTGATTGCTATTTCTACCTGCAAATTTTCCAAATTTTAACCAGTACTGTGAATGCTCTAAAGAGGTTAACTATTAATTAATTTCTTATTGTCTGTCTCTGTTAGGACCTTAGATGGCATATTGCCATAGTGATCCAAGCTGATGACGTGTATTGTACTCTTTTGGTTATGTGTCATGCTGCAGGGACCAATGATTAAACCCATGCACTAGGATTAGAAATGGGTGTAATTTCTAATTTTAGTAATGATGTGATAATCGCAACCTAGATTAGGGTGATGCGGAATGAAATTCAATAAACAAACCCAAGCCCACTTGCCCCAGAGTTGACATCTATTAGGCTGTGTCCAACTTTTGCAAATACTGGCGTTAACTTGTACACTAGAAAAAGTATAAATTGGGCGGAAGATAAGTGCGATATTCTTTTATAAAGCATACTAAAGCAAATTATTTGAGAGGTAATATAAGGGCACAATACTAACTTTTTTTTCTTCCCTTTGTATCTTTTTGTTAATGGTGTTTTAATGTGGTTTGTCTTATTCAGAGTCTTCTCTTTTATTGATAATGGGTATTCAAGGTTCGCTCAGTTTACACATGCACGTCGTCATAAACATTCTCAATTTGGTGGTAATTAGTGATTTATCTGTGTTTTGTCTATTAATTAGTTTGTTCGCCATATGAACTTTCAGAGAACAATCTATCTATGAATGTATAGTAAGGAATCTGTTTGACGAGTACGAATATTTCATCGAGTATCCTCAAAGGAAGCTTATAATTGCTGCAGTATTCTTTGGCAAGTTTTTTAATTAATTGCTGGACTGTGCATGTAATATTTTTACCGTTTATGATCTGCAATTCTTTTGACGTGGTTCTATATTTGAGGTAATCATTCTTCTGCATGTGGTTAGCCATTCAAGCAAACTTTGAAATATATATTCTCAAATTGACAAACTACAAATTGTATCTGTCGCATGGTAATTAGACCCACACGTGTACAATTAGCAAAGACCCACATTAAAAAACCTTCACATTTTTCACATCCTATCACTGGGGAAAAGATTTTACTTTTTAATATTTACACTGGATTGCTGCTATATCATGATTGTGTAAATTATCTAATGAGTAACAATAATAATGATTTCTTGAGCGTTATTCTTACGATTATTTCGCATTCATCCGACTTCGAGTTACTTTATTAGCCTTAGTACCATAAAATGAGTGGAATCTCATCGAAGGTCAGTGTGGTTCTTATGAGTTATGAAAAAAGGTTTACACTACAAGATCAAAGGATTTGTAAATTTTGATTCTGTTTAAATAGTGAAAATCTGAATTTTAGAAACTCGTTGCTTTTCAGTTAATCTGTTTTGGTTTTTATCTCAATTGCCTATTTTTGATAATTGAAAAATTGGGTGTAACTTCTATTTCTAATGTCTCGCCTAATTATTTTGTCGAAGAAACCGTTTTCGTTGTAATGCACTTTACATCTATTCTAAAGTAATTTGTTTTTTGAACTATATTATTCTATTTATACCTGTGACTGATATTTACTGCAGGATCACTAATAAAGCACCAGCTTGTGACCCATCGGACCCTCGATATTGCTCTTCGTGGTGTTCTGGATGCGTTGCGTGAATCTGCTGATTCGAATGTTAGTGTTGTCTTTTCAACAAGTCACTTACCCTTTCTTAGTGTGTTTATTTATGTATATATCTGAGTATCTGTTACCTTCAGATGTTTGTATCTGGGGCGAAGGTGCTGGAGCAGTTTGTAGATTGTTTGATAGAGTGTCCTCAGTATTGCAATCATATCCTGCAAATTTCTCATCTACGTGAAGCCCATTCTGGGCTGGTTACGTCCATCGAGCGTGCTCTTGCTACGATCTCATCCAGCCACTCTGAATCAAACGGAGGCAGCATTGTCCCTACAGATCACCACCAAGGACCAAATCCGGTTCGTTTGTACATTCTGTTTTTTGGTAACTACTGTATTCAAGTTATACATTGTGCAAGTTTTTCTGTTTAGTAATAACATCCCATGGGGTACATAGGTGTCTGAGTCCCCATGGAAGATAATGGGATCTAGCAGCAGCAGCACGGTGCAGGCTAGAGTGCAACCATCTTTATCTCCATCTCAGCTCCAACATCCATCTCAGCTCCAACATCGATATTTACGTTCTCTGGATGATAGACATAAATCTGCCAGAAGTAGTTTGGGTACCACCTCTGTAAAACTACTTTCATGTTCTTCTGGACAGCAGCAGTCACTTTTTTCAACCCATGCTGTTGTAGCTGGTTATGAGGAGGTACATAAATATACTGATCTATATTTTTTCTTCTTGACAACTGTTGTTTTTAATGCTCTAACTGCACCCATTTTCATCTGATTTGTGTTCTACATCACTATTCTTTGCAGGCAAGTGTTGCACAGTCATTGGCTATTGTGCCGTATCAGAGTGCACCCAGTGGGCCTGCCACTGTGTCATCCGGCCAATGTTTTCTGCGTCCTTCCCGAGGAGTAGCATCTACCAGTAATTTCCTATAACTTTTGTAATCATTATTACACATTAATCGGGATGATATATCTTTATGCTAAAATATTCCTGGCGAAGTACACTGTTCAACTACATGTGCTTCAGGTTTCTCACGCTTCCTCTTCCTCTTCCCCTTTTATTCAGGGATACTTAGACAGCAACGTGTTGCGGGTGCTGAAGGAAGGAATACTCGCACCGAGGTATTTGAATTATGTTTTGGTATTTTTCCTCGTTTCAGTTTGATAGATTTATGAGGTATATAATCAAGTCTGCACAAATATGAAGCAAGTTCCTTTCCTCTTAGCCAGGAATGAGAATTTGAGATATAATGGGTGTCATCTGAGATAAAAAATAATGGTCTTATTCTCAAATGTTGACAACAAAGGACTTTTGTGTTCCCAAGTCAAGTGTTTATTTAAACATTGGATGCTTAGGCGACGCACCTATATATGTTCAAATAACGTCCTGTAAACACAACCCAATTAGATCAAGCTAGCATAGAATATACATCTATAGTTGGACAGACGAAGGTAAATGTTATGTAAATTATATTTTAATTATACATATTATGTGGCCAAATTTGTTCTGATTTTGGAGATGAGCCCACTGGCTTATTATATGTTTATTTCACTGAGAAAGAGTATGTACCCCATACAAATTCGTTTGCCTTGTTTGAATCATTTCCCCTACAGCTCTGCCTTAACACAAAATAACTCAGCTTCACATAAATGTCCTTTTGGTTACCCCAATCCCTAGAGCTTAGATCTCTGATATCCGACCGTGCAAAATGCTCGTCAGCTTTTAGTTGATTCCTCCTCCCAACCTTTGGTTTTAAAGCAGGGAATCATTCTTCCCCGCCTCCTATTGCTCTATAATAGTAATTTGATGCAATGTTTATTTTTCGCAGGATATTGCAAGTGAATATACAGTTTGGCGCCTCTAAGTGTGGCATATACCTGACGATGATCTCTACAGTAAGTTTATATTGGGTTTAATTTTACATCTTTCTTAACATTGTCGTAAGATTTATTCAACTTCTCTTATCTTAACTAATCCATTTGTTTTATCTGACAGCCACGTTGAGTGGTCCCAATTTGATTTGTTTAGTTTTAGCGGTTGTCTTGTGCTGTCTCGGTTAGTTAAATAAACTCTTCAACTCGGCCGAACTACTTTAATCTTGGTTTCTGAACAACAAATTTTGGTTGTATTGTTTTATTCTTGACTTAGTTTATAGCGCCGCCACCCGTATAAGTTCTAGGGGCATTTTGACTTTGCTCAAGTTTGAATAGACAATTTAGAACTGCATAATATTTCTATTTTGATTTTTTAATTCATTTTTTGCACACAGGTGTTTTAAAAATAAGGCTATTACACTTTGCTTTAATCCTATGGCTTACAAGCGTTAGTATCTACGTGTAAAGATCTTAAACAGGTAAAAACCTAAACCGTTTTGATTACGAACTATTTAACACGTGTCAAAATGTTGACGGTTTATTAAGCCGGCAGAAAAATTACAACACTCGCTATGATTTTAGGGGAAACTGGAAAAGAAGAACTAGGGCTGGGTAGGCAAATAAATTTTGCCTAAATTTTAGAACCATTTTTTTTGGGATCACGGTGGATTTGGGGACCATTAAGATAGTATGCCATCCGTTGCATATGGATAAGGGATGTCTTACTGAAAGCAAGTTATTAAATTGTCCTTTTATTTATTTAAATTTTTTTTTTTTTTTAAATAGTTTATTTTATTATTTTAATTATTTATTATTTTTTTATTTTTTGGTTTTTTTAATTGGTTCAGTTAGGTGTCTTTTTCTATATTTCCTACCGAACTTTAATTTGTTTTTCGTATGGGAAGAAAAAATTAAGGTTTGGTTGGGTTTTTATTTCCTAACCAGAACCCAGGTTCGGCTGTTTTTTTTTCCTAGCCTAACCTAGATTTAGTTGATTTTTTTTCTTTCTCTAGCTGAACCTCAGTTTATTCTTTGCACATGAGGAATATATTGAGGTTTATTTGGATTTTTTTTTCCTCATAGCCAAATCTCAATTTGTTCTCCGCATATGAAGAACACCTTGAGGTTCGACTGTTTTTTTTTTCCTAGCCGAACCTCAATCTGTTTTTCGTATATGAAGAATAAATTGAGGTTCACCTAGAAAAATAAAAAATCTAGTCGAACTGAAACCAATAAAAAAAACCAAAAAAAAGATAAAAAATGTAATAATAATAATAAAAAGTTTATTAAAAGAACAAAAACCAATATTTAGATAAAAATAATAAAAATAGACATATAATAAATAAAATAAAAAATAACATAAATATATTTTAGCCATTACCATAAATATATAGGAAATGGTTTTTAATTTCTTTTTTACTTCATAATAACCTACTACTAAAATCTCAATGGTCCCCAAATAATCGTTCAAATTTTTAGGTTGGAAAGCAGCCAAGTATGTTAAAATGGGTTTTGGAGCTCATAACATAAAAATAATTAGGCTCGGAAACTAGCTCAGTAGGGTAGATAAATGCCTACCCTTGACATGGCTGGTTCCGCCTCTGAGTAAAATCAAGTGATTTCTTAGCCAATTATTACGATTGTGGGGGAAGAAAATCGTATCACCACATGGAAACATCTTAAAGCTCGGATATAATCATATTGGATGGAAAACGAAGCACCTAATACAAGCTTAAAAATTACTTTACCCTAAATTGAGATATCTACCACTAGTCCAGGATAAAGACTCGTGTAAAAGTACAACGAGACCAACGAATGAGTTTGAATCAGGTAGCTGTGTATGTAATGAGAGTCAGAATGGTTGAATCATTGAAGGACTCAATTGACCAACTAGGTGGTAGAAGGGGGTTTGCTTATAGTTAGAACGATAGTGATAGCTTCGACGAAGATAATCTCGTATGCTTCGCCAACTTCATCCTCTAATGTTGATTGTCTCTAGCGAATGAAGATAACCATTCTTGCTCGCCTGATGATCATCTCGGGAACTTAACGAACGAAGTAAACTGTTATCCATTACATATAAAATTGTAATTTTAAGTGAAGAGATAATATTGAAAGAGGGTTGAGATTTTTAAGAGACAGATTCCTCGTAGCGATTAATACATCGTCGGATCTGTTTTAAGGTGATCTAACTAACTTGAATGTCGATTTGTCTTTTGTATTTGAATACTAGTATAAGATTTCTATTTCCTACTTTAAATTTATGATTCATAACTTTAGTTTGTTTCTTAATTTAAAATTCCCTTTTCCTAGTTTAAATCGATTTTCTTTTTCCCGATGTTAGTACTCTAGGGAATTATTGAAACCTAAATAAAAGAGGATTACATCGTTATCATTATGGAAAAATTGATAATGTGTCAATATTCAACAGATGATCGAGAATATGCCTCATTTTTATAGAGTTCGGTAAAATGTTCTAATCGTGAGTTTTTTTATCCAACTCAGTTAAGTGGTCAATTCCTAATATGGATTGGAACAATATATTTCGAATTAAACATTTATAAAAAACGTAAACAATCTAATTAAACAATCGTAGAGCATAATCAAATACTAATTTACATAAGTTGATAATGATTTTAAAAAATCCCTAAATTAAATACGTGGAGAAATTGACCACTTAACTGAGTTGAATGAAAAAACTCATGGTTGGAACATATTACGGAACTCTAGAAAAGTGGAACATATTCCCGACCCCTGTTGAATATTAGGGCATATTACCAATTTTCCCTATCATTATTTGATTTGTCTTTTCTTACGAAGGAAAACAATACTAGGTTTATCAGGTATCTGGAGAGAAGAAATTCCTGGAAAACAAAAAGATAGATGGAAAGTTACGATCAAGAGATCATCGACATCAAAGTTTTAGACGTGGACGCAAACACAGAAAAACAACAACAAGAAAAAGTGTATAAGAACAACATTGGAAGTGAAGATTACGAAGAGGAGGTCATCCAAATAAAAGTAGAAGGATCAGCAGAGAAGCTGGGGAAGAAAAAGTGAAGGAAAATATCATTAGAAGGGAATTCAAGCAATTTGATTTCACCTGTATAACCGGTAAAAACAAGAACGGTTCGTGAATCGAGCATCTTGAAACGAGGATATCAAAAGTAGGAGCTAATCCGTTATTGATGGGAAGTGTGATTTGCTAGTATCCTTCGTTAAGTGCCCAACTAATATCGAAAGAGAAAGTATCATCACTTGCAATACATCAACTAATCAGCAGGAAAGAAATAGGATTGAGAGGCACAATAGAATAGTGCAAGAGTGGGAGATACTCGAAAAGGGTCTACCTGATTCGGTGCTGCACAGTCTTATAAGAGCTGTAATCATCGGTGGAGCAGGTACGCCTTATCGCCATGGTTTTATTCTTTTTTGACATGATATTACCACCTCATTACCCAAACGTACCACCTGAAAGTCGTTGTTGTTCTACGTTCCCTTGCTCTAGTTTAGAACAATTACGAACTTATTATAGAACACTGGGGTGCAAGAACTGAAATAAATCCGCTAGCTAAAACATGGGATGCAAATGCATCGAACATACTGGATCTTGTAGTATCTATTTACCTTTTATTTCAAACTGAGTACCCATTATGACACTTCGAGGAAAACTGTCAGATAATGGTGGCTACTCTTCAGAACCCACCAAAACATTTTGAAGAATTTGTTGCACAGCATTTCCGTGATCGTGCTGAATCGATTTTAACTGCTCGCAACCCTTATAGAATTAGATGTGCTGATAGTCCAAGATATGAGACGAAGCTGTGCAAAGAGTATCAGGAATCCATGCTTAATGTAATTTTAAAGCTTATGAAGGCGTTTATGAAGAATGGTTCTTCTTTGGATGATTTCATGGGAGACGACCTTAACTTGGAACACGCTGACTATATTTATGTTGAGCCTCAGATCGAATTTACTCGTCGGGAATGTGCGAGTATGTGTTTGATTTTTGCGGTTGTTTCTATCTTTTTCATTTGGGCTGCATATGAAATGTAATCAGAAGGAACGATCCTCTCAAGGTTGGGTGATTTTTGAAGATGTCATATTTGAAATTGAAAACAACTAATTGTTCTTATTTATTTATTATTCGATTTGAACATGATGTATTCATACATTCGGTATTAATGAATTCAATTATCTTTTCCCTTAAATTTTTTTATTATTTGATGAGAAAGTTCCATTAATTGGAGGCTTAAAGCTACCTTTCTAGCTTTGATTCCAAAGAAAGATAGAGAAGCAGAAGTGAAGGACTTTAGACTAATTTGCTTGATGGGGAGTGTTCATAAGATGATATCTAAGATTATGGCCCAAAGATTGAAGCCAATGCTGCCTCACTAGATCTCCTTGCATCAGTCGACATTCAATAAAGGAATATAAACTCTCGATTGTGCTCTTATTGCATGCAAGATCGACTTCGAGAAGGCTTCGACCACTTCTCCAAGGACTTTGTGGATGAAGTCTTGCAAAAAAAAAAAAAAAAAAAAAGAAAATTCTAGGTGTGAACGGTAATTTTGGTAGAGGGTAAAATAGTCATTTTAAGATTCAATTCGAATTTTGTCACAAAACTTGGACTCATAGGCCCAACCCAATATCCCGGCCTCATGAGCGAGATTCGTCTTCCGATTTCATGAGTGAGACTCAGCTCTCGACCTTTCAAGTCAGACTCAGCTCTCGGACTTTCGAGTCTCCGGTCTCACAAATAAAACTCAGCTATCCTCTTGAAACTCATTTCTCGTCGTTAGGGCCTATAGAGACGGCTCCTAGATAGTACATCCCAGCCATATACACTAGACCTTAAAATTACGGACTTTCATATAACAGCCTTAGCTTCCATGCTGGATGTAAAATGCGAGTCAATCTAGGCTTCCTTGTTGGGCGATGTCACGATGCTGACAACAATGCAAAATGGGATCTCATTATCGATAAATGTACTTCTAAAACTTTCTTAGTGGAAGAGATCAAGACTAAACAAGGCTGGAACTTTAGTAAAAAGGGTGCTTTTTTTGATGCAAAGAAAAAGATTAAGAAGAAGAAATAATGTTATCCAACAATAATTGAGACTCAATTACCCTAGGAGGTGTGTCTAATCAAACTTCCGACACCTAAAACTTTCTACTAAATTTTACTAACTTGTCTGCCACTTTTATATAATCTAGGAATAAACTTAACAATCCAAAATTGAGTTGAATTTAAAGTGTGAATCGCATCTAGTAGAATATCTTCATTCTCCCAAGCAATCATTGAGGAGGCTTTATTGACGTATTCAGCAATACTCTTTGAATCCGTTTCATACACAATGTGAGTAACCTGCATCCCAGTTCTCCATCTAACTGCTTCAAAGAAAGCTAGACATTCTGCTTCTTGTGTACTTTTTAATCTTGCATAGTATCTGGCATAGCATCCCTTCCACTTTCCTGTAAAATCACCTAACACCAATGCAATACCAGTTAGTCCTGTAGTGGAGTCAAAAGATGCACCACAATTTAAGGTGTAGTAAGGTGTAGGTGATGGTTCCCAATTTGTATGTTCTCGTTGTTTGCTGCCCCACCGAAAGTCATCGACGTCATTGAGAAAGTGATACGAGACTTTCTATGGGATGCAACTGAGGTCAAGAAAAGTCACCATCTTGTTGCTTGGAAGAAAGTGTATTCTCCCTACTTGGGGTTAAGTATCTCAAGAGTATGAATAAGGCTTTACTCTCTAAGTGGTTCCGGAGATTTGGTCACGAAAAAGAATCGTTGTGGAGGAAGGCCGTGGTCTCTAAGTATGGCTCGAACTTTTTTGACAAAGAAACAAATGCTCCAAAAGCTACTTCCGGTTGTGCTGTGGGGAAAGGAATTTACAGACAGTTAAACTCCTTCAAAGATAACTGCATGATCCAAGTGGATCAGGGAACTACAACCTTATTTCGGGAAGATTGCTGGCTTGCCAAGGAGGCTTTCTCCACAGCTTACCATGATGTCTACTCGATAGCTAACACAAAGAATCGGACTGTTAGCAGGTTTGCTTCAATGCTTCAACAAGGAGGGGGATGTAACTTTGGGTTGGATAAGAGGCTTTCCAATATCCAGATTTCGGAGGTTTGCTCCATGACCTCGATTCTTGAAGGTATCAATTTGGGCCTGGATTCTGACAAACTGATCTTGTTTCGCACCTAAAAAAAGAGTAATCCTTGCCCATCTGCATCTCAGCATTTGGTATCTCGCCTCACAAAATTGGTTTCCTTCTTTAGCTTGTTTTCCACAAGATACTAACAAGTAACAACCATGAATAAAGGAATGCTAATTGTGAATGGGTGCCTGTAAAGAGAGTAAAACAGTTGAACACCTCTTGCTTCACCGCAATTTTCGGCGCACATTTGTGAATACTTCAAGGATACGTGAGCTTTATTGGTCCAATGCCAAACTGCATTGAATCCATTATTAAAGGGTGGAGAACTATACAGATTGATTCACCCATTGGGAAAGGCCCTTTGGCCAGTATTACCAGCTGCACTTTGTTGGTCTATTTGGAAATGCAGGAACAATAGTATCTTCGAGAATGGGACTGTGGATGTTAGTGGGGTTATTATTGAACAAGTTAAAATCCAAGCACACTTCTAAAAGAGAAATTCAGTTGAGCTAAGTGGTTTTAGACTTTTAGTCTATTTTTACAATGGGTAGCTGGGCCTGGGTTAGTTTCTTTGTAATATATATAATCTTCAGCTTGTAAACTTTGTCTAATGAGGGTTGTCTGTGAGGGTTTGGGGCTGGCATTTTAAGCTTCTGTGAGGTTAAGTATGTTTTAAATTTCAGGAAGAATTTTTTTATAAGGGTGGTAGAATGTAATACCCAGTATTTTTTGTTTTCCATTTGGGGTTGGGTTTTATCCGATTCGGCTAACCTTGTTGTGTAGGTTGTTGTTCCTTTTGTGTTAGTCTAGGTGGGTTTCTTGAACTAGGAAAGCTACAAGTTTTAGGGTGAAAATATAGTCACCAAATAATTTTAATAAATAAACAAAATTAAGAGAACATAAAAAGATAATTTAAATAAATAAAATAAAACAATAAATATGTGTATTAATTATTATTATTATTAGTATTAGTAATAATATTAGTATAAAGTTTATTATAAATAAATGGGGAGAAAGGTATTAGAGAAGTTAGAAAACCAAAAGCTATGGAGAAGGATGAATTGGAGATAAGGTTCTTGAGGAAGATTAAGTAAGAAAATTAGCAGAGGATCTATGTAATTGAGGTAGAATGCAAAACCCTTTCTCTTTTGGTGTTTATTTCGTATGATTTTGTATTGTTAGGGTTCAATAATTTATTCGAATAAATATGTATCTCTGATTGATGATCATGCTTATGTTATTGATAGATAACATGATTAGATAACACTAGTTAGAATTTGAGAATTATCAACTGTAAGTTCACCATTGAATATTTGTTTTCATTTAGATGATATTCTCCAAAATTGTGGACAGTTTCATTTTTCCATGGTTTTGATGATTTTAGGCAATCTTGATGATTTTATAGAAAATTTGTAATTTTAACAAAAGTTGTAGATTTGTATGATACCTTTAATTATGCTTTGTATTTGCTTAATTTCAAATTATTATGAATTAACTAGGAATAATTTGGTAACTGATGTAATATGCCTAATTTTTATGTTGAACTTGTAAAATCAATAACTAATTATTGAGCCGTTAGTTTTCTATGAAATTTGGATATGTATAAATAATGGTGTTAGGAATGTTAATTCAAAATTTTAGGGAGATTTGAAAAATTTATCACTATGAAATTATTAGTGTAAGATGCTTGCAGTAAAACTTATTCGTATTTATCACTACGAATGTGTATAGACTTTCTGTTATAGTTCCTATCTTTAGCATTAGCTATTGCAGCTTGACTATCACAATGTATAGATATAGCTGGCACAGCCTTATGCCAAAGACGAATGTCTTCTAAAAAGCATCTTAGCTAAGCGGCTTCCTCTCCTGCTTTATCTAACGCAATAAACTCTGATTCCAAAGTGGATCGAGCTATACATGTCTGTTTGGAACTCTTCCAAGATACAGACCCACAAGCTAGAGTGAAAACGTATCCACTCGTAGACTTAGACTTCTTTGAATCAGCTATCCAGTTTGCGTCACAATATCCTTTAAGGACTGCAGGGTATCTCTCATAATTTAAACAAAAGTTTAAAGTGTACTTCAAGTACCTTAACACTCTAATAAGTGCATCCCAATGCTCTTGTCCCAGATTACATGTATACCTACTTAACCTACTTATAGCATAAGCAATGTCTGGTCTCGTACAGTTCATTACATATATCAGCCTCCCCTGACACGTGAATATTCAAGTTGCGAAACTCCATTACCCTTATTCTTCTTAAGTCTACAACAAGGATCATAAGGAGTACAAGCAGGTTTACAATCAAACTGGTTATATTTTTTAGCACAGATTCAATATAATGAGATTGACTAAGACTATATCCATTAATCTCTTCTAATCTTCATCCCTAAGATTACATCAGCAGGGCCTAAGTCTTTCATGTCAAAGTTCTCATTTAGCATGTTCTTTGTGGAATTAATTACATCCATGTTTGTACCAAGTATAAACATATCATCAACATACAAGCATACAATCACACATGCATCATTCACAAGCTTAGTATAAACACACTTGTCAGATTCATTTATTTTAAAACCACTAGAAATCATTACATGATCAAATTTTTCATGCCATTGTTTAGGTGCTTGTTTCAAACCATACAAAGATTTTTTCAGTTTAGAAACTTTGTTTTCACAACCTTTCACAACAAATCCCTCAGGTTGGTCCATATAAATTTCTTCATCTAATTCACCATTTAGAAAAGTTGTTTTTACATTCATTTGATGTATCTCTAGGTTATGAATGGCAGAAATAGCAATTAGTATCCTAATGGAAGTAATTCTCGTAACAGGTGAATAAGTGTCAAATAAATCTACACCTTCTATTTGTTTATAGCCTTTAGCTACTAATCTTGCTTTATATTTTTTCACAGTTCCATCTACTTTACGTTTTCTTTGAAGATCCATTTACAACCTATGGGTTTACATCCTAGAGGTAAATCTACAATATCCCAAGTATCATTCTGTAGAATGGAATCCATTTCACTAATAGTGGATTTTTTCCACCATGGAGCTTCAGAAGAATTCATGGCTTCTCTATAAGTATGTGGATCAGTCTCAGCTAAACAAGTTATGAAGTCTGGCCCAAAAGATTTTTCAATTATAAGTTTTTTTCCTCTTCTAGGATCAAATTAATCTTCTTCTACATGTAATGTCTGACTAGTAGAAGGGACATCTAGGGGATCAACACATATCATGCAATATTCAAATTTCAAAGGAAAAATATTTTCAAAGGACACATCATCCCTAGATTCCATAATTGTAGTCATACCAATTTCAGATATTTCAGAACTTACAACCATAAATTTATATGCAGTAGTATGTTCAGGATACCCTATGAAGACACAATCAACAGTTTTGGGTCCTATCTTGGTTCTCTTAGGTGGAGAATATACACCTTATACAAACACCCCCACACTTTAAAGTATGCATAAAAAGGTTGCCTACATTTCCATAACTCATATGGAGTTTGTCTGATCCTTTAAAGGGTACTCTGTTCAAGACATAGCAAGCTGTAAGGATGATAGGTGCATAATTCACACATATAAAGTAGTTTTTCCTGAACCTTATTTGCTATATTTGAGTGAATTACTAGGTATTTTGATTACTTTTGTAGTTTTGTTAGTTTTTCAGGTTACAGCTCAGAAACCCGCAGAATGGAGCTTAAGAGATAGAATCACCGAGGAGCCAGTGAAACTCTGCTTAAAATAGGCCTTTCACACACCACAGTGTAGGGAATTGAATTACAAAGCCAATGGTGAAAGAATGAAGTCATTCT
>JAJJMC010025504.1:9321-39684 GCA_023531435.1 Papaver californicum | reverse complement strand
AGAGAATAAGAACTCGATTATTTTGGTTGAATACGACACGACCAAAGGACGGCCTCCCCCCACAAGTTCGCAGGTAGTCCTGAACTAATTAACATGGCATTCATCATCTCCTTTAGGATTCGGTTTTTCCATTTAGCCACACCATTAGATTGTGGTGAATAAGGAGGAGTAACTTCATGAATAATGCCATGTTCTATGCAAAACTCTCATATAAGGATTACATACTCGCTACCTCGGTCAGACCTAACAGTTTTAATGGTAGTACTCATTTGGTTTTCAACTTCTAGTTTATAAATCTTAAAGGCTTTTAAGGCATGATCCTTACCTTTAAGTAAATAAATATGACAGTACCTCGTACAGTCATCTATAAATGTGGCAAACCATTTTTTACCACCTCTAGTTTGAATAGATTTCATGTCAACTAGGTCTGAATGAATTAATTCTAAGGGTTTAGAATTTTTCTGAATATTTTTCTTATAAAACTTTTTAGCATATTTTTATTCTACACAAATTTCACATTTATGTTCGTTATCCAAAATAAATTTGGGTATGCAGCCTATGCTAGCCAGTTTGTTAACTGACTTATAATTTACATGACCAAGTCAACCATGCTAAACATTCAATATGACACACAAACATAAGAAGAATAAATTTTATTCATTTCAACAGAAGTTACATTCAAATTTTAAAGGCCCTCAGTCTTATAACCCTTTCCTACATAGTCTTTACCCTTAGTTACAATGACTTTCCCAAATTCAAAAACTAGTTTAAAGCCGTTATCATCTAACACACCACAAGATACAAGATTTTTGCAGATGTCCGGAACATGGAGAACTTCATTCAATGTGAGAGTTTTGCCAGAAGTGAGCTTCAGACCAACTTTGCCTTTTCCCGCAACTTGTGCTGCGGACGAGTTACCCATGTAGAGTTTTTCACCTTCCCATACCTTCTGATAGGAGGTGAACATATCTTTGTTTTCGCAGACATGCTTGGTAGCACCAGAGTCTACCCACCTGTCTCTCACATTGGTTACCAAATTGACTTCAGACACCGAGCCAGAAAACTCGTTCTTGTTGTTTTCAACTAAATTTGCAGTGGGCTTCTTATTATTAAAGTCTTTACGCTTCCTACAATGTATTTCCATATGGCACATAACATGCACCTTTAATTTTTACCAATGCCAGATTTTGGTTTCGGGAAAGTATCTTTTTTTTGCGGACCAGGCTTGCGGTTGCTTCGGTCCAGACTTGCGGAAGACTTGTGTTCACTGACATGTGCTTTGTTGGACATGTCCCTTTCAAAAGATACATTCTTGTCTTTTGAACACAATAATTCTTCCACTTGAATTTTCTTACCCAATTCAACCATACTGACTTCACCGGTTTCATGTTTTAATCTTCGTTTGTAATCAGACCAAGAAGAAGGTAATTTCTCAATTACCGCAGACACTTGAAATATTTCATCAATCACCATACCTTCAGCAATAATTTCATTAATAATTCGCTGAAGTTCAAGAAATTGATCCACCACTGATTTATCATTAGACATTTTGTATTCCAGGAACCGGGCAACCAAAAACTTCTTACTACCAGCAGTTTCCGCTTCATATTTTGCTTCTAATGCAGCCCATAAGTCAAATGCAGAAAAGTTTTCTTTCGCATTATAGAAATCATACAAAGCATCTTCTAAACAGTTAAGAATATGGTTTTTGTCCGTACAGTTCTGTTTACTCCAACTTTATAACTCTCTTTCATTTTCTGGATCATTCAAGGTCTCATCAAAAGGCTTCAGAACTAATTCATTCAACATGTGAAAACTCAGAAAGAACAACATCTTGGATTGCCATCTTTTGAAGTCTTTGCCACTAAATTTCTGGGGTCTGTCAACATCAATTTTAGCCATTGAAACAGAAGTAAAATCTATTGCGTTAAGATTGTTGGTTCTGCAACAATGGAAAAACACTAAACAGAGAAATTGTTAACGTTAGAAATACACTCTGATGTTGATGCACACACTAGGATAGAGCCACCTGCTCAGTAAATTGTCCTTAACACAATACTTCTCGGGTACTCCTTAATAATGAGAGATGCTATACCCCAACAGAGAAGATGTGTCTAGGATAGAATTTCCCGTTATGATATGAATTAGCACAATCCAAATCACCCTCAAGCGAACTCAACATCAAGATAGATGGAAGGGAAATAAACACTCAATTTGCGCAAACAAAGCAAGAAGAGGGGAAAAAAACTAGGGATAGTAGTCTGTTATGGAGTAAGTTCTAATGGAAAAATTCTTTTTCTTTTATAGTTGAAGAAGGAGTGAAATTAGCCCAGTATTAATTGACAATAAATTTTTTATTAATCAAAAGATTTAATTGTCGGTAATAAAACGAGCAAAATAATTTTTCCATTACGACAAGAGTTATTCTTGTCGGGTCAGATGCCCCCACATTTAAAACAAAATTTATTTTGATATTAAATTCTTTAATGAGAATATTCTGTTCAAAAAAGTAAGTTTTGGTTGGCCCGCACCGCACCCGCAAGCATTCTCGTAGCTGCAAGAATTCCCGCAGCCTTATGCTACGCCCGCATCCGCAAGCATTCCCGCAGCACATAAACACCGCAAGTCGCAAACGTGCGTACTTCGGTGCACCGCACATGTGTGAAAAGCAAGTATGCACCAACTTCCTCATTTTCTTAGTCCTCGCCCAACCACAAAAGCTTCTAAACCTTAAGGGCCCTCCCTTAGTTGTAATTTTTGTGGTAATAAATGGAGAACTCATCTCTAGTCTCTCCAATGTGGGACTAAAGGTTTTTCATTCATAATAGTGAAAATGAACTAATTTAGCTTAGTGACTTCTAGGTCCTAAGATCCATTTCCACCAAAACTAAAATTTATTTTAAATTTAAATTTCATTTTTCTCCAGCATATTTTCTTACGGTGTGTAACACAATCCTACGAGGAAATAATGATAGTTCAAGTACTGCTTTACAAGACTGAAACCAAGATATCTCGATCAAAAATTATACAAAAAATTTCAATGCTCAATAGCTATGTTCATGTGATAACTCATTATCTAAATTGTTTGTATTTCCTGCGCTTGATACAATTCAGAGTCATGTATATTGGGAAGGAAATAACTGCGGTGACACCTTAGCTAAACATGGTACCACACTGCAATCTAGTTTCTGATGGCATAGTCCTCCTATCGCTTTGGTTGATCGGTATTCCATTTCGCATGACGTTTTGGCCTTTATCCCCTCATTTCGATTTGTTTCTATTTTATTTCTTTTCATTAAAATTGCTCATCTTTGAGCTTTGCTAAAAAAAATAACAAACTATTTAAACGATATTGCTAGCTACCATAGCATGTAGACAAGGGTCACTTTTATTTAGTACGCATGCTATTTAAGCAAACTGAGAGTAGGAGTAACACCACCTCACTGTACTTCAACAGAAATCACTAATCGTTCATATTTATTTCTTTACTTCACTCCAAAATCCTTTTTTGATATATTTTTTTACAAAGAAAAATAATTCCAACAAAAGACACTATGGAGTGGGTGTGTTTTCAAGGTTCATTTTTCTTCCACAAACAAATGCAAATGATGACACAAACAAATGCAAATGATGATACTTGCTTATGAAGAATCATTACTCATTCGCACTTCCAAAAAAAATGTCATAAGCATGACAAATTAGTTTTTAATGATCAACTTCCCCTTATGCTTATATGTTACAATTCGTCGAAAGGTAATGGAGAAAATAACAATACGACAAAGAGTATGCAGATGTTTAATTATTCTAGAGATTATGTTTAAATTCATATTTTTAATTTTCATAAAAATCTCACAAAAATCTTTAAAATGCTGGAAGAAACTGAAAACAAACTATTAAATAGTTATAGAAAATGGTCAGAGAAAATGGCCAAAAGGAAATGGAGAAATATTAAAAAATGAGATGAATTTAACGATTAAGGTGGTCGAGTTGTACCAAACTTTGTTTTATAACCATAAAAATTACAGTATTTATATTCACATTTTGGAAATATATTAATTTTTTTACTTGTCACACAAAGTGAATCTTTGCAAGCTATATCATAAGAAAGATAATGTATAAATCTTTGCGGGTTATACCATTTTATCATCTCTTTTATTAAAATATGTTAAATTAAAAAAATAAAAATATCAGTATCATTAAAAATATATTAAATTAAAAAAAATAAAAATATTATTATTTTTTTGAACAGGGAAGTATCATTCTTATTCTGGTCTATCGTCCAGAGTCTTTTCAATTTTTTTTTTTTTGCACATCTTCTCATATCTTTCGATTGAACAAGTGAATACTTGATTGAGTTTGGGATGAAAAGGGATTCCCTCTATCCATAGTAGTATCTAATTTCTTTTTTAAATGAGACACTCGACTCTATAGCTTTTGCTTTTTAGAATTGTGTAAATAGAAAAAGACCAACTTTTATAGGATGAAGGAAGTATATCCATAGTACTTATTGATCGATAGCTTTTTTTTGTTTTATTTTAAAAACATAACGGGCTTTTGATGACACACTCCTCACCTACTGGGCTAGTCCATTGGGAAACCGTCCTTCTTAACAATAACCATGAATTAATATGAATGGTTTGGGTGTTTTTAATAGGAGGGAATAAAGGGATACTAGAGAAAAAACTTTGGGTGGAAATAAATATTTAAAATCTTATAAGATAAAAAAATTCTCAAATGATTTTTTCCTATTACATCAATTGGGTGCTGTAAATTATGAGAAATTCAATAATTATCATCCTCTTTAACATCTTAAATGTTCATTATAAGGTTTAATTTTGTGGTTTTAAAAAAAATATATTAACAGGATGAAGATTTGAATTCATTTTTAATCAACAAATTTTGTATTTGATGACAGTATTGTAGTTCCATATTTTTTTTATTTAGATGAGGTTTAGTAAAATAATGTTATCAAAATAGGTATAATTTGATAATGAATGCAAAAGAGAGAGTATCCTTATTTAAGAATGAGTTTTACATGACAAATAGGTCTTCCATGATATGAAGTTAACAAATTAACTAAATTAAAACAGAAATGTTTTATACGAGCTCTTGATTATAAAGTGATAGGAAAAGTCTTTGAATGATTTTTAATTATCTAAGGCTTCTTAAACATGTTATTGCTAAATACTTGTTTCAAATTTGTATTTATCCAGAGAATTTGTTAAGATGTTAGAGGCAATTGAAAAATTATTAGAAATATTGAGTAGACGAGTTTTAAGAAAAAAAACTGATTTGTAATTCCCCTAAAGCAGGTAGAAGAATTTGTATTTTCGTAAGAAGAAAGTATAGAGTATTTGTATTTTCCGTAAGAAGAAAGTATAGAGAAAAGCGAGTCCTGACTATAAGTGACTGATGTTGAACTCGGTAAAATAAAATGATTGAATAATTAAAAAATAAAATTATTTAGGAATACACGTTAAATGCTGATATTACGCATTAAATTTCTAGTAGTAGATCCATAATTAAAAACGTTTTTGTGGTTGTTCAAGAGAAAAAATGATACAAAAGCAAGAATACAATCTCCCTATATATAACGTCTGTTATACTATATGTAACTAGACTGGTGCCCGTACTATGCACCGGACATATTTAATTTCTCATAATAATACTACGTACCAGGTTCGATGAGAATTTTTGATTTTATGTGTTGGGCTTTGTCCCGCGCCGTCGTGATGTTACATATAATATTTTGGCATATTTATAATATTTTTTATTTTTTTGGGCATATTTTTTAAATACGTATAATATTTTTGATAATATTTATTGACATAAATATTTTTTTTTCTTTTTTTGTTCATTTTTACAGGTAAGGTGGGTGATTGCTACCGTTTCACCAATTATGGGTTTAAGCAATATTAAAGATTTTGATAAAACTTAGGGACAAATCATATATACTCTATAACTAAAGTTGGGTTTTTCTATTTTTGACAAGTTTTTATTTTTAAAAAAATCATGTATATTTCTTAAATAAAGTTGGATTCTCCTATTTCTAGTCTAGCACGTTTCTTTGTTATTTTATTTTTTTGAAATTATGTATATTTTTTATATTTTAAAATATTTTTTTTAATCATAGACGTTCATCAAAGACGATTAGACGTAGACCGTCGATCTTATGTGTTGTCTACGCACTGTATGTGACGGTAACCCGATACAGTTAAATATTAGGTTTAAACGAAGTGTAATAATTTTTAATCTTAATAACAAATAGGAGAGTGTGTTTCCTTTACTCTCTAATATTTGCTGGGTTGGCAAATGTCCCTACGAAAATTTTCGTTTCACAAAAGCCATAAAAACCGTATTTCAACCAATAAAAAATGAGGGTTTTCTCACCGTTCAACATGAAAGCTTTATTTATCTAGGCCTTTAAGTCTTTAGATTAATAACAATGAACCTATTGCAATCTCTCTTAGTTTTCAAAAACTTCAACACTTTTTTCTTAAAAAATTTCAATATCTATGTACTTCTTGTATCTCTTGCCCCCCTTGGCAATTTGAAATTATTTTCAACCTTAAAAGCCTAGTTAGTAATTTGGGGTACGGAGGAAAGTTTGGGACGGCAGATATACGAGTATTATACGGATTTAGATAATTTGAATTTTCGGTTAAAAATTCGGTCAACGGCTCGTTATAGGGCAGTAATTCGGAATAACATATGTACATGTATAATTCAATTTAGAGATGTAAATTCGGCTCTCCAAATTTAACGTGTATTAAATGATAAAGAAATATTTTTTATACGGTGGAGTGTTCTAAATATGTACATACTTTTATAATATATGGTTTGTTTGAATTATATATAATATATGGATTATAAACACAAAAACATATTGGCTCAGTGGTTAAACGTCTTTTATAGTGTGATGGATGTTTTGGGTTCGAATCCCTCTGACTGTTATTTTTTATAAATTGATTAAATAACTTATTAACGGAATCGGTGAGTTGGAACGGCAAACTGAGCCGGTGAATAATTCGCGAACCCAAATAAGTCGGTGAGTTGGAATGGCAAACCAGTTTCATCCTACATATTTTAACAAAATTAAACAAGCATTTGTGCATCATATTTCTTTATAAATTACACTTAGATGAAACTAGTTTCATCCTATATATTCTGTCACAAAAATATTTTTTCTTCATGATATATCTGGTTTCATCCTGCTTCTTTTGATAAAGAAACATATTTTCGTCAGGATGTATGTGGTTTCATCCTGCATATTAAATATTTATGATGAAACTCGTTGTATCCTAGCTTTTTTTTAAATATTTTTTCCTTAGGTTAAGCCATGATGCATCCAATTTCATCATACTATTTTTGAATAATATTTCCTATTTTAGTTTAAGCCAGGATGCAATCAGTTTCATCATTTGAAAAAATATATTTTCAAATTTACTCTCAGCAATGGATCTTGTTTTGTAGATAATTTAAACACTTTCTAAGAATATAAGCTTTATTAAAATTGGATATATAACTTGAAAATTTTGAATTTTTTTGTGGTTTGTTTTTAAATAGGAGGGAGAAAGGATAAAAAAGATAAAACATAAAGATGAGGGATATAATTATCTAGGTAATTTAGTTTCTATCTCACCCATTCATATTGTTTACTTGTCCATTAGAACCATGTTTTAAGGATAATTGGGCAATAAACCCATTTTCTCTAGTAATAATGGTGAATAGAGTAAGGTACAAAAAATATTTGATTGTTTTAACATTTATACTCTGCTGGCGTATGTCGCAACTCGCAACCAGTGTTTTGAGACCTCGCCTAACCCGTCTGGTCGGACCGTTGAACAAGTGATCCAACCACTTTTCTGGGTTGGTTCATCATTGACCCAACAATTTTCTCAAAATCCATTGTTTTTCTTGTAAACCCGGTGACCCAGCCGGTCCGACCAGTGAATCCGATGACCCAGTACGGTTTAAACTGGTTCAACCCATAAACATTTATATATTTATCAAAAACATTCATATAGAGAAATTTGAGCTTGTGACCTACTAAGTCAAAGCTAAAATTGTTAGTCACTTTACCAACTTATGTCACCAATTATTTCATAGGATATTTACATATTTACTATATAAAAAATTTATTTATGAGTAAATATTTTCAACTCTATTTTTTTAATTAATTTTATATTTAAAATATTCTATATGTCTGACCTATTGGTCTTTGGTTAAATCACTGGTTGAACCACATGATCCTGACCCACTGATTTTTCCGGTTCGATATCTGATTCGATTATTAGAACATTGCTCACAACGGATGTTGTTAATTTCTAAGTTACGTACCTAGATCACCTATTAGACGATGGTTTGATTTTACTTTTTACTGGTTGGTTATTTTTAGCTTTGAAAGCATGTGCCCACTGCCCACTAGCTAACAAGCTAACCTCACGACTCGCGAGGCTATTTTCTTTTTTATATATCAATTTGATAAATCTAATGAGTTAAAGGTCTAGACAAATAAAATTTTCATATTTAACGGTGAGCAAACTCTCGCTTTAAGGTTTTTTTAGCTTTTGTGGAACATGCGTTTTGATGAGGACACTCGGCATAATTTGGTTGGTACAAATATTTAAGGGTTAAAGAAACTCTCTTATTGGCTGTTTTATTTTAAAATTATTACACTTCGTTTACACCAATACTTAATTGTACCGAGTCAACGTCACCTACAGTGGGTGGACAACACCGCAAATCGACGATCTACGTTTAATCATCTTTAATAAACGGTTACCGTTAAGTTTAAAAATGAAAACCAAATGCTTTTTGAAATTCGTTTTATAACCAATTTGGAATCCTTTTTATTTTTTAGAAAAAAAAGAAACCAAATTAATTTTTGAATTCTTTACAAACCGGGAGTATGATTCTGGTGATGAAAAATCAATCAACCATAGATGCATTCTTTACAATATGAAGTTAATTCTTAAAAAATCGTTGCAAACCGGGAGTATGATTTTTAAAAAATTCTGTCAACCATAGATGCATCTTGTCAAAAAATTCTGTCAACCATACTCTCGATTTTTAAAAAATTCTATCAAATTAACCAGTATGAAGTTACTTCTTGTCAAAAAATGCATCTATGGTTGATTGATTTTTCCTTCCACCCAAACCAAAATGTATCCCATCCTTAATTTTATGTAATGCTTGTACAATTTCTGGATTTTACACGTGTTGTAGTAAGTAATTTTTTATGGTGACCATCGCTTGACAGACCTCTTTGGATGACACATTTGGTATGACGCCACTATCGTCTGGTTCAGGATCATTGTTATCATTTATTACCGACTCAATAATTTCTTCGTCTGTAGAAAATTTGTATAACTGCATCATTCTCATAAGGATAGTTAAAAAAATGGTCTCCTTATACGGTCTGTTAAACTCACATATAGTCCTCCTTATATGGTATGTTAAAGTTGTTTTTGTTGTTTTTTTAATTGTTGATCGGAAGCCATTGAATTGAACTGAAGATTAAAGAATGATAAAATAGTATGAGTCATTTTTAATCAAACTATGAGTAGTTTGTATATATAGCTTGCAATGGTACATGTATTTTCTTAAATTCTACGTATTCAATTCATATAATCTTATTAGTGGTCTCAATACGTAGTAATTATTCTACACATATTTGAAGGATTGAACTTTGATTGTATTACTAATCTAAAGTCAATAGAAAATGAATGTTAATTGAATTTTTGATAAGAATTTTGACCAGTACTCTTTAGGTATATAATTTAACTCCTTAATTAAGAAAAATAAATTAATTTATTTTGAATGTCAAAATACTAATGATAAAAAAAGTGAAATTATTTTCTAAATAAATAAATATTTATTTATTGATAAATAAATAATAGATTTATCAATTGACAAGTAAATAATATATTTATCAACTGACAAATAAATAACCTCATTAAACGAATATTTTATTTTAGTCCCGAAGACGTTCATTTATCGAGGTTAGGTTGTATACTGGACGACTAAAAAATTTATGGGGTTATTTTTAGTTCATCATGCTGCTGATCCTATTAAAATTAGAGAGAACAATAATTTTTTTTATTCTTTTTATGAAAACGTTGAAATGTTATTGGAGAAACGGAAAGAGTTACAAACTATCACTTGCACATAAATTAAGAGAGAAGATAGGAAAAAATTAGAACATGAAAGCATGACAACTAAACATAATGGAATTGAACAAATCTAATGTCCAAGCCCACGACACAAGTTGTGCCTTGACCTCTAGCATTATATCTTCGCGTTGTTTCTTCTTTCCAGTAAAAGCTTTTCCACTCCTTTCCTTCTAGGTGGCACATAATATTACATAATCAAGCCATTTTCATAGTGTTTTACACCTGCCATCTAGCATATTTAATTCCCAAGCTTCAAAATTGTGTTGGAGTTTACCGACACTTTAAAAGCCTTTTCGAAGTAAAACTATACTTTACTAGTGTATGAACAGTGAAACCAAATGTAATTTGTACCTTTTATCTTCTATATCATCTAACTTGCAAGTCTTGTTAAAAATAGTGACAAAGGTGAAAGGGATACAGTTTCATGGCAAATACGAACTTACTTTTCAAAAACTGAATCACTCAAATAAATTTTCAATTTCCTCAAACATCTTAACAAATCTCAAGCTAAATACAAAAACTTAAGGCGAGTGTTGCATATTAACATGATTGAAGAATGGAAGCTGTTTATGTCAAAATTCTCATTAGCAAAAACAACCAATTATTTATCAAAAGATCTAAACTAAAATCCTTACCATACATTTTGTTACACTATATCACCTTAATATTCAAATCAAGACATACAAGCACATCAATCATGAAGAAGCTTAAAGAATCACTATCCACCAAATTGGACATTCTATTAGAATTATAACTATCAAATTCATGATCTTTACAAGTATGGAAAAAAGTGTATTTATCATCAATAGTTTCATACTACATCACTCTGTAAATACATACCTAATAGTTTTTATCTAATTCCAATATCTTTTCTTCGTCTTTTTCTCTTCCAAATTTTCTGACCCCCTCTATGTTGAATGAACTTCTCTATTTATAGTTTGTTCAATGGGTCCCTCTCATTTTCCTCTCTATTTATCTTTTATGTTTGATGAGTCATGTTTTCCCGATCTTGTCTGTCAATTTATTGATTATCGTTCCACTGCATTCTTTTGGTCCGATACCTCTTGTCCCGTTACTTCCTTGCGTTCTCTATATTTTATGATTATCTTTGGATCAGGATGGTCGTGCGGTTGACAAGAAGCTTCTTTCTTATGCACTGTCATGCTTTCGCCTTTTTGGCCCGTTACCTTGTACTATTGACACGTGCTCTTCGTACTTTATGAGTCATCTTCTTCCCGATCCTCAGTGTCAGTTATGCAGTTAAAGTAATTTAAGCAATTAATGCTTTCACTTTTCCGCTCTATGCGCATTTATTGCTCCTGTTTTTCCCGTTCCATTTGCATTTAATGCTTTCCGTTTCGATCAGAGTACTAACACTTTCCCGATCCATTTGCATTTAATGCTTTCTGTTTCGATCAAAGTACTAACACTTTCTCGATCGTACGTTTCGATCATGCAGTGATATTTTCAATCTTTTACATCTGTCATCCACTAGAACTTTTATAAGGTTTTGATTGTGTGTTTCTCGCTCTTTTATAAATCTCTACTTCTTTGCTTAATTGTTTGACACGTGCTATCTTAACTTTTATTTCCTAACAACTTGCCCCCTTCTTTTTTTTTTCAAAATTTTTAATGGTTGATCCAAAGTTTTGAAAAAAAATAGAAGAACAATAATTACCCTTTATCTGTCATAACTTCTTTTCGCACGTTATCCCAGATTTTCTGTTAGCAGTAACTTCTATTATCACGTTTGTGTCAGTTAACATTTTTCGAGAAAATTAAATCTTTGCCTCGATTAACACCTTTTCCATTTTTGAAGGTTCATTTACCCCTCCCTCTTAAATAGGATTCAGTCTTTTCTGCTTCTGTTTTTTCTTCTTAAAGTTGCAGCTCTTTCTCTTCCTTAAACTTTTCAAATATTCTCATTATCTCTCTGTTATTCTCTCATCCTCAGACGATTCAGGAATTTTTTGCATCAATCATATTTGCTCCACTTTTGATCAAGAAACTGTTTCTCCTCTTTCTACATGTAAGTGACTTTCTAATCCTTATGTATCTATTTTGTTTTGGTGTTTAATCATGATAAACATTGACTCTATGGAAACATAGATGATTGAAATGGTGATTGTTTATGATTTTTCTTCTCTAATTGCTTCTTTTTATGAACTTGATTTTTTTTTATTCCTTCATGCACTGATTCTTCCCTGTCTTTATCACAGATAAAAGATACCTTTTCACTATGTCTTCGAGAACTCAAAATATTGCTCCTGACATGATTCTCAACACGATGATCAGCCAGAAGTAAGGAGATCTTCTCGGAGTAATGCAACTAGATATGCCGCAACTCGGCATACCCGTGATACTGCATCTGACCCTTCTGTGGACGCTAATGTTGCCCCCAGTAGTAAGCGTGGGCATGCCAATTGTAGCTATAAATCAATGAATATTAAAGAGTTCAAAGCAAAACATCATCTCGAGGGATTCAGAGTTTCTCTTTATGGTGGAGATAAAGATCTAATGACTCTGGGAGCAGCTGAAAGCTTTAAATATTCAACCAGTAGCTTACTGATCTCTGCTGGTGCGTTGGAGGCTGGGCTTCGTCTTCTCCTATATCAGCGGGATCATCCCTATCAGTTCGAGGTTCTTGCATCCCGCTGCAATGCTCCTCACGGTTTATCTCGGTCCGTTATCCAGTATAACGGAAATTGGTGGCGGATACTTGATGAATGCAGCCTTCAGAGCGAAGGAAGAACCCTTACATGTTATACTCCAGACACCACAGAGCAACAACATTATACAGTTGAAAATTTTCATACTACCTATGCAGATAGTGTTTCCGTAAGGAATTTTGTGAAGTGGAGTGTTAGTCCTCTTCGCAACTGCAGTTCGGGATTCCCCTTGTTGCGCGAAATTGACGATCCGAAGCTCAAGTATGTTCCGGGAAGTGGAGAAAGAATCCGATTGGAACAAGAAGAAATAATCTGATTGGATCATGACTACAGGTGGTACCGGACTCCACTAGTGATCGAAGGTCCTTGGGTATTTGGTCATATTTCCAAGGATGAAGTTCAAGATGTTCGTGGGCGTTTCCCCAATTACTGTCCCTGGAAATTAAATTTCAGTGATTATAAATTCGATTGTGAGGTTCGCACGACTCTTTTTTTTTTTTTTACCAAGTTTGAACTTTGTTCTACAGGTTGATCCATCTACTGAGCCCCAGATTGAAGCGCCACCAGCACGCCCAATGCCCATCGTGCAGATTAATGAGGGAAGGCGAAAAACTAATAAAGTGGAAATAGTTGAGGGTAAAGGGAAGCGTAAGATGGTAGCTTCCACAGAGAAGAAGAAAAAATCGAAAAGGTCAAAAAATGCTTCTCTCACTCCTTCTGATAGAGAAGAAGGTGAGATTAAAGATTCTTTCATCCGACGCAGCAACATTGATGGTGAGGGAACCTCAGTTTCAAGATCTTATGCTGAGGGTGCGGACCAGACTATATCGGGATAGCCCGATGCTGTTGCGGAACGGTCCGTTGAAGCTTCTGATCCAGTTGCATCGGCAACGGATCAGGATATATCGGGACATCCCGATGTTGTTACGGGACGGCCCGCTAAAGCTTCAGGTCAAATTGCTCAGGGAGCGGACCGGGCTATATCGGGACGGCCCGATGTTGTTGCGGGACAGTCCGCTGAAGCTTCTGGTCAAGTTGCATCGGGAGTTTCCGATACTATTACGGGCCATCCCGCTGCTACTGCAAGTGAGATCGTATTGGCAGAACCCGTTGCTGGCTCCGAAGCTGCTCCCATTAAGGCTACACCCATAAATTCTTATCAGTCCCTGTCTCCACTTCCCTTTAACTTTGAGGTTGAAGTGGTCTCTCCCGAAGAGGGTATCATGACAACTGATAATCAACCAAATGTGGAAGGAAATGTTAAAGGAGGAGATGCTTATGATGAAAATATTGAGAATGTCGCCCCTAGCACTTCAACCACAGAAATCCCAACCTTTCATCCCGAAGAGATTATTCCCGTAGCCATCTGCGAAGCAAATGCACCTTCCGGGATATTATCAACGGTTCTTCCTCACCCCAATCCTGATGTGCCCAATGCAGATCCTTCAGACTTGCAAGGAAGGAGGGTGATAGAAAGATTAAATCTTTTAGGCGATAAAAATGAAGCCTACAAGTGGTTCTTAGCAAAGGGGCTACTGACTACTACAGCTTGTCCAGAGACATGGAAATCCGATAGTGGTTCCATGTCTAGGCTGCGGAGTTCACTGGGAACTATCCCTCTGGAGGATACAAGAGAAGCTTGGTATGATAGCGAGTTCGCTGAATAGACATTCCCGCTGAACCCTCCTCCTTCTTTGGATCAAGCTCTAGCTTTTGCAGAGGGTCCGCTGTATTCATATCCACAGCAAGCTCTAGCTCAGGTATGGCTGTTAGAACTTTTGATTTGTTTCATCTTTTCTTCCCATACTCATGACTTTAATTTCACAGCCTAAGCATACTTCCGATTGCTTGTTCGCTACATTCAAGTTTTACAAAGCTCGGGCTATTATGATGGAGTTCGTATATAAGAATGAAGCTGAGAAAGTGCAACGGGAAAATGCCAATCTACAACAACAAAATGAAAAGCTCCAACAACAAAATGGTGATCTCCAACAACAACTAAAAAATCAAAATCTTCTGAATCAAGGTATATTTTCTCACTCACTTATTTTTTCTTTTATATGTATATATATATATTTATTTATTTTACACACATGCTTTGTGATCACCGGGGGATTCCGAACTTGTATTTAGGATGGAGCGTAGGATGACTCAGTTGAATGATTATGCGAGAGAGATTAATAGGGAAATGGGGGTTTTTAGATCAGAGTTAAAAAGATTGTCCGATAGTCTTGACCTGGCCACCTGGAGACGCACTAGAGTTGAATCAAAATATCAGCAAGCTCTGGAAACTTTGGTTCTTAAGGAGTCATAGTTTAAATCCATCTCTCTGGAGGTATATTCTTGGGTTATATATTTTTGTATATAAAATTTCCTATAGTATTTAACACTGGCTTTGTTCTTTAGGCCTTGAAAATAAACTTAATGAAGCAATTGCTCGGGCTGTGAAGGAGGAAGAGATCTTGCTATTACAAATGGGAGATTTGAAAATCTCAATAAGCAAACGGAAGAACATTCTTCTAAAGTGCAAGCATTGCAAGGTGAAATAACTCTTTACGCAACCAGAGCTAGAGATGCTCAATCCCGAATCAGTGTATTGGCCAGCAAAGTTACAGCATGCGAAAACATGCTTTTGGATGAAAAAGCGAAAAATGATGATCTATCAAGAGAATTGAGTGTTGAAAAAGATCAGAGATCCCGCTTGGATGAGCAAGTAAAAGATTGTCAGCAAAAAATCAAGAACTTCAATTAGATATTAAATATGAATGTGCTTATACAACGTGGGTGAGACAACATGCAAAAACAAAAATTGCAATGTCATTCAACACTGCCTTGGATCGTGCACAAGCTGACATCACCATACTCAATAGTTGGGTTCCTCCGCAGCCATCCAGAGACAACATTCCCGATGCTTGATGATATCTGATTTTCTTTTTCTGTGTAACTTGTATTCCGGTAGATTGATTCGTAACTTGTAACTTGTAGATTGATTTTCTTTTTCTGTGTAACAATGCTATTCCTGCATAAAAAATAACATATTCGTATGAAATCATTCGGTTGATCAAATTATTTCATGAGAACATTAGATCGAAGTATTTATACCTCAAAACATGTAATTCGGGAACCCAACACATACGAGTCATACCCGGGCCAGGAGTAAGCTACAAGGTTAGTCCCAAACGTACCCTGAAAATGATAACCATTGATTATATCATTAGGTATCCCTTCTTTACAAGAATCTCGCACTTATGGAAATTCTTTAAGGGCGTATATGTACCTAAATTTTTATCTGCTTGAGTTACGATTGTTTCGCTAATCGCAAGAGTTCTCCAGAATAAAATGTTCCTGGAGTAATTAATATTTTCATGTCAGGCATCTCTTTATTAGGAAATCCCATTGTCAAATGTATTAATAATCAAGGATTTTCAAGAGAAGTTGCATTATTTATGCTTTACCTGACATGAATGCAATGTACTTTCGTATTTGCATTATCAATCAAGGATAATATAGCTTTAAATATTGTGCGTTCCATGAGTGTTGCAAAACTTCACCATGCATATTTCACAGATAATAAGATCATTGTCCTGCTGATGCTTGTATTGTGTACGGACCATCCCAAGTTGGTGCGAACTTGCCCGCATTTTTATCCCGATGGTATTCCGAAATTTGTCTTAAGACATATTGTCCTTGAACAAAGTTTCGTAACTTGACTTTCTTATGGTAGTCTCGTGCCAACTTTCTTTGGTAATTTTCCATTTTCTGAAAAGTCATCTAATTTTTGCAACAGTAAATCTGAATTTAGATTTTTCTCCCATGCTTCTGTTCTAGTTGTAGGCAAAATGACTTATGTTGGTATAACTGCTTCCGTTCCATAAGTGAGTAGGAACGATGATTCTCCAGTGGATTCTTTTCTTGTGGTGCGATATGCCCATAATGTGTTATGAAGTTGTTCACACCATTGTTTGTAGTGCCACGTTTTCTTTAGATTTGTTGCGATCGTTTTATTTGTGGCTTCGGCTTGTCCGTTACTCTGGGGATAAAACGGTGTGGATTTATGTTTCTGAATGTTGAAAGCTTCAAACAGCATATCAATATGTTTTCCTTGAAATTGTTTTCCGTTATCAGAAACTATGGCTGCCGGAATCCCAAATCTACAGATGATATTTTCAAATAAAAATGTAAACAGATCTTAATCCCTGATTCGATCTAATGCTTTGGCTTCTACCCACTTAGTAAAATAATCAGTGGCCACAATTAAGTATTTCCTCTTCTTGGTTCCCTCAACTAACGGACCTACGATATCCACCCCCCATTTCGCAAACGGCCATGGACTGAGTACATGATTAAGTTCTGTAGCAGGTGCTTTGATTCTTTTTGCGAAACGTTGGCAGTCTTCGCACCTTCGTACCATGTTTTCCGAATCCTTGAGCCTGGATATCCAATAATGCCTTGCATTTTGGCTTTCGATGCGAGTGAGCGTCTTCCACTGTGATTTCCTGCATCTCCATAATGTATTTCTTTGAGTATGCGTAATCCCTCCTTTTGTAACAGGCATCGAAATAATGATCCTAAAAAGGACTTGCGGTATAAGATTCCATCCCACAATTGGTAATTGTAAGATTTCAGTTGAATTTTCCTTGCTTCTTTAGAATTGGTGGGTAATATTCTATCTTGTAAATATTGATAAATTGGGATCCTCCAATCTTGTACGTTTAACTTATCATCTGGTTGTTGAGGCATAGGTGCGGTGTTTTGTATTGCTGGATCATCAATGTCTTCATTTACACCTTCTTCTATGTTATCAGCTGTCTTTAACTTTATGGATGGTTGTCCGACTTTTATGGCTGTAACATTGGGATCTCTTATCATTGATGAAATGAATGCTGATGTAATTTTATATAGTGGTAAAAAGAGGTTCGATTCTCGAACTTGTGAAAGTAATGATTTTAGAAAATATTGGACTAAATCTAAACTAATAAAAATCAGGAAAATAAACTAGAGATGATTTTTAGAAAATATGGGGAAAACCAGGAATCAGGAATCAGTTAATTCTAACAACCTATGTGATTAATCAGATAATTCTTTTTAAATTAATTGAAGCCCAAATAATTGCCAAAATTGGTTTTGTTATGCTAACAAACAGAGGTAAATCACAAGCATGGACTATCAAAATTAATTAACTAAGCATAATCCATCAAGCAAAAGCACAACTGTTGAAAGAAAACCGTTTTTACTATTTAAAACTATGCAATTCTAATAACAAAAGAATTATAAATAATTATTAGAAAATAATTAAATCACATAAAATTGAGAAAAATACCTTATCCATCATCCCAGTAAATAAACTTAGCCCATGGTGAAGAAAACTTGCTCAAAAGATCTTTTCATTGCTCAAAAAGTTGATTACAAGGTGAAATAATAGTGCAACAGCTGAACAGATACGTTTATAAATGTTGCAAGAGAGGGTTCAGCTGTAACAGAAAGTATTCTAAGCAACAAAGATTTGAAAGAATAGGCAACAGGAGCAGAATGTAACACTGGATATGCAACGTATATAGATGTTACAAGATCGTCTTCTTCGGTGATGGTGGATGAAGAACACGTCGGCCGGAGCAGCAGCAGGTCACCGGCGGCCACCGGAAGTGGCCGGAATTTCTCTGATTTCTTCTCTAGGTTTTTGTAGTCGATTCTCTTGGCTTCTCTTGGTATTTATAGATATTAGAAACCCTAGAGAGAGTTCTAAACCTAATAGAACTCTCTAGATTAGCCCACAAATCCCAATCCGAATCGAAACCCAATTCCGGCCATATACATGATTTTTCAACTGATTTCACGGGATTTTTTTGCTGTTTTTCGATTGTTCTAACTTGTGTGGGATATCTACTAATATTTGGAACAATCTGGAAGCGAAAGAACACGTTGATTTTACGTTGACAGTGGACACAGTTGAGCCCGATGAGTTAACCCGGTGACTCGGCCCGATCCAGCTCGCTGGGTTGACTCGCCTGGTTGACCCGCTGGGTTGACCCGATCCAGGGGTGCCCCAATCCAAAGTGTGGGTGCTTTGATCCATTTTCCCGGGTGCCTTGAACACTTTTTGAGCCAATTTTTCCACAAATCTTTATTCTTCTAATGTACCTACAAAAGTATAAAAACACGTAATAGACACAAAATCGAATACTAACTCACTAGAAATTAAGGTGCAATTTAGACACTAAAATGTGTCTATCAAATGCTAGTGCCTCAGCATGTCGATTCTTGTCTCGGGACAGATGCCGAAAAACTATACTTGGAATATGATTTTGCTAGAGTTTGCACAAGATTTTTATACTTTGTTAAATATTCGTCTAGTGTTTGGTATCTTAATTCAACCTGTCGAATTATCAACTGTGAATCGCTTGTGAGCCGGATATTGCTGATTCCTAACTCGATGATGAGCTTGAGAGCATGAACCACATCTTCATATTCTACTATATTATTTGTATGCTCATCAAACTCGAGTCGAAATGAATGTATCATCCGTTCACCCATGGGTGCAGTAATTACAATTTCAATTCCCGCACCGTCCTTATTTCGGGACCCATCAACAAAGACTTCCCACCTTTGTGAATTTGCAGAGCTCAAATCATGTGGATCCTCTTCCTTACATCCTGGCAATCCTTTAATACAAATGTACAATAAAAAGTGAATAATTAAAGTGTTGAAAATTTTAATGATAAAAAATATGATTAAATTAATAAAAAATTTATTATTATTATTTTTTTTTTCGTCTATCGGACCTTGGATTTCATAATCTTCCTCGGGAAGTCCGCAAGGAAATCAGCTAAAACTTGGGATTTCTGTGCAGTTTGCAACTCAAAAATGATGTTGAATTGCTCTATATGTGTATTCCATTTTGCGATCCTTCCAACTTTCCCGGTGTTCTTCAATACTGATTCTAATGGTGCTTTGCTCGGGACACACACGTAATGTGTGAGAAAGTAGGTACGTAATTTTTGGGTAGCAAAAACAATGACAAAATGAGTTGCTCAATTTTGGTGTAATTTCTTTCTGCTGAATTCATGGTCTTGCTAATGTAATGTACAGGTTTCTCGATTTTTTCATTCGTATTCACCAACACTGCACTTATTGCATCCTCCGTTGACGCAATGTATAAAGTCAATATTTCTTCAGGTTCTGGCTTTTGCAACGCTGGCAATGTGGCAAGATGCATCTTTATGTTTTGGAAAGCTTGATCACATTTTTCATTCCAGTCAAATTCATTTTTCTTTTTGAGTATATCAAAAATGGTTTGCATCTTTATGAAGATCTGGCAATGAACCTACTGAGAGCAACCAAACATCCATTCAATTTATGTACAGTTTTAATGCTCTTTGGGGATGGCATGTTCGTTATTGCTTGAATTTTTGCGGGATCAGCTTCAATGCCATTCTTTGTAACCAAGTATCCCAAGAAACGTCCCGATGTCACACCTAAAATGATTTTTTCTGGATTGAATTTCATTTTAAATTTCCGCAAGGCACCAAATATTTCAGCGAGATCTTGTAGATGATCCGCAGATAATTTACTTTTTACCAGCATGTCGTCAACATAGACTTCTAAAATTCGCCCAATCCAAGGTTTAAATATAGCGTCAACCAAGCGTTGATATGTTGCTCCTGCATTTCGTAATCCAAATGGTATCCTGGTATAACAATACAACCCCCGTGGGGTGAAGAATGCAGTATGTTTTTGATCCTTTTCCGCAAGTGCAATCTGGTTGTATCCCGATTGACCGTCCATAAAGGACAATGCCTCATGGCCTTGCACGACATCCACTAGCTGATCGATATTGGGAAGTGGATAACTATCCTTTGGGCATGCCTTGTTTAAATTGGTGAAGTCTATACAAATTCTTACTCCACCGTTCTTCTTTGGAACGATCACCATGTTGGAAATCCATGTTGGGTATCGTACCTCACGAATGAATCCTGCATTTAAGATCTTTGGTAATTCTTTTTCCATAGGATCGTGATATTTTGGACCGACCTTGCGTATCCGCTGCCGAAATGGTGTTGCATCGGGTCATATTCGCAATTCATGTTGTACAATACTGGGGTCTATCCCTGGCATGTCCTCCATTTTCCATGCGAATAAATCCACAAAATCATGAAGAAGTTTGATCAAATTTTGCTCCGTATCGGCCTTCATCAGCGTTCCAATTCGTACCTGCTTGGGAAATTCTGTAGTGCCAATATTCACAATTTTGGTTTCTTCTATAAAAATGAAAACAGGTTTGGGAACTACGATAAATGTTGGAGTTCCCTTTAATTGCTGTGATGGTAGTCCTTCAGATTCTTGGTTTGATGAATTTCCTTGATTTTTGCTGCTCTCCCCTATTTCATTTGTAATTTTTGGTCCGATACTCTTTTTTAAGTATCGGTCTATTTCCTCTTCTTTTGCTTTTGCCTTGCGGTTTTTTTTCTTATCCCGCTGTTGTTGTTCCCGTTCCTCATTCATCCGTACTTCCGCCAAAATACATAATTTAGCATCGTCCTGATCTCTTCTTATCTCCATTTTCCCTTGTGGTGTTGGGAATCGCAAGTATTGGTGATAAGTTGAGACGACACCTTTCAACTGGTGTACCCATCGTCTTCCGATAATTGCATTGTATGGGGATGGAGCATCCACAACACTGAACCTTGTCAAAATGTTTATCGGTCCAGCAGAGACTTCCAAATCAATTTCTCCTTTTGGTCTTGAATCTATTCCGTTGAATCCATAGATTACATAATGAGATGTAAATAATTGATCTTCACTGAGTCCCATTTTGAAAAATGTATCATAAAACATGACATTCAAAGAACTTCCCCCATCCAGAAGAATTTTTTTGACATTCCATCCGGACATTGGCAAAGTAAGGACCAGAGGGTCATTATGCATTTCGATTTCTTGATCCACCTCTCCCGCTGAGAAAGTCAAGGGGGATGCTATCCAGTCTTCCCATGATTCTGTTATCCTTCCTGATACTTTAAAAATTTCATGGTCTCGGACCTTCTTACATAATTTTTTATCGATCGCTGCATTCACATTTGTATCTCTTTTTTCAGAAAAACAAATCATATTGATAGTTTGTTTGTTGTATGGGATATGAACTGCCTTCCCTCTATCAGATCTTGTTGTTGGTTCGGGTGTTTGAATAAATTCTTTCAACTCTCCAGCATCAATCATCCTTTGTACCAGAATAATGAAGTTTCTACATTGATCTGTTGTATGCCCTTTATAGCGATGATACTCACAGTAGTCCTTTGATTTCTGCGTAAACACCGGTTGTCGCCCTTTTGAAAGGGGCCACAAAAAGTCTGGTTTATTGTTTATGATTTTGAGTAGTTCAAAATATGAAATGTTAATTTTTGTAAACACTCTTTCTTGAAATTGCTGAATGAACTTTTTGTTATCCCATATTCGTGGGCCCTTTGATTCGTTAGCTTCAACTTTATTAGAATTTTTTTTCTTTGGCTCTGGTGATGTTTCAATTGAATTTGTTCTTTTTGTACTACCTTGCTGTCGAGAGGTTATCCTTGGACATTGTTCTTGAACGTCTTGCAGCCTTGCACATGTTTCTATTATTTCTCTAAGTTGCCCCTCATTTTTCGGGTTATTGTCAACAAAAAGCTGGCATCTTCGGTCTGCTATTCCCCACATGTAATGGTTAACTGCAGCATTTGACTCAATATTTCCGATCGCCTGGCAAATTGCATGCCATCGGGCTGTATAATCTTGAATTGATTCTTCTGTCCATGAAGCAAGTGAGTATAACCTATCTATCCCCGAATCGACGGGTTTGTTATACATGTAGGCCTCGAGGAATTTCCGAACTAATTGCGCATATGATTGAATGAAATTTTCTTGCAATTTGTAATACCATGGTGATGTAATTTTAATATAGTGGTAAAAAGAGGGTTCGATTCTCGAACTTGTGAAGGTAATGATTTTAGAAAATAATGGATTAAACCTAAACTAATAAAAATCAGGAAAATAAACTAGAGATGATTTTTAGAAAATATGGGGAAAACCAGGAATCAAGATTCAGTTAATTCTAACAACCTATGTGATTAATCAGATAATTCTTTTTAAATTAATTGAAGCACAAGTAATTGCCAATATTGGTTTTGTTATGCTAACAAACAGAGGTAAATCACAACCATGGACTATCAAAATTAATTAACCAAGCATAATCCATCAAGCAAAAGCACAACTGTTGAAAGAAAACCGTTTTTCTATTATGAAACTATGCAATTTTAATAACAAAAGAATTATAATTAATTAATTAAAAATAGACTTACCACATAAAATTGAGAGAAAAACCTCCTCCATCATCCCAGTAAATAGACTTAGCTCATGGTGAAGAAAACTTGCTCAAAAGATCTTTTCATTGCTCAAAATATTGATTACAAGGTTGAATAACGGTGCAACAGCTGAACAGACGCGTTTATAAGTGTTACAGAACAAGGTTCAGCCGTTGCAAAAGGCTAAGGCAAAGAAAAGAGAAAGGGAATTCAAAACTCTAGGCAACAGAACAACAACACTTTTTAGGTGTTGCTGTGTCTTCTTCTCCGATGGAGTTGATGAAGAACAGCCGGACTCGGTGACAGCAGCATTGGCCGGATCGGTCCAGTTTCCGGCCACAATCCCGGCGACTCCGAAAAGTAATTTCTAAGCTCTCTCCCCCGTTCTTCTTGGATTCTCTTGGTATATATAGTCTCTAGGGATCCTTGTGAGTCTTCTAAACCTAATAGAACTCCTTGAAACACTCCCAAATTCATCCAAATCCGAATCAAAGTATAATACCCTTTTTCCGGCGAAACTCGGATTTGGGGCTATTTTTCCGGCGTAAACCTCTAATTCTTCACGTGTTTAGTCTTGTATTGGTCCCATCTATCTTGTATATCAATTTGAGCCGAAAATATGCAAGTTTAACCGTGAATCGAAGTGTCCAGTTTAATACAGCAGTTTCCCGACCGATCCCGTGTTGCAGTTGACTCGGTCAACTCGGGTTGACCAATTTGACTCGGGTTTGACCCGATTTGACCGATTTGACTCGAGGGTACCCCTTATCCACTTCTAGGGTGCCAAATAACACTTGTCCTTGGGTGCCTTTATCACTTTTTGAGCCAATTTTTCCACAAATCTTTATTCTTCAAATGTACCTACAAAAGCATAAAAACACGTAATATATGCAAAACCGAATACTAACTTAATAGAAACTAAGGTGCAAATTAGACAGTAAAATGTGTCTATCACATGGTAATGCTGAATATTTCAAACTTGAGGGGAAACACCGGAACATTATAGCATCATTTCGGTCCGAACATTACATCACCCGATTGTAATACTTCAAATGCGAAGTCGGGTCCCTTGTCCCATCGTAACATTCAAACGTCGGAATATTGTATTATCGAGGCAATTGTGCAAATGCTAAATGTGGAGCCAATGGTGTTCGCTTGGCTTCCTTCAACACTTTTTCTATTCTCCCTCCTTCTTTATTCTTCAAATTTTTTATTTCATCCTTCATTTGTTCCAATGCTTCAAAACACCTTTGCCATTGTGTACGTTGTATCTCCTGGGCTTCCCGCTGCATCCTTGCTCGAGATGATGATCCCGCTAATACCATTCTTTGATCACGGTTGTTTCTTACACTTTTGGGTGTTTGTCTACCAGAAGTTACTTCTTGATCTTGTGGTCTTGTTGCAGCTGGTCTCTCCCCACGTTGAATGGTATCCTTTAATGCTTGATTTTCCCTGGTTAGAGATGCAATTCGATCAGTACAGGATCTTTGTTCCCTTCGCATCTCATTCATTTCCTCCATCACATTTTGTAAGTAATTTACATTATTTCGGGTATCCTCCTGAGGTGGAGAATGATTTTGGGATATAGTATTTGATGTATATTTTTGAAAAGGTGTATGGTTTCCTGAATCACTCTGTTGAACCTCTGTCTCACTCTCTTCTTCTTTTTGGTGATAATTTCCACTTGTGTCACTTTCTTGATTTCCAGAATTTGCTTCTTATGACATATCTTCTTCTGGATTGTTTTCCCTTGGTTGTTTCTTTTCTTTCTTGGATGCTTTCTGAAAAATTTCCTTGTGCTAATAGTTTTAAAAAGTTAGTCATATAATTTCAACAAGCTAATTGATCAAAGAAACAAATAAAAACAAATTTATGGATCTCCTAATTCTTTTGAAATCTAACTATATTTTTGGTGGAGAGAAAAACAACGTCTATCATAACACTTCTCCAATCTTAAAATTTACACGCAAAATAAAAGAAATCAGTTATTAGGACAAATTCATTCATACTGAAGATTCCCAAGTTTCATCGAAATTCAACTTTAAATTTAAAAATCATACAAGGAATTTCTTGCAATAAAACTCTTCTGTTAGTAAAAATTCATTCAAGCCAAAAATTTCGACATTTCACCTTAATGAAAATCTTCCATATGATTACTAACCTCCTGGTACTAAATTTCCCTACTTTTAAATACAAAAAATAACAGAAAAAACCATTTTTCTACAACAGGTAGGATAAATCCTTTGACACTGTCCCTGTTTCTAGCGCCAAATTGTTTATGCCAAAATTCTCATTAGCAAAAACAACCAATGATTTGTCAAAAGATCTAAAGTAAAATTCTTACCATACATTTTGTTACACTATATCACCTTAATATTCAAATCAAGACATACAAGCACATCAATCATGAAGAAGCTTAAAGAATCACAATCCACCAAATTGGACATTCTATTAGATTATAACTATCAAATTCATGATCTTTACAAGTATGGAAAAAAGTGTATTCATCATCAATAGTTTCATACTACATCACTCTGTAAATACATACCTAATAGTTTTTCTCTAATTCCAGTATCTTTTCTTCGTCTTTTTCTCTTCCAAATTTTCTGACCCCCTCTCTGTTGAATGAACTTCTCTATTTATAGTTTGTTCAATGGGTCCATCTCTTTTTCCTTTCTATCTATCTTTTATGTTTGAGGAGTCATGTTTTCCCGATCTTGTCTGTCAATTTATTGATTATCGTTCCACTGCATTCTTTTGGTCCGATACCTCTTGTCCCGTTACTTCCTTGCATTCTCTATATTTATGATTATCTTTGGATCAGGATGATCGTGCGGTTGACATGAAGATTCTTTCTTATGCACTGTCATGCTTTCGCCTTTTTGGCCCGTTACCTTGTACTATTGACACGTGCTCTTCGTACTTTATGAGTCATCTTCTTCCCGATCCGCAGTGTCAGTTATGCAGTTAAAGTAATTTAAGCAATTAATGCTTTCACTTTTCCGCTCTATGCGCATTTATTGCTCCAGTTTTTCCCGTTCCATTTGCATTTAATGCTTTTCGTTTCGATCAGAGTACTAACACTTTCCCGATCCATTTGCATTTAATGCTTTCTGTTTCGATCAAAGTACTAACACTTTCCCGATCGTACGTGTCGATCATGCAGTGATATTTTCAATCTTTTACATCTGTCATCCACTCGAACTTTTATAAGGTTTTGATTGTGTGTTTTTCGCTCTTTTATAAATCTCTACTTCTTTGTTTAATCGTTCGACACGTACTATCTCGATTTTTATTTCCTAACAGAAGATAACTCAAACACATTAAAGAGATTTTTATTAACACTTTATAACCAATAGCTCATATAAAACCTTCACTGTTTCAATTTAGTTAGTTACTTGGTATCATGGAAGACGTATTTATCATGTAAAACACATTTTCAACTTAGGTTACTATTTTTCTTTTAAAAAAAGAAAAATAAAAATAAAAAAATTCGTTGTTTCTATAAATATATTATTATCATTTTTTATTTTATCCTATTTAGATTAAAAATAAAAAAATATTCTAAAATAAAAGAATAATATTAACATTTTTATAGAAATCTAAATAGTGATAAATAAAGAAAACTTAGGCTACTCTCTTTATACTCATTATCCAATTACTTTGGCTAGCCAGTTCGGTACCTTTTGTGAACACTTCCGTACAATCAAAGCTACACTAAGCATTAATGTGTGCCCCTTAGGGAAAATAAGAGAGCCATTTCCTTTGAAGTAAAGAAACAGATTTGGGTTTACTACAAATAGCACGTGTTTTAATTAGAAGTGCCACTTATCCGCATTATCTGGGTTATATATGTTGCGCTGGTGCACTCCCTAACCTGCACTTAGTGTGTACAAATACCACATGTTTTAATTAGAAATGCCCCTTATCCACATTCTCCAGGTTATATAAGTTGTTGTGGGTTTTGTTTCAGACAAGAGGCTATGACATGGACTCACTGGTTTCTTTCTGTTTTAGGAAAATTTTGGTTGAGAGTGAGGCTATCGTGAAAAAGAAATTGAAACCTAAAATATACGGTAAACCTTAAACTATAATTGATTCATTCTCTAAAGGTCGTCCCAATAATTCTATCAGTTATAACAATTTGTCAGTTTTTATCAAATTCGCAATGTAATATCGTTTTTGATGGAATGCGAACTGTTGATATGTTTTGAATCAATCGTTGATCGGAATTTTACAGGGACGGTATTCATAATGTATTATCACTAGACCTTTTTCCGTTATTTAGTCGAATTAGGATTTTTTCTTTGCCCTATATATATACACACGTTATACCTAGAATGTGTATGTAATTCAATATTCTGCTCTATAATAAAACTCTGCTTTCTCTGTTATGGATGTAGCTAACGTAATAATTAGTGAACCACGAAATCTCCATGCTCGATCTCTATTATTGTTCTCGTTCGATCTCTCGTTACAACACGAGCTAATAGTTTATAAGTTTTATGGAATATCGAATATTTAACAAGATTACGCGCTAAATAGTTAACATCTCATTCTATAAAATAATAATTCACTGAACTGAAACAATTGCGAGGAGAGACAATGTCCTCAATCAATCTTGTAATCCTACAAGGTGCATCAGATGTTTAGTTTATTAATCACTGGCTGGTGGTCACCCTCAATGGTAATGTTGTCGAAGCTCATTCTTTTAAAAATTCGATGAGCTCTAAAATATAAAAGGATATATTGATCAGAAAATAATACCTTCAAAACGTAATTTCTTTCGCTGGATACTTCAAGAATCAAGTGCTACCTAGCATCCCAGTTATAGAAAATATGTTATTTGTCCGAACTTTGGTATGTTCGGGAAAATTGAAAAAATTTATTTAAGTGGGTGATTATGATAGAAATCAATTCTTGCTATATATATATATATATATATATATATATATAATACTACAATTAATCGTATGGATGAATAGCAAGATGCTTTTGAGTTTTCAAAATTAACAGCTCAGGATGACTAAAAGGTGTATAAGCCATTAAAGAGGTAAATATTGAAATAATAATCAATAATCATTCAGATTGAATCAATAATTTAACTAGGAACATTATCTTAAGCTTCACTTAAACTTGGACAGAATAATTAAAAAGGTGAGTCCATATTTGTAGTTTGACTTTTACATTATATTTAGTTTCTCGTTTTTGGCTGATGTGTTTTTCATTATTTTATTTTTTCTTTTATCAAACAAAAACTAGGTTTTCTTCTCCTTCCTCGTTTCGTTCAAACTCTGGTTGACGAAAAAGAAATTACCAAAGATCTTCGATCTATAATCCAAAAACTGAAACGTCAGATCCGTGGAAAAAGGTGTTTAGTACTTGAACAGATATGCAACATCGAAATCTTATAAATCTGATATTTAATCCTTGGAAGATTAGTAAATGTTGAACCTCCTCATCTTGATGTTTGAGTTGAAGATGATTTTCTCATCTCTACTCTCGGAAATCATCATCATAATCTCCTCTTCAATTGTTAATAGTAATTTTATTTAAGATTGTTCATGTTTTGATTGATTTTAAATGGATTTTTGGGCTTGAGTTATTTTCTACAGAATTTTGCGTATTAGAGTTTTAATTGGGGTGATCCTTATTTTCTTACAAGGTGCACAAAGATTTAGTGCTCCAGTAACACCAAAGAGAAAGAAGAGAAGATAAAGCTGCATACCCATTATTATTGTTATTTAGGTTACTCACAGGTTGCTCCTTGTGGATATATGGAATTTTTTGTTTTAACTAGCCAGAATTAGTTACGTTACATTATCATGCTCTGATTTGGCTTTGTAATGATAATAGTGAATTGATTTCTTAAGTATTTACTTAATGGTGCAGTTCACCACTATGCAAAGAAGACCGATAACAATTGTTTGATATATATTGTATTAGGGGTAGCAAAAGGTTGGCTCACCCAAGTGGCACATCGAGTTTATTATGCCTCACCAACAAATTCCGATACGACGCAATCACACACATAAGACATGGCCATATGAGTTTAATACCATCTCGTCAAACATAGCAGTATAGTACACATTTCATATTCTATTACGACAAAATACTAATTCAGTGCAATTTAAAGAATAACTATCAATAGCTAGTTCACGTATACACAATCTCTCCTTTCCCTAGTATATGCATTTATCCCAACAAACATAAAATAAGAGATACATTTTAAATTCAAAACGCTCTGTTATGACATCAACACCACCGTAACGACTCTCTTCGTTTTATTCTCAAAGGTTACCACAGAACTTCGCCAAAATCATCAAGTAACGACTCTCTTTGTTCTATTCTCAAAGGTTAATTAATTCCGATACACCCAAGCTGTCTAATTATATTTGATGCCCAACAAACAAGCATGGATTCAAAACGAAATGTGAAAACACCACTAAAGTACAAGTTAAAATTAGGAATCAGACAGTCCTTCCCTCATATGTGTTTCTGAAATCTAACTTTATAAAGACATGTTTCATGTTTCCTCCGGGACCTGTTTTTAGGATTGATACTACCAATAAGGATTGAACACTTCTTTCTGATATAACTCCATCATGGTAAAGACAGTTGAGAAACAACACAATTGATATTTAGTAAGCAAAGTAAGTACCTCGACATATTGAAACAAATTCTCACAAACCCATATAAGCATTTGAAATGAACCGATTGGGTTGGGACTACAAACAGGGTGTAGAGTGTAGAGAGAGATATTACCTGAATTGATGAGCAGCTCTACGATACCTAGCTTCACCGGATTCAATTTGATTCTGAAGATTAATATACCCTAAATAAAAACATTTCTTTTTCCTAATAAAGTTTGAATTATAATTGTTTGCATACAAATTGTTGGAAAAGTACCTTCCTGTAACAGAAAAACACAAACACAGAGAACTTGTAGATGATTAAGGGAGGGTTAGAATTACACTGCACACACACTCAAACAAGGAGGTGAAGTCGCCTGTTCAACAGACTGCCCTTAACTCAATATTTGCCAGGTACACCTTCAAGAAGATGCTGCTATACCCTTTCAGTGACAAACTTGAATCCAGGATAAAATCACCTGATACCAACCCAGCTAGCAAAGCTCGTTGGGCCGTTGTGAACTTAACAGAAGATGAAAGAAAAAGAAAGTAAATTCTA
>JAJJMC010025503.1:0-12492 GCA_023531435.1 Papaver californicum | reverse complement strand
GTTCAACAATCAAATTGTCTACATCCACGGGTAAAAAAGATTTGTATTACTTTTAATCTTCATCATCAAAAGTTACAAGAAAATTGATATGCCATAAAATCATAATCCTGCTAATCAAAGAATAACTGAACTAAAAATTTACACAAGTCTCATACCTAAACTCTTTTGTTCTGATCCTATCCCTTATGTCCAATTTTTCTCCCTATTTTTCAGTCCCTTTTCCTGTTTATGAGTTTGGTATTTATAGCCAATTTGATGGGTCCCTTCAATTTACCTTTTCACCTATTTATCCTTATCCATACTTGGAGCGAAATGTAGTCCAGCAAAACTTATTTGTATTTTCCGCAAGACTTGATCATGCTTCCCGCAAATCTTAGCATGCGTATTGCTTGGTTCCCTTAGTTTCTCACATGTTATCCCGCAACTCCTCTGCGGTCTTGTATTTAAGTTATTATTTTTGGATTTGGGTGAACGTTGAGGTCCTATTAGAATCATAACATATCTGACACGTGGCTCTTAGAAGTGATTTGTCATGCTTTAGTGCTTTTTGCTCCGCAACTTATAAAGTTGATACGTGTCTCCCATGCATCAATGCTCATTATTACTCTTTATTGTGCCAGGCTTTCCCGCAACCTGGGTGTCAGTCAGGCAGCAAGCTTATCTGTTTCGAGCAGTGTATCTTGTTTTCCCGCAACCCACGTGTCGATCATGCATCAACGCTGTCAGGTTCAAATCTTATCGAATTTTCAGATGTCAGTTCAGTATTTCTCAAAAGGTTTTGTTTCAGTGTTTCTCGTCCCATCGTAACTCGTTACTTTTCCAATAGTTTTTGGACAAGCGTAGCTTGGAATTTATTCCCTCACAATTTGCCCTCTTTTTTCTTTCAAATTTTGACACATGGCAAAAATTTAGAAAAGGAAAAATAGTAATTATTACCTTTACACCTGCAATAACTTCTCCTCCCACGCTTAGTTTCACTTTTTTCCGATTTTCTCGCTAGCAGTAACATCTTTTCCCACGTTTTTGTCAGTTGGCGGTTTTGAGGTAATTAAATCTCTGATAAAGTTTCTCATTTTTCAGTTTTTGACGGTTCGTCCGTTTCAACTTTCTCCTATATAAAGTTAATCATATCCCTCATACTATTCTTTATATCATTTGTCTTCTTTTTCTTAAAGTCTTTATACTTTTCATTCTCTTGAGCTTTTCAAAGATTCTTCAGCGTCTTTTCATTCTCCCAAACTTTTGTGATCAAGAACTTTTGCATCGGGATCAAGTTTCCTGTTCACCCAATCATTTGATTCTTTTCTGTCTTTAGTTTCATTACAGGTAATCTTCTTGACTTTTTCTTTCATGTATTTGTTCATCCTTTTTACTGAATCTTTTTAGAGTTAACAGTGATGATACTGATAATGATGCTGATGATACTGATGATATTGATGATGATACTGATGATATTCTTATTTCTGTGTGTATTATTTGTTGGAGTATATGACAATGATGATTCCTTTGTTTTATAGTTTGATTTATTCACTGTGATTTTTTCTTTTTCTTGATCAAATTTTTTTTTGTTGGCCGGCATTCTGATTATGTGTTCATTTTGTTGTTCTCCTGCCTTGTATCTTTCATCTTATTTTTCTTCTTATTTTTGTTCATGGCGTATTTACCTTTTCTGGTTTTCTCATGTAGATAAAAATTTATCATGGCTGGAAGAAATGATGGTAAATCACTGGTGATGCTTCTCATCAGGATGATCAAACTTTGGTTAGGAAGTCATTTCGCTACCCTGTATCGAAAAGCCACCCTTCTGAATCTACAAAGCCCGCAAGTGTTCCTGTTGCTGCCAGCAATCCTGCTCCCAAGAACAAGCGGGCTCATGAAAGTTGTAGCTTTAAATCAATGAACCTTGAGGAATTCAAAAGGAATCATCATCTTCGCCGATTCAAAGTCTCCTTCTATGATCAGGTTGAAAATGAAATTTCAATGGAAATGATGGAAGGTTTCGATTACAGCAACAACAAGTTATTAATCCCTACGGGAGCATTAGATGCGGGCCTACAACTTCCTTTGTACCAGAGCAAAAATCCTTTTCAGTTTGAGGTTCTTACAAGCCGCAACCAATCCCAACATGGCTTAGTGCGATCCGTCACTCAATATAATGGAAATTGGTGGCGTGTACTGGATGAATGCAGCATGCGAATCCAAGGAAAAACCAATTTTACCTGTTACGTTCCAAACCCTGCGGAACGTAAACATTACACAGTGGAGAAACTTTCATGCTACCTATACGGACAACATTGCCGCGAAGAATTACAAGAAATGGAGCGTTGTCCCGGGCCGCAAAGGTGGTGAGGGATTCCGCCTGCTAGCGGAAATTGATAATTCCAAGCTGAAGTACATTCCAGGAACAGTACTTCCTCTACAGGAAAAAATCCGCGAGGATCACGACTTCAAATGGTACCGCACCCCTCTAGTCATTGAGGGTCCATGGGTCTTTGGGTTCGTCCTAGATAATGTGGTTTACAATCTTCTTACTCGCTTCAATGGTTACTGCCCTTGACAGTTAAATTTTACTGGTTTCAAATTTTCACTTATCACTGCGGTGCGTAAAGTTTCTCTCTGTCTTTTTATACCATACTTTATATATGGCTTTATGGTTAAATTTTCACTCTGGTGGTTAAAATTTCTTTTTTTTTATAGCCGCAAGCTGATGAAAGCGCAAAAGGTGACGCGGGTGTGAAGAGCAAGGCCGCAACCCTACAAAAGAGGTATTGTTTTAACCAAATGAATTCTAATAATCCTTATGAATTTCATTTAATGAATTATTGCGGTTCATTAATAGGGTCGGAAGAAGGTGAAGGGTGCACCCCGGGGTTCAACAGACAGTGAAGAGGGAGAAATTCGAGATTCTCCTCTTCGTCGTCCACTCTTGAGAGGAGAAGGAAACTCCGTTCCAGAGAGACGTGAAGAAGAGCAGAAAATACCTATTAAACTAACAAATTTTGAGTCTACGGAACAAATTGGTGTTGCAGAAGAAATTGCAGATGCTGCGGTCAATTTCTCGCACCAATTTGTTGTTCTTGATCCTTCTTTTTCCCTCAAATTCTCTCCTTTGGTCGTTGATGAGCCACTTGAAGCTGACTCAAGTGAAGATGATTCAACTGACAAAGAGGATCGCCTTATACAAGATGATCCTATAAAATCTTCTGAAGTGGAGAATACGCGTGCACATGCTGCGGTACCAGATGAGTCTGCGGACACTAGTGCAGTAGGTAGTGCGCCGGTAAGTACTATGGTTGAAACTGGACCTGCCATGGTTAATGTTGCAAGTGCGGCTATTGTTGATTCCTCGCAATCAAATAAAGAGATCCCACAAAATAATAAGGGTAAAGGAGTTGTGGAAAATTCAGATCTCTTGGATAAAGAAGAAGAAGCCTTCCGTTGGTTCATTGGTTCATGTCAAAAGAGCTTCTGTCGGTCCCAAGCGATTCCTTACCGGTGGATGCGGATAGTCCTTCGATCTCGCATTTGCGGGAGCGCATGCGGGATGCACCATATGAGATGGTTAAAGATGCTTGGCTAAAAGGTCAAGGTCAACCTGTTGACCCCATATTCCGCATAAACGAAACTTATTCTCTTGCGGAAACAATTGTGCTTGCGGACGAAGAAGTATACTCTTTCCCGCAACAAGCTCTTATTCAGGTATTCTTATTGTCTTTATTTTCTTTGATTTCTTCTTATTTTTAGTTTTATTTATAACTTTAATTCTGTACTTTGCAGCCTGCGCGGGGTCAAAACGCTGCACATACAGCGTATAAATTCTTCAAGGCGTGGTCCACAATGATGGAGTCCCAATTTAGGACTGTAGAATAGGAAGCTATAGGCTTGAAGTGGGAGAATGAAATGCTTCGCCAACAATTGCTTGACCTTCAAAATCAAGTTTAATTCTTTCAATCTCGTCAATTTTTCTAATTTTTTACTTGTTTTTTGAATTACTTCATGGGATCAGCGGGGGATTCAGAACTTATATCTAGGATGCGGCGTAGAAATACGCAGTTGAGAGATCATGTAGTGAGGGTTAACAATGAGAATATAGAGGTCAAGACCAGATTTAACAACCTTGCTGATAGCCATGAGCTGGTTTCATGGAAGCACGATGAATTGGAATCGTAACATCGGCTTTTATTTGGGGAGAAAATCCGCAAGAAAGCGTAGTTTGATGCTACTTTATCATGGACTAAAGATTGAGTTCTTGAAGCGCGGGCAAGATCTGATAGATTGGAAGAAGAGAACCGCAAACTTTGTGTAGAACGCCAGAAAATCCTTGCGGGATTTTCCCGTTCCGGATCGTATCACAATTCACAGCTTTCTTTGTACATAGCTCAGCTCATTTAAGGACAGAGACAACTCGGCTTCAGAAGCTCATGCTAATGGAAAAACCATTGCGGATGCTCAAGCTAAAATCCGTAATTTATCTAATTCTATTTTTCATCGTGAGAGCGACATTTTCCGTTTGCATAAATAAGTAGAAAGGTGTACATCTAAATTGAACCGATTGCGGGATAATGAAGCAGAGTTAAATCAGTGTCATCAAAATCTTCAACAACTCACTGCCAATTATAATAAGCTTTCGAGAGAATATGATTTTCTTGATGTTACTAAAGATGCAATGGGTCGCGAATTAGCAGAGTTTGAATCCCTCGCAAAATGTATCATATTTTACCGTATATTTGAAATTTAATATTATTCCCGCATTGATTAACTCGTTGCTTTCGTTCCAGGTTTTGAAGAAAAATTTAAAGATGCAGCCGCAAGAGCTGCTAAGGCTGAAGGAGAGCTTGGTGCGGAAAATACTAGGATGGAAGAACTCAATAAGCAACTAGAGCTAGCCTCTATCAAGGCTAAAGAAACGCAAACTCAACTAGAGCTTGCCTCTACCAAGGCCAATGAAGCGCACGCTCAACTTAAGCTTTTATCTTCTAAAGTTGAAGGAGCTTAAGACAAATTGAAACATGAAGCTCTGAAGAATGAAAGCCTTGTTCGGGATTTATCTACTGAGAGAGGGAAAATAAAATTTTGGAAAAAAAAGTCCTAAATTCCGAAACCGAAGTAAATCAGTACAAAATAGAGCTTGAAAACAGAAGAGCTTATATTTCTTGGTTAAGAACCGAAACTCGATTTTTAATTGCAAAAGCAGTCAACAATACTCTTGACCAAGTACAAGCTGATGGATTTTCCAAAATTTACAAGCGCAAAGATGTCCCGGATAATCCTCCCTTTGAAGCTGATCTTCCCGCACCTTAGCTTTCTTTACTGTTACTCAATTCTTCTTCATTTTCCAAATTGTATTTGCATTTCCATTTTGCCTTGTATTTTTATCCCTGCAACACAAATTTTGAATATATATATATTGATTGTTAGTTCATTGTACGAGTGTGAATTTATTAACCGCAAGGAAATTTTGTACCTTGAGTTACATTGAGGGTTGAAGCGCATGTCTAACTTCTCTCTGGCCAGGAGGAAATTAGGATGCAGTCCCTAGAGTGTCTCTTGAAACGGAGAGTGATACAACAATTAATGTCATGTTAGGCATCTCTGTGGAGGAAGATCCAATAGTCATACACTCATAAACATTTACATGGACTTTCTAGAGAGATTACATTCTGCTGCTTTACCTAGTATGAAGCCAAATTGTTGTATAATTGCATTGCTGGTTGTGAGCACTTCCTGAAGTGGAGAGTACCTGATACAATAATTAATGTCATGTTAGGAATCTCTGTGGCGAAAAATCCAACAGTCATAGATATTCATTTGGACTTTCTAGAGAGATTGCATTTGATTTGCTTTACCTATTATGAGCACAAACTATTGTACAATTGCATTGTTGGTTATGGATAATATGGTTTGAGATATTGTATGTTCCAAGGATGTTGTACAATTTCCCCATCCATATTCCGCAGATGGTATGATCCTTGTTCCGTAATATCTTGTATAACATAAGGTCCTCCCCATGTAGGTGCAAACTTTCCTGTTTTTTTATCCCTTTGGTATTCCGGGATTTGCCGTAGAACGTACTGTCCTTCCAAAAAGTTTCACAATTTCACCTTTTTATTGTATTCTTTTGCCAATCTTCTTTGATAATTTTCCATTATTTGAAGTGTAACCTCTCTTCTTTCTTCTAAGTCATCCAACTTTTCAAGCATTAAGTCTGAATTCAAGTTCTTCTCCCATGCTTCTGTTCTCGTTATGGGTAAAATGACTTCCGTTGAATAACTGCTTCTGCTCTATGTGTAAGAAGAAATGGTGACTCTCCAGTGGACTCTCTTCTCGTTGTGCGGTATGCCCATAATGTATTATGAAGCTGTTCACACCATCGTTTATAATGGCCATCTATATTTTTCTTTAAATTCATGGCAATCGTTTTATTTTTTACTTCAGCTTGTTCATTGCTTTGTGGATAAAGTGGAGTAGACTTATTCTTTTGAATATTAAATGCTTCGAAAAGCATATCAATATTTTTCCCTTGTAATTGCTGTCCATTATCCGAAACTATGGCTACCGGAATTCCAAATCTATAAATTATATTCTCAAATAAAAATTTGAAAACATCAGCATCTCTAATATGTGCAAGAGATTTGGCCTCAACCCATTTAGTGAAATAATCTGTGGCTACAATTAAATATTTTCTTTTTTGAGTACCTTCCACTAATGGCCCAACAATGTCTATTCCCCATTTTTCAAATTGCCAGGGACTGAGTACAGAGTTAAGTTGTGTTGTGGGTGCTTTTATTCTTTTCGCATAGCGCTGACATTCTTCACATCTTTTTACCACATTTTACGCATCTTTATGCATAAATGACCAGTAATATCCTTGTGTTTTTTTGCTTTCAGTGCAAGTGATCGTCTTCCACTATGATTTCCCGCATCTCCATAATGTATATCTTTGAAAATTTGCTTCCCTTCTTCTTGTGATAGACATCGAAGTAATGGTCCCAAAAAAGATATGCGGTATATAATTTTACCCCGCAACTGATAATTCAAAGATTTTGATTGCACTTTTCTTGCTTCTTTAGTGTTTGCGGGCAAGATCCCATCCTGCAAATATTGATGTATCGAAACCCTCCAATCTTTTCCGGATAATTTATTTTCTGATTTTTGTGGAAAGTTTGTATCATCTTTATCAGCTGCATCTTCAATATATTCTTCAACTTCTTCTTCCATGTTTTCAACTGCCCACAACTTAATTGACGGCTCATAAATGCGCCCAATTTTTACTACTGAAGTGTTTTGATCCTTTATCATTGAAGAAATAAATGCTAGTGCATCAGCATGGCGATTCTTATCCCTGGATAAATGTCGAAAGGTTATATTTGGGAATTGGAGCACCAATTTTTGCACAAGATTCTTGTATTCTATCAGGTCTTCATCAAGCGCTTGGTATTTCAACTCAACCTGCCGAATTCCCAATTCAATGATAAGTCGAAGAGCATGAACCACAACCTCATATTCCACTATATTATTTGCATGTTCGCCAAACTCAAGACGAAATGCATGTACCATTCGGTCTCCTTTAGGAGTTGTAATGACAATCCCAATTCCCGCACCTTCTTTATTCCTTGCCCCATCAACAAATACTTCCCATCTGCGGGAATTTACAGAACTTAAAATATCTTGGGGATCATCATCTTCTATTCCGGGTAAACCTTGGATTTCAAAATCATCATCTAATGTTAAATATGCAAGGAAATCTGCTAGGACTTGCGACTTTTGTGCAGTTTATATTTCAAATAAGATGTGGAACTGTGCCAGTTGTGCATTTCATTTTTCTATTCTTCTTACTTTTCCCACATTCTTCAGTACAGACTCTAGCGGAGCTTTGCTTGGTACCCGCACATAATGTGTCAGAAAATTCGTGCGTAATTTCTGGGTAGCAAAAATCAGTGCTAAAATTAATTGTTCAATTTTGGTATAGTTTCTTTCCGCAAGGTTAAGAGTTTTGATGATGTAATATACTGGTTTTTCTACTTTGTCATTTGTTCGTACCAATACTGCACTTACAGCATCTTCTGTTGCGGCTATGTACAAGGCGAGCACTTCTTCAGGTTCTGGATTCTGTAGTGCAGGTAACGTGGCGAGATAATCTTTAATATTTTGGAAGGCTTGCTCACAATTTTCGTTCCATACAAATTTATTTTTCTTTTTCAAAGTGTCAAAAAGGGCTTGCATTTGTCCGATGATCTAGCAACAAATCTGTCGAGTGCAGACAAACAACCATTTAATTTTTTGTACTTCTTTAACATTACTTGGAGATGACATATCAAAAATTGCCTGAATTTTTGCCGGATCAACTTCAATCCCTCTTTTGTTAACCAAGTACCCCAAAAACTTTCCTGACGTAACCCCAAAAATGCATTTATCGGGATTAACTTTCATTCTGAATTTCCGCAAGGCTTCAAATATCTCTTTCAAATCTTTTAAATGATCCTTTGAAAATTTACTTTTTATCAACATGTCATCTATATAAACTTCGAGAGTGCGGCCTATCCATGGTTTAAAAATTGCGTCTACCAACCGCTGATAAGTTGCTCCTGCATTTCTTAGCCCAAATGGCATTCTGGTATAACAGTACAAACTGTTTGGAGTGAAAAAATACAGTGTGTTCTTGATCTTCTTCAGCTAGAGCAATATGATTGTACCCTGAATGCCCATCCATGAAAGGTAAAGCTTCATGTCCTTCAACAACGTCCACCAACTGATCAATGCTGGGAAGAAGATAACTATCTTTTGGGCATGCCTTGTTTAAGTTGGTGAAGTCTATGCAAATTCTTCCTCCCCCATTATTTTTTGGTACAATCACCATGTTTGAAATCCAGGTTGGGTATCGCACCTCTTGAATAAACCCTGCATCCATGAGCTTTTTCAACTCCTTTTCAACTGAGAGGTGATATTCAGGTGATACCTTGTGTATGCGTTGTCGAAAAGGCGTAGTTCCCGGATGTATGTGCAACTCATGTCGAACAATATTTAGATCGATTCCTGGTATGTTCTCCATCTTCCATGCGAAAATATCCACATAGTCTGCAATTAGAGTGACCAGATTATGCTCCCTTTCTGTTTCCATCAACGTTCCAATCTTAATCATTCTGGGGAGTTCCTCTGTTCCCATGTGGACATTTTAGGTTTCTTCAATGGATGTAAAAGTGGATTTGGGAGATCCTAGAAGTGTGGGAGCCCCCTTTAACTGTTATGCTGGAAGACTGCCTTCATCAATTTTTGGTATGCTTTCCTTCATTGAAATATCTTCATTTGTTTCATTTACTGCCTTACTTCCCGCTGTCTTAATCATATATTGGCTTAGGGCTTCTTGTTTAGACTTCATCTTTCGTTCTTTTTTCTTATTTTGTTACTGCTGTTGTCGCCCTTCATTCATGCAGATTTCTGCAAGAATATAAGATTTTGCTTCTTTCTGATCTCCTTTTATCTCCATCTCCCCTTGCGGTGTCGGGAATCGCAAGTATTGGTGATATGTTGAAGTTACCCCTTTCAATTGATGGACCCAATTTCTACCAATGATGGCGTTGTATGGAGATGGAGCCTTCATTACACTGAATTTAGTCAGAATACTTATCGGTCCAGCTGCAACATCAAGTAAGATTTCCCCTTTTGGTTTTGAAGCTAATCCATTAAACCCATAGATTGTGTAGCAAGAAGGCAAAGCTGATCATCTTTTAATCCCATCTTCTGGAAGGTATCATAAAACAAGACACTAAGAGAGCTTCCCCCATCCATAAGAATCTTTCTTACATTCCAACCAGATACTGGCAGCGTAAGCACTAACGGATCATTGTGCATTTCAATCTCCTAGTCAACCTCGTCCGCAGAAAAGTTAGCGGGGATGCCATCCATTCTTCCCATGCTTCAGTAAATCTCCCCGAAACCTTGAAGACTTCGTGACTGCGAACCCCTTTATACAATTTTTTTTTATCAATAGCTGCACTCATGGATGGTTGACCCGATTCAAAATAGGAAATCATATTAATAGTTTGATCATTTTGCGGAATATTCAGAGTTTTCCCCGTGTTAAGTCTTGGTGGAGGATCAGGTAAATAAATAAATTCTTTTAGCTCCCCGCATCGATTAACTTTTGCACTTGCATCTTTAGATTCCTGCATCGGCTTGTGGAGTGGCCCTGATAGCAATGATATTCACAATACTCCTTCGAATTCTCTGTGTGTTGAGGCTGCTTTTCTTTTGTCCATGGCCAATGAAAATCTTGTATGTTCTTTATTGCATTTAGGATTTCTGAGTAAGAGGTCTTGAGTTTAGTGAAAATTCACTCCTCAAATTGGCGGATGAACTTTCTTCTATCATCTGACTTTCCTCGCTTTGATTCAATGTCAGGAGTTTCTCCCGCAACCCTCTTTTTGGAACTGGTTGACGGTTCTACAAAATTTTCCCTGTTGGCATTCCCCTGATGCTGAGATATTATTCTGGGATGCTGCCTTTATATATCCTGCAATCTTGCATATTTTTCAATAATATCTCCGAGATCCTCTTTGTTTTTCGGATTTTTATCATGAATATCTATAAAAAGTTGGCTTTCTCGGTTGGCTATCCCCCATTTGTAGCAGTTGATAGCGATTTCTGGGGTTACATCCTCTACTGCTTGACAGATCGTCTGCCATCGATCTGTATAATCTCGGATGGTCTCCTCTGTCCATGATGCAAGAGAAAATAACTTGTCCATCCCTGCATCTGCGGGCTTGTTATACATGTATGTTTCTAGGAGCTTGCGGGTCAACTGTGTGTAAGAATGCACTGACCCTTCTAGAAGATTATCATACCATGCCAAAGCTATCCCTTTCAAGCTTGACGGAAAATACCGGCACATAACAACATCATCTTGTTCCCACCTGGTCATGATGCGGTTGTAATACTTCAGGTGAGTTGTCGGATCTTTTGTCCCATCATAGAATTCAAAGATGGGAATATTACACTTATGCGGTATTGACGCATACGCAAGGTGTGGTGCCAACGATGTTCTTCTAGCTTCTTTTAATACTTCTTCTAATCGTCCACCCTCTTTATTTTTCAAAATTTTAATTTCTTCACGCATTTGCTCCATGTCCCTCACAGTATTTTTGCCATCTGTTATTTTGCAACTCTGAACCATCCAATCTATCTGGTTCAAACTGCTGGCGAACGGGTTCTACTATCATCACTCTTTGATCTTTATTGACTTTTGCTTTTCTTCTTGCGGGTCTGTTGGAGCTTGTTTCTTTCCCCTGTATTCTAGTTATAGATGGTTCTGCATCATGCTGGGCTTTTTCTTTGAGCATTTGGTTTTCTTGGGTCAAAAGTGCAATTTGTTCCGCACAAGTATGTTGTACCTTGCGCATCTCATTCATTTCTTCCATTAACTGATGAATGGGGTCAACACTATCTTGAGATGTTTCTTCAGATGATTGACTAGTTGTCTGATTTTCAGAATTGTTTACTTGATCATTCATGGGTTGTTCCCCTTGCGATTCTCCCATCATTTCCCTTTCTTGAGGAACCTCTATTGCCTGACTCCCCAAATTTCCTGTATTGACATCTTGATCCTGCGTGGTTTTATGTGTCACTGTTTCCATTATGTAATCCCTTTTGAGATGTGATTTCTTCTTAGCTCAGTCTTACGTTGCTGTAGGAGTTTCTTTACCAATATTCTAAAAGAGTTCACATAATAAGTTATGTGTTTCAAAAGGTTTTAACATTCACAATAAATATACAATGCAATTTGATTGACAGAAAATATTCAACTTAGATTTATCATATCACACATAAACTGGGTAACTTACTAATTTACCACAGGTTTTATAAGTTCAAGTGCAAACAAGTTAATATCAAGTTCGAAAATTCAATACAAAACTTATTTCATTGTTTTTTTGTAAGAATCAAAAATTTAGTTAAACGTAAAAATCAAGAACTAGATAAATGTAACATAATTTTTTGGTGAAAATTTATAAACTAAACTTTCAAATCAATGATTTAAAGAATTACCTTGGTAATTTAACATATATGAGAGGTATGAAATAATGAAATATTGTGTATGCACATAATGACCAAATCTATATATACATCAACTGGTTAGTTCGGAGTAAAATTATATGTAAAGTTTTTTCAATATGACTTTTAATCATTGTATTTTAAAGAAAAGAATTTTCCTATATAACATGATTCAAGGTTTTAAAAATGAAAATTTTGACAGGTAGAATAAATTCTTTACTACCTCCCTGTTTCTAGCGCCAAATTGTGATTACCAAAAATCTAGCATCTTTGGATCACAACCAAATAAATTTGAATCGTATAAAAGTTTATTACCTTATCATAAAATCAACTCATATTAACATTTAGAAGATGATAATCAATCAAAACAAGTAATAAATTGACTCAAGCATTTAACGTGGTTCAACAATCAAATTGTCTACATCCACGGGTAAAAAAGATTTGTAT
>JAJJMC010025490.1:0-27866 GCA_023531435.1 Papaver californicum | reverse complement strand
AGCTCGCTAATTGAGTGCCTCTAACAATTTGCAGGCGCCATTCAAATATCTGGTTTCCTCTATTATTCAAATATATTTTGCTCTGTTTCTATAACGCGCTTACTTTCCTAAAATACTCATTACTAAGTCGGCAAGAAACAAATTCAGGTATGTCTTAATTTTAGAAGTTTAGAAACCTGAATTACTTTAAACGCAAGTTTAGAAACCAGAAATTCTTGAAACGCAAGTTTAGAAACCTGAATTACTTTAAACACAAGTTTAGATACCTGAACTACTTTAAGCGACAGTTTAGAAACCCGAACAATATCATTATATATACTAATCCAAACTACGTACACAATAATCTGCTTTGTTATTATAAGCTCTGTCTACTCAATCCCAACCAGGCTGTTTCTTTGTGATCAAGTGAAAAAGGTATTCCTCAATCTCCCTTTTTTCTTCCTTTGGTTTGGTTTTCATCTTTTTTTCTCTTACTTTTTTATTATTTTGGGAAAACAGTGTAGTAATTAGTGACGGAATATTACAGGAATTACCAACAGTTTATATTAAACAGTGTAGTAATTAGTGATTGAATATTACAGGAATTACATGCTGGATAAGTACCTTCCTGTAACAGAGAAACACAAACACAGAGAACTTGAAGAAGATTAAGGGAGGGTTAGAATTTAACTGCACACACACTCAAACATAAAGAGGTGAAGTCGCCTGTTCAACAGACTGTCCTTAACTCAATATTTGCCAGGTACACCTTTAGGAAGATGCTGCTATACCCTTTCAGTGACAAACTTGAATTCAGGATAACATCACCTGATACCAACCCAGCTAGCAAAGCTCGTTGGCCCGTTGTGAACTTAACAGAAGATGAAAGAAAAAGAAAGTAAATTCTAGTGCGCAAATCAAAGCAAGAAGAGGGGAAAAGTCGTCAGGACAGTGGCTGCGACTGGGGTAAACGAAAACCTTAGTAATGTTGTTCTTTTATAGGAGAAAAAATCTTTTGAGTTTTAAAACGGTGAAAATTTAATTTGAAATATTAAATCCCCATTAAAACACAAACGTTAAGATTCTTTTATTTAAAAAATATTTATGATTTTATTTTTCATTTAATTCAAAACGGTAAAATATTTATTTAAAAATAAAGAAACGTTTTCTCATTGATGGGTACACGTGTGCACACGCAGGCACACGCAAGCACGCGCCAGGCACACGGCAAGCTCACGCCAAGGCTCACACCAAGGCTCACACCAATGGTCACACCAAGGCTCACACCAAGGCTCACACCAAGGCTCGCACCAATGGTCACACCAAGGCTCGCACCAAGGCTCACACCAACGGTCGCACCAATGGTCGCACCAAAGCTCGCACCAAGGCTTACACCAACGGTCACACCAACGGTCGCACCAAGGATCGCACCAAGGCTCGCACCAAGGATCGCACCAAGGATCGCACCAAGGGTCGCACCAAGGGTCGCGCCATGGGTCGCACCAAGGCTCACGCCAAGGCTCACGCCAAGGCTCGCGCCAAGGCTCACGCAAAAAACACACGCAAGCACCGCAAGCTCCGAAGCACCGCACATGTATGCATTTGCCCACTAGTCCATTTCCCAAGTCCATATCCAATCCACTAGTTCTTTTCCTTTTATAGAACGTTTGTGGTGATATGCATGAACTTCCTCCTTGATTTACCCAATGTGGGATAATCAAAGGTTTCTCATTTACTAAGAAGTGAAAATGGATGGCTTTAATTCCACCCAAGTTTGGACTAGTGTTCCTAGCACCCATCAAGCTAATTAAAGTAACAAAAATTAATTTAAGTAAGAAACTATTAATTTTAGTAATAACCATTTTTTATTTCCCAACAATCCCCCACATGAATGACGAAACCGAAAAAATCGGAAAATCGGAAAGAACGAGAAATACCTCTTAAGCAATAGGTGACCATTTGGAATTGAACCTTTGCTTAGTGAGAAGCACCGGAACTACTTGATGGTCAGTGAACGTGATGTCTTGAACTGCCATCGTTTAGTGTAATTCTTCAATAACTCCTTACGCGAGATATCTCTTAAAATGCTGTTAAGTTCACGCCTTTGTGTCCGTTTTGGCCCTGGACGTATCCCGTTTCTCAGAATGCTCTAGAGAATCAGCTCAGTTCTCATAGGAAGCGACCCACTTCATCATTCAGATAGGTGAGTTCTATCAAGAGTGTTAACTGCTACACCCCATTTCAATCTTAAATTGAAACTATAGAACTCATTAAGACTTTACTCTAAGTCATCCTCACTTGCAGTCACACTATCACATCTACACCATAGGGAAGGGACAGAGAAAATAATTCTCTGATAGTGTTTAATTTTTACCCGCCACAAATTAGTTGTCTCATTCAAAACTTTGATCTTGGGATCTCCAGTCAGCAAGGTTGAGTATCCTTCATGGCAAGTTTTAATTTATGAGCTTAAGTCCCATCCCCCTCGATGCATTACTAACTACCTCCTTGGACAAGCCTTTCGTGAAAGGGTCCACGATATTCTCCTTAGACCTCACAAAGTCAACAGAAATAACGCCAGTTGAGATTAGTTGTTTTAGAGAATTGTGTCTTCTCCTTATATGAATAGATTTTCCATTATAGTTGCTGTTTTTAGCATTAGCTATTGCAGCTTGATTATCACAATGTATAGATACAGCTGGCACAGGCCTATGCCAGAGAGGAATGTCTTCTAAAAAGCATCTTAGCCAAGCGGCTTCCTCTCCTGCTTTATCTAACGTTATAAACTCGAATTCCATAGTGGATCGAGCGATAAGGTCTGTTTGGAACTCTTCCAAGACACTGCTCCACAGCCTAGAGTGAAAACGTATCCACTCGTAGACTTAGACTCCTATGAGTCTGCTATCCAGTTTGCATCACAGTATCCTTCCAGAACAGCAGGGTATCTCTCATAACTTAACCGAAAGTTTAAAGTGTATTTAAGATACCTCAGCACTCTGAAAAGTGCATCCCAATGCTCTTGTCCTGGATTACAGGTATACCTACTTAGTCTACTCACTGCATAGGCAATGTCTGGTCTCGTGCAGTTCATTAAGTACATCAGACTTCCTATGACACGTGAATATTCAAGTTGCGAGACTCCATTGCCTTTGTTTTTCTTGAGTCTACAGGAAGGGTCAAAAGGAGTACTTGCAGGTTTACTATCAAACTGGTTAAATTTCTTCAGAACTAACTCAACATAATGAGATTGACTGAGACTGAATCCATTAGACTCCTTTCTAATTTTCATCCCTAGGATTACATCAGCAGGACCTAAGTCTTTCATATCAAAGTTCTCATTCAACATGTTCTTAGTGGAATTAATGATTTCTATGGTTGTACCTAGTATAAGCATATCATCAACATACAGGCATACCATCACACAAGCATCATTGACAGATTTAGTGTAAACACATTTGTCAGCTTCATTTATTTTAAAACCACTAGAGAACATCACATGATCAAATTTTTCATGCCATTGTTTAGGTGCTTGTTTTAAGCCATATAAAGACTTTTTAAGTCTACACACCTTCTTTTCATAACCCTTCACCACAAAGCCCTCGGGTTGGTCCATATAAATTTCTTCATCTAGTTCACCATTTAGAAACGCAGTTTTTACATCCATTTGATGTATCTCTAGGTTATGGATTGCAGCAATTGCAATTAGCAACCTAATTGAAGTTATTCTAGTGACAGGTGAATAGGTGTCAAAGAAATCTACACCTTCTATTTGTTTATGGCCTTTAGCTACAAGTCTAGCTTTATATTTTTCCACGCTTCCATCAACCTTACGTTTTCTCTTAAAGATCCATTTACAACCTATGGTTTTGCTCCCTGGAGGTAAATCTACTATTTCCCAGGTTTCATTCTGAATAATAGAATCCATCTCACTAATAGTGGATTCTTTCCACCATGGAGCTTCAGACGAAGTCATGGCCTCTTTATAAGTTTGTGGATCAGATTCAACTAAACAGGTAATGAAGTCTGGCCCAAAAGATTTTTCTAATCTAGGTCTTTTGCTTCTTCTTGGCTCATAAACAGGTTCATCTTCTTCTACCGGTAATGAATGGCTAGAAGAAGGGACATCTAGAGGATCTACATGTATCACGCGAGATTCAGTTTTCATTGGAAAAACATTTTCAAAAAACGAAGCATCTCTAGATTCCAAAATGGTGTTCACACTGATTTCTAAGTTATCGGAACTCACAACCATAAATCTATAAGCAGTGGTGTGCTCGGGATATCCTAGAAATACACAATCAACGGTTTTAGGTCCTATTTTAGTCCTCTTAGGTGGAGGAATAGAGACCTTGGCTAAACACCCCCACACTTTGAGGTATCCATAAGAGGGTTGTTTTCCTTTCCATAATTCATACGGTGATTTTTCTGTTCCTTTAAGGGGCACCCTGTTCAGGATATAGCAAGCTGAGAGGACGGCCTCCCCCCACAAGTTCGCCGGTAGTCCTGAACTGATTAACATGGCATTCATCATCTCCTTAAGGGTTCGGTTTTTCCGTTCAGCCACACTATTAGATTGTGGTGAATAAGGAGGAGTTACCTCATGAATTATGCCATTTTGTGCACAAAAGTCTCCTATAGGGGTTACGTATTCACCCCCACGATCAGACCTAACGGTTTTAATGGTGGTACTCATCTGGTTTTCTATTTCTAATTTATATAATTTAAATGCTTCAAGAGCATCATCTTTTCCTTTGAGCAAGTAGATATGACAGTATCTAGTACAGTCATCTATGAAGGTAACAAACCATTTTTTTCCCACTTCTGAAAAGGCTTCTTCGCTTATTTTGATTCTACACAAACTTCACATTTATGTTCATATTCCAAATTTAATTTTGGAATGCAGCCAGATTTTGCCAATTTGTTCATTGATTTATAATTTACATGACCAAGTCTACCATGCCAAATATTCAATGAGACAACAACATAAGAAGAATCAACTTTATTAATTTCAGTAGAGATTACAGATAATTTGTAAAGGCCCTCAGCCTTATAGCCCTTTCCCACAAAGTCCCTACCCTTAGTGATAATCACTTTTCCGGACTCAAAAACAATTTTAAAACCCTTGTCATCTAGCACACCACTTGAAATGAGATTCTTGCAGATGTCTGGTACATGTAACACTTCATTCAATGTGAGGATTTTCCCAGAAGAAAGCTTCAGCGAAACCTTTCCTTTTCCTGCAACTTGTGCTGCAGAAGAATTACCCATATAGAGTTTTTCTCCTTCTCCTACTGTCTGGTAGAGGTGAACATATCCTTGCTTCCGCAGACATGTTTGGTAGCTCCAGAGTCTACCCACCAGTCCCTCACATTGGTAACTAAATTCACCTCAGACACCGTGCCAGAAAATTCATTTTTACTACTTTCAGCCAGGTTTACATTTTGTTTCTTAAAATTCGCATCTTTGCGTTTTCTACAATGCATTGCCATATGGCCAGACACACCACAGACATAACAAGCTCCCTTAATCTTACCAATAGCAGACTTTGGTTTTTGAAATTTACCTTTTCCTTGAGGGCCAGGCTTGCGCTTGTTGTGGTCCAGACTGAGTGAAGCAAACTTGTGTCCGATCACATGAGCTTTGTTTGACATGTCTCTTGCAGAGGAGACATTCTTGTCCTTTGAGCACAGCAACTCTTCAACTTGTATTTTCTTGCCCAGTTCTATCATAGTAATCTCACCAGTTTCATGCCTTAGTCTTCTCTTGTATTCGGCCCATGAACTTGGTAATTTTTCAATCACAGCAGATACTTGAAAGTTTTCAGAGATAGTCATACCTTCAGCAATGATTTCATTAATAATTTTCTGCAACTCCAGAAACTGGTCAACCACAGATTTTTCATTCAGCATCTTGTATTGTAAAAAACGTGCAACCAGAAACTTTTTACTTCCTGCAGTTTATGCTTCATATTTTTCTTGCAGTGCAGACCATAAATTGTGAGCAGAAAAATCATCCTTAGCATTGTAAAAATCATACAGAGAGTCTTCAAGGCAATTTAAAATATGATTTTTTGCCAAATAGTTATTTCTCGTCCAGATCTCTTTTTCCTTGGATGATTCAGGAGCATCCAGAGCTTTGTTATATGGTTTCAACACTATTTCATCAAGCATGTAGAAACTCAGGAAAAAGAGCATCTTCGACTGCCATCTCTTAAAATCCTTACCAGAAAAATTCTGAGGTCTCTCAACATCAGTCTTTGTCATTGTTACAGAAGATTTTTGAATGCACAGTTATTGAGTTAAGATTGTTGGATAAGTACCTTCCTGTAACAGAGAAACACAAACACAGAGAACTTGAAGAAGATTAAGGGAGGGTTAGAATTTAACTGCACACACTCAAACACAAAGAGGTGAAGTCGCCTGTTCTGTTATATTTGCCAGGTACACCTTTAGGAAGATGCTGCTATACCCTTTCAGTGACAAACTTGAATTCAGGATAAAATCACCTGATACCAACCCAGCTAGCAAAGCTCGTTGGCCCATTGTGAACTTAACAGAAGATGAAAGAAAAAGAAAGTAAATTCTAGTGCGCAAATCAAAGCAAGAAGAGGGGAAAAGTCGTCAGGACAGTGGCTGCGACTGGGGTAAACGAAAACCTTAGTAATGTTGTTCTTTTATAGGAGAAAAAATCTTTTGAGTTTTGAAAATTTAATTTGAAATATTAAATCCCCATTAAAACACAAACGTTAAGATTCTTTTATTTAAAAAATATTTATGATTTTATTTTTCATTTAATTCAAAACGGTAAAATATTTATTTAAAAATAAAGAAACGTTTTCTCATTGATGGGTTCACGTGTGCACACGCACGCACGCGCCAGGCACACGGCAAGCTCGCGCCAAGGGTCGCGCCAAAAACACACGCAAAAGCACACGCAAGCCCGCAAGCCCGCGGTGCTTCGGTGCGAAGCACCGCACATGTATGCATTTGCCCACTAGTCCATTTCCCAAGTCCATATCCAATCCACTAGTTCTTTTCCTTTTATAGAACGTTTGTGGTGATATGCATGAACTTCCTCCTTGATTTACCCAATGTGGGATAATCAAAGGTTTCTCATTCACTAAGAAGTGAAAATGGATGGCTTTAATTCCACCCAAGTTTGGACTAGTGTTCCTAGCACCCATCAAGCTAATTAAAGTAACAAAAATTAATTTAAGTAAGAAACTATTAATTTTAGTAATAACCATTTTTTATTTCCCAACATTACCAACAGTTTATATTAAACAGTGTAGTAATTAGTGACTGAATATTACAGGAATTACCAGCAGTTTATATTAAACAGTGTAGTAATTAGTGACTTCCGATGGCATCTAGAATTAGGTTACCATCTGAGTATCAACTCCTGGTTGATACTCAAATTATTAGTGATATTGATGAAACTATTTATCATCAAATAATACTTAATGTTAGAAGTGAATGGATACGACATGGAAGAAGAGGAGATACAACAGAGATCAGAGATTTTCCGGAGGAAGTTATAAGGATAAACCCTTTCTTTTCTGAAAGTGATATTATTAGGTCTCAGCTTGAAATTCTGTTCTCCAGAAGTGAAGTTCTAAATGATAATAATACCCGAGGTATAAGTACTGAAATAATATCAAGAGAGATTGAAGACCGAATGACACAAACAACAGATGTTTCGGCAGATTTTCGGGTTAATGTTAGTTTATATACTGAAAGTATAGACCAAGAACAAGAAGAAGAATTCCAACAAGATTTTGATACGCAAGATGAATCGTACAACGGAATCAGAAGAAATCCTGCTCCAAGTTCAGAAATCAGCAAACTTAAAGGTTTTGAGTACGTAAGTGAATGTGGGAAATCAGGTGGATGCATAATTTGCTTAGAGGATTTTATTGATAAAGAAGAAGTTATTATGATGAGATGCGAGCACAGATTCCACTCAGCTTGTTTGCTGAGATGGTTCGAAGAGAACTCATCATGTCCATTATGTCGTCGCTCCATCGTCCAAAACAGCAACAGTAAAGAATCATCTAAACAAGTTGATGAAGATTAGTTTTTTTTTTTTTTATCTTTCTTTAAACAAATTAGTACGCAAAATCAGCTCTCTTCGGGAAAAATCAAGGGATATCTGTGGAACCAGTGCATGGGTTATCTAATGATCATGCATCAAAAGTGCAGGAGCTCCAGATTAAAGGTAATAAACTACCTCTTCTGTGTTGTCTAATTCGTTCAATTTTATGATACTGAGAAAACAGCTATATGGATTTAGTTTTGCGGCAACTTATTAGTGTAGATTATATGTTTGAACTAGAAGTGGAATATAGTGTGGATCGGAGATAAGCTAAAAAGGCTGATGTTGTAGATTAGGGTGCAAAAAGAAAGAGCTTAAACAAAAATCAGCAAGTCAAAGTTGCAAAAAAAAAAAAGCCTAAACAAAATCAGCAAGTCAAAGTTGCAAAAAAAAAAAGAGCTTAAACAAAAATCAGCAACCAAAGTTGCAAAAATAAATAAAGCAGAATCAAAACTGCAAAGCACATTCAGAAAGTCAGTCTTTTTAGGTTTGATTCGATCCACACTATCCAAAACTGAAGGTTCGTTTATAAAAATCGGCACTAACAGGCTGTAGTAGTGCTTCCACTGTCAAATAGGTGCCTGCACTGCAACTAAAACAGCGAAAGTTGTCGCTCATAAAATCGGCACTAACAGGTTGTAGTAGTGCTTGCACTGTCAAATAGGTGTTTGCACTGCAACTAAAACAGCGAAAGTAGTCGCCGAACTAAAGAAGTATAGTGGATAGTAGTGCTTTCACTGTAAAAAAGGTGCTCGCACTGCAATAGAAATCCAGTTGTATTGGTAGCATTTAGTTGAATGAAGTAGATTAGTGGATATGTGGTGCTTGCGTTGTTAAAAAGGTGCTCGCACTGCAATTAAAGTCCAGTTCTACATAAGACTTATCCATAATGTATTTGAAATTTTTTCCTTAACTACTCTTCCATTTTTCTATATTTTTCTATGTATGCGAGAAACACATTGACGAACAAAATTCACTTTATTTAAGACCAAGTCGACAAAACACCACATCACTACCCAAAAAACAAACTACATTCCCATATAAACTTTTCCTAAAACAGATGATATCAACAAAATCCAATGTTTCTTAAACCCATGTCCCCCAATATCCCAATCCCAACTTAAACACACCTAAATACCATCAATACAAGTAACAAAACACCAACATTTTACCCAATTGCAACTGTAACAGATATGCCTAGTAACCATCCATACAGGTAACAAAATCCCCAAAATGTCAACTTCCAAAATCAACACATTTCACTAAAAACATTTAACCAAAGCCTCGTAACATCTTCAAAATTATCACATTTCATTAAACCCTCACTAAATCCTACCCTAAATTAGACAAATTGAACAAAAAAGAACTCCAAAAACAATGGCAACAAAAGAAGGTTACCTCAGGTACATTAAAGTAGAGCATGCGGATTTGAAAAGCCAAAGACCTCGTACTTGCAGATCTCCCAACAATCCCAAGCACCAATGCTTTACATCCCTCTACACAAATGATGCACACTCTACAGCCAACTGGATGCCGAAAACGAAAGACTGCTCAACGAATGAGCCCTTCCCAAATTTGGATGAAGAAGTAGATATGGAGTACAAGTGCACTTATATTGATTTTCGTTTTCCAATCATACTAAATTGTATTATAAAGAGATTAATAAGAATCTGAAGGACACAATATTGGAACAACATGAAGAGGTATCTTCCTATTAACCGTGATTCAAAACCTTCAGTCATGTCTAATTCCTCGCAGTTAGCACCGCCAGGCAATTCCCAGTTGAACTGGTACAAGAGATTGGCAAGAAGAAACTCCACAACAGCAAGGCCAAATGCCATTCCAGGGCACCCTCTTCTTCCAGAACCAAATGGGATGAATTCAAAATCCTGGCCTCTAAAATCAATAGGGTTGTTTCTGAATCTGTCAGGACAGAACTCCTCTGGTTTATCCCACAATTTGGGGTCTCTATGAATTTTCCAGGCATTAATGAAAACCCCAGTATTTGTTGGGATATCATAGTCTCCAATTTTAGCACTGGCAGTAGAAATTCTTCCAATCAAAGTCGGTAAAGGCGGATGTAGCCGTAAACTTTCTTTGACGATACATTTCAAGTACTCCATCTGATTAATGTCTTGCTCTTCTACTTTCATTTTGTTACCGACCACTCTTCTTACCTCTTCTTGTGCTTTCTTCATTATCCTTGGATTCTTTATGAGCTCTGCCATAGACCACTCAATGGCAGTCGCAGTAGTATCACTCCCACCAATAAACATGTCCATTATAATCCCCTTGATATTATCTCTGCTCAAATTAAGATTATCTTCTTCAGCATGGAGAAGAAGGAAATCTATGAAGTTCAACTTATCATCTTCACCATATTCCTCTCTAAGATGATCATCAATGACTCGATTAAAGAAAGTATCTGTTGTAACGAGAGATCAAACAATAATAGAGATCGAGACACAGAGATTTACGTGGTTCACTAACTGTTACGTTAGCTACATCCACAACAGAAAAAGAAGAGTTTTATTATAGAGAAGAATACTGAGATACATATATTCTAGGTACAACGTATGTATATATATATAGGGTAAAGAATAAACCCTAATTCGACTAGAATACGAAAACGAATCCCAGTAGTATTCCGGCAAACGACTGATTCAAGGCATATCAACAAATCTCCACCTTGACTTGAATCCTCCCAGCAACAGAAACAGATGCACCCATGACAGTGACAGAACCTTTCTCTGCCTCAGATGCCCCTATACAAGGGCTCAGACTACTGACTTGTGATATTGAGCAAGTCCAAGCAATGTTGGAACTTGCTCCCAGGAACTGGCTTGGTGAACATGTCAGCAGGGTTATCAGCTGTCCCTACCTTCTTCACTTCAATTCTCTTCTCATTTCTCAGAAAGTTATACCTGACATCAATGTGCTTCGTCTTCTCATGATGGACTTGATCCTTGGTTAAGCATATTGCACTCAAGTTGTCACAATACACTATAGCCTGATCCTGATGTAGGCCTGGATCATTAACCAGCCCCTTTAACCAAATTCTCTCCTTAGCAGCTTCTGTTAAGGCCATATACTCTGCCTCTGTAGTAGACAAAGTTACTGTAGGTTGTAGAGTTTCCTTCCAGCTTACAACAGAACCTCCAAGAGTGAACACATAACCAGTCATAGATCTCCTACTGTCCACATCTCCAGCATAATCAAAATCTGAGAAACCAGCCACTAAACATCGAGTATCGTTCTCATAACAGAGACCGACATCTGAAGTACCTCTAAGATACCTGAAAATCCTCTTAACAGCTTGCCAATGTTCCTTCCCAGGCTGAATCATAAACCGAATAAACACACTAACAGCAAATGCTAAGTATGGTCAAGTGCAGACCATAGCATACATCAGACTTCCAACTGCGCTAGCATATAGAACTCGAGATATGTACTCTTTCTCCTCATAAGTCTGAACCGTGTACATTCCCAACTTGCTGTTAGATGCAATTGGAGCATCTATAGGCTTGGATGAAGACATTCCAAACCTGCTTAAAATCTTCTTGGTGTACCCTTCTTGTGATAGGAAAAGCTTTCTCTTCTTCCTATCCCTGTAGATTTCTACTCCCAGAATTTTCCGAGCAGCACCCAGATCTTTCATCTCAAACTCCGCACTGAGAGACCCCTTCAGCTTATGAATATCTGACTTATTCTGAGCAGCAATCAGCATATCATCAACAAGCAGCCACTGTGCTGACTCGTTTCCAGATACTGCATCCTTGTAGGTGGACGGCTCGTGATCCTCCACCTCCTCGGCCACCTGTAATGCATAACCCACCAAATCGTAAAACCTGTACCTCGCTGGAGGTTTTATTCCAACCCTTCTAGGTCGGTCTGTAGCAATGCTCCGATGTTCAACTTCCTCTGGTGGTGCATTCTCAGACTCATCTGCATCTTGCTCTTCGGTAACTGATGGTGGTAGTTGGTCGTCAACCAACTTAGATGCCTGATTCTCCTCTGAACTAAATTGCACCTCCACCTCCTCAATAACAACCTCATTTTCTATGACTGTTGAACCCTGTAGTACATACAAAGTTCCATGCTTGACACCTTTCAGAATCACATCAGAACCTTTGCAAACATGCAAACCTCCACCTTCACCTTTGAAACTGAAACTCTTGCTGTCTAGCAGACTCAAGGATATCACATTCTTTGTCAAAAGTGGCACATGCCTGACTTCCTTCAATGTGCATAGCCTCCCATCATGTGTCATAAACCTAATTGAGCCGATTCCAACCACCTTGCAGACAGACCCGTTTGCCATAGAGACACTTCCCCCACCTGCACGGATGTACGTAGTGAACAACTCTCTTTTGTGACATATATGGTAGGACGCCCAGAGTCAAGGAACCACTCATCAGACTGATGTGTGTAATCATCTGCTAGCAGAACAAAATCTCCCTCTGAAGTGTTTCCACATTTAGCTAATGCTGCAGATCAAGAGTTATGTTCTTGTTGCTTATTCTTCTTAGGACATTCCGACTTCCAATGACCTTTCTCCTTACAGTAGGCACATACGTCTTTTGGTAATTTATAGCCGGAATTTTTCTTGCATTTTTTACCGTTCTTGCTTCCTTTTGCCATCAACCCGGAAGCCTGATTTTCTGTACCTGTTCCAGCAGCCTGATGCCGCATCTCTCTGGTATGAAGAGACGACCTAACCTCTTCCAGCGTTATAGTCTCTTTTTCCTACAATATAAGACTCTCTAAATTTCTCATATGACGGAGGCAAAGACACCAGCAACATTAAAGCAGCATCCTCATCTTTCACCACTTCATCAATATTACGCAATTGAAGCAGAATAGTATTAACTTGATCTAGGTGATCTCTAAGAGGCATACCTTCAGACATGCGCAGACTGAAAAGACGTTGCTTCAGCATCAACTTGTTGTTCAGCGATTTCGTCATGTAGAGACTTTCAAACTTTAACCACAAAGCGGCGGCCTTTTCCTGATCCGCGACTTCAGTGATTACGTCGTCCGCGAGACACAGCATAATCGTTGAGTGAGCCTTCTCCTCCGTAGTCGCATACTCAGCGGTGGATGTATCTGCGCCCTTCTTATCCGAAGCTAACGGCAACCAAAGACCTTGTTGCTTCAACAAAGCCCGCATCTTGATTTGCCACAGACTGAAACTATTTCTCCCGGTAAACCTGTCGATCTTCATCATGGATCCGGACATCGTTCTCGGAGGAAATCGAACCTCGCTCTGATACCAATTTGTTGTAACGAGAACAATAATAGAGATCGAGACACAGAGATTTACGTGGTGCACTAACTGTTACGTTAGCTACATCCATAACAGAGAAAGCAGAGTTTTATTATAGAGCAGAATACTGAGATACATATATTCTAGGTACAACGTATGTATATATATAGGGTAAAGAAATAAACCCTAAGTTGACTAGAAAACGAAAACGAATCCCAGTAGTATTCCGACCAACGACTGATTCAAGGCATATCAACAGTATCTAGTTCTTGAGATGTTCTATCAAGCTTCCTCTCAAACCCAGTCAGAATATCTACCCATTTTAGCAATGGAAAGAAATCTTCAAAACTCATAGACTCCATCAAAGTTGTGGCCTTTTTAATCAACCCACCAAAATTATCTACATAATCTTTGTTAAAATTATCCCCAAGTGAACACCTAAAGATAATCATATTCAACATTGTAAATAAAATCTCTGTCAAATTGATCGACGTACCTGGCTCTCTAGATGCCCAATTTATCCTCTCCATCACTGTAAGCACTTCTTCTTCTCTTACAAACTTGAATTGTTGACGCCTTTTGCTACTCAGCAATTCAAGAACACAGAATTTTCTGACTTTCCTCCAGTAATCACCATATGGAGCTAAAGATATATCATTTCCACCACAGAAGATAACTTTAGAAGCTTTGGTACTAAACGTATCTGAGAAAACAACATCATTTGTCTTACAAATTTGTGTTGCCATCTCTGCTGATGAAACTATAAATACCGGTTTTGGACCCAAATGTAAAAGGATTAATGGACCATACTTGTTGGATAAATTGTAAACGATTGGTGAAGGATGGGGCTTAATTGATGAATGTTTCCAATTATTGGTATTCTGGGTGGAGAAGGAGGTAGATTGAGTTTCGATAAATTATCATCACTTCTCTTCTTAAGCTTACTTAAGAGACAGAAAATAGCAGAGAAGAAGAGAATTGTTAAGATAGAGAGTGAGATTGGGTGAAACGACATTGCAGTTGTTGCAGGAGTGATGACGATAAACCTTATGATCAACTTCATATTTTTTTCGTTAAATCAACTCCCGCTTCCATCAATCAATCACCATCATGATCAACTTCACGAATCTGGGATATATTTCCAATTTCCCTCTCTTTAACCATTAAATGTTTTATGTGTGGAGGACATAATTGTCTAAAAATCTGTATTTAACGGAAAAAATGGATGGATGAGACATATTTCTTAATTTTAGCCGTTAGAGGATATATCCCCAAATGAGGAGTCTAATTTGGGACATATTTCTAAAATCCCCAATAAATAAATTATATATTATATATTATGATCCGAATCAAACCTTATATTATACATTATGGAAAAGAAAAAAAAATTCGGACCAAGTTAAATGTTAATTTAGATCCAAACAAATAAGATGTTAAACATAAAACAAAATAATAAGGGTAGAAATAACCTATATATAAGGGTTAGAACTGAACATTTTTGAATACCGTAAAAACAAGTTTTAAAGAGATTAAAATCAATGGAAAATTTACTATTAGAAATCATTGAAAATATATTATCTTGGTTGACGTATTTCTACAATAATATATATATTATTTAAGTATTTAAATGAATATCATTATTTAAAAAATATAAAATAAGCGGGTTGATACAACATGACACAACATAGTTATTTTTCTAGAACAACACATCACAATACGTTGTCTAGCACAACACAGTACAATACATTTAAATCTCTGATACATCACAACACGACACATAACATTAAGCATATGATTTTATAAGCAGTGCTGTGTTGGGCCGACACCTGTTACACTTCTAATTTATACATCAAGATGTAACATCTGTCACGAAAAGCAAATTGTATCGTTGAACGATCGTACTTCTATAGGGAAGTGATAAAATTGTTGCTCCACAACGGGTTACAACATAAAACTTGTTGTATTATTTATTTGATATTTTCCATAGTTGACAAAACCAGTTTATCTATCCATGTGGTTGGACAAAAAAATAATACTTGTTCATTTCTATATGAACTGCCCTTGGAGAATGTTCATTTCCAAGAAAATGATGATATATGGGCACCCAACGAGTCAGATGGTCCTCCTTCTTTAACAATTTATAAAACTTTGTTTGCCGGTTTAAGATTGTTATCACTCAACGAACAAGGGCTGATTGTCAATGACTCAAAGATCATACCAAATGAAGGCTATGAATGAGAATTTGGATGTAGAGGGAGAGCATGATTTGATTGATGATGTTATAACTGGATCAATAGTGGGAGACAATGTAAGAAGGATTCCCGTATCGAAATCGTCGACGGATTAAAGAAAGAGAAATACAGACATAACAATGGAGACAGTAACGTCGACAGTAGCAGCGCTGCCCCTAGCTGTGGAGTATGCTTGCAAGGGTATCACTTCTAGATTTGAATTTGCCGCTATATGGAGTTAATTGGATGTCGTCTGACTCAGGTTTCGCATCATCCCAAACCTGCAAAGCCCTTTCTTTGTCTCGTCTACAATATTGTTCATCTGCATACCCACTTTCCTTTTCCTCGTCATCCTCGTCGGGTACTGCATTCTTTTGGGATAACCACAAAAAAAGACTGCAATATATTCAGCATCTCTTTTACCTGAAATCTGCACTGCTGGGTAATGTCAGTACATTCGGCATCTCCTTTACCTGAAAGTCAAGTCAAGATACTATGCGCTGCGACCACAAATAACCTATAGTAATGAAAATCTAGCACATGGACTAGTATATGTCTATTGAAAAGTAACTTAGTTAAAATTCGCTATGTAATCCAAATGTGTGAGGAAAAAATATAAAAATGTCCCAATTTAGGGGGTCATGTTGGATTTTTGCCCCGGGTTTTCAAAATTAATAGAAATGCCCTAATCCATTAGATTTTCGGTTAATTATGAGAATGTGAATTGGCACATACGAAAAATGACCAAAATACCCCTGTACAATTAATACTTATAATATTTTTTAAAAATATTTTTTTATATTTTTATAAAAAAATATTATATTTATAATATATTATTTTTGTATATTTATAAAATTTTTTTTGTACTTTTATAAAAAAAGTACATTATAAATGTACAAAAAAAAATGATAAAAGTATATAAAAAAAAAAAATATATTATAAGTACTAATTATAGAGGGGTATTTTGGTCATCTTTTGTATGTGTCAATTCACATGCTCATATTTAACAGAAAATCTAACGGATTGAGATATTTCTATTAATTTTGAAAACCCGGGGCTATGACCCTTTCAAATTGGGGTATTTTTGAAATTAACCCAATGTGAGATTGCTTGACAAATGGAAGATAATAGAAACACCTAATAGGTTTATGTAAGAATTGAGGGATGAAAATGTGAATTTAAGTATGTACACATTCAACACCTACTGAAGTTACGAATCTAAGCTATTACAATTGGTAACACATATTTGGCAAACTTCAGGTCTCCTGAGAACAAATTGGAACACCAATACTAAAATACAGTAACGTTACAATTCATACCCTAAGGTTAATGCCCGTACTCATGCTTCCATCCGGCATCCATTGTGGCCCTTCAGCACCATCCAGCTCACACAGCCAGCAATAGCGCCATCAATTAAAAGTCGTTTCAGAGCACCATCATCCGGCAACTGACTACTACTAGTATTTACAGGAAATTCCCCTAAAGAAGAAAAAGATATTCTTATAATGGAGGGAAAAAATGATGATGTGGAATGATAACATAATAAAAGCAATCGACAACTTACAAGGTTTTACTTGCTGCAGGAATTCAGCATTCATAATCTGAACAGTTTCATCAATGAAAGCACAGTGAAGGGCGACAAGGTCAGTTACTGCAAGCAAGTCATTAGGGGTATCCATTCTCTTGCATCAGGGGGGGAAACTAACAGGTGTCTCTACACAAAATTATACAGATGTGTAGTAATGCGAAACGAACCACCTACTCTTTGATCATAAGCACAATTCAAAACACAATCTGTAACGTAATCGAAACAGCACGGAGGAGCTTGCAAATACGGAAGCATACCAGCTACGGCGTCTTTTACTAAATTGCTTCAACTAGACACAGATTCGATTGTGGGAAAACTGCAACATATAGAATTTTGAGTTTAGGAAGTAATGGTTGTTGTTTTCTTGTGGCATAGTATTGGTATATTCAACTTCAACACGACAAGTACCAGAGATGGCTACATGAGCACAAAGATGATCCTCGAAGTGATGATCCGCCATATCGTAAAACTTGTATTAGCAACTCTGTACCTCTATTTATGATGCAAATTCCTAGTAGAGCAAGAACCAATCAAGTCCCAAAACCAAGTCTAAGACAAAAAACTCAAAGATGGAGCTGCCCTTAAGGCAAGGGTAGCCCCGACCGTCTACACTTTGATATCCTGACGAATTGAGGGCGATCAAAAACTAATTAGGGGTGACTAATAAAACAAAATAAGGTTATTTTGAAGTAATTTCAATACATCCCTTATCCATCTTTTTCTATAATGGCTAATCTACCCTTGATTATTTAGTGTTAATTTTGATTAATTATTTTATTAATTTCGTTATTAAAAAATTATTTGAGTTAGTTTTGGATTAGAAATCGAGAGTGTTTTAGATTGAATTTTCGAGTTTTAGTTTTTCACAATCGGTAGTATCATGATTCATTTTCCTAACAATTGTACAATCGGTAGTTTAATGGAGTACTTAAACTACCGATTGAATTTCTCAAAACTTCCAAAATTTCGAACTCTTCATCTTTCTCAACGGTAGGTATTGTAAATTTATATTTACCGATTGTAAACATATAACAAATTAAACTTAAAATTGTAAACTTGGTAATCTGTAGTTTAAAGATCAACTTTATCTACCGATTCTAATGGTTTTGTTGTCCCGCATTTTTTTTGCCACAATCGGTAGTTAGTCGACATAAATAACTACCGATTGTGGATAATCGGTAGCACGGGAAATTAATAACTACTGATTATATGTAATCGATAGTGTAGAAACATTACCATCTACCGATTATCACGATTTCACTTAACATCTAACTTCGTAATACTATTTCAACATATTGAGATAAAAATTTTCAAATAAAATTACTACATATTGTCCATTAAACTTGTTCAAAATAACTAAAAACATCTGAATAAACAAAACAAAACACATTATAGATTCTTAAAGTGATCAATCTCATTGATCTCATGAAATTCTTCCAATCCTTGTTACTCTCGAAGTGGACCTATGTACTCTCCAACTTCATTGTAGTATGGGTTTAAAACATAGTAAGTTGTCTCGGAATCGGTTGACGAATTGATTTCAATGGTTTTGGACTCCTCTATCACCATATTTACCTTTCCCTTATTTGATTGTTTAGGTAAAGATTTTAGAGCCATTTTCAATGGAGTACTTAAGGGTAAAAGGAGTAGAGAATCGTTAGAGGAAAAGAAATGAAAAAAAGTTGATGTTTAAGTTGAGAATAGGTTGAGCCACTAATCTATACGGTTATTTCTTCGAAGTTGGAGAGTTAAAATGTATTGGAGGTGCATAAATGAGAAGAGGTCGCCCTCCTTATATAGATTATAGTCTTAACGACTCTTTTTATCAAAAAAAAACCGTTGAGGCCTGGTGTAACAAGAGTGTACAGAAAATATGTACACTAAGTTCGAACAAATATTGACAATCAGAAGTTTTGGGTTCACCATTATCTACCGATTATCGTAATCGGTAGTTAAAGAAATTCTCAAACTACCGATTTGAATATGTAGCCCCGAATTGGATTTCTTAATTTTTTTATAAATCATTTCATTGAATAGAAAATACATACATTAAAGGAAATGAAATAAAATAAATCAGTAATAATTAAACACTTATGTAAACCTATTATGAAACCTTAAGCATTGGCTTGTAGGACGACGGGGACGACGTTCTTCACTTCCTATGAGAATAATCAACACAAAAGGATTGTATTCTTCCATCACCCTTAGGATCTCGAAATGAGGTTTGTACTTGAAATCTGAATGTTTCCATCTTGTCCATTCCTCTAGAGATCTGGCAACAACTTCATCCTCAGTTTCATTCCTAATTCTTCTTTCATCACCTTAGCGGTTAAAGAACAAAATTCTAGTACTTCCTTTGTGATTTGCACATATCGACAGAAAATGCCTGCTCTGTTCCGGTTGTTGGGATTACCGCTTTCGTTACAAAAGTTAGCATGTGTATCTTCTAACCATTGCATGCTCATTGAACCATTCATCCGACATTCATGACCCCTTGCTGATAATGTAATACTATGTTTCGACATATGGATAAATCTTCTTCTAGGGTAAAATTTTCTGCATTAAGCCTAAAATTTCCGTAACCTGACATTACATGATAAAAAGAGATTAAAAATTTTCTCCAAAATGTAAAAGATGTGGATTTTAAATGGGAATGATAGATATAAATTCATTTATTTATAGGTGTATCAGAATACAAATTATATCCGTTGATCAACAGTAACAATTCAAAACGGTAACAAAATTGGAAATCCAATTTTTTTGAATAATCTTAACATTTTTTACTTGGAACAATCGGTAGTTTTAAAAAAAACTACCGATTATAATAAGTGGCCCCAAATTGGAAATCCATATTTTTTGAATAATCTTAACATTTTGTACTTGGAACAATCGGTAGTTTTAAGAAATTTTAGACTATCGATTATAGTTAGTAGCCCCAAATTGGAAATCCATATTTTTTGAGTAATATGAACATTTTTTACTTGGAACAATTGGTAGTTTTTAGAATTTTTAGACTACCGATTATAGTTAGTAGCCCCAAATTGGAAATTCAAATTTTTTGAATAATCTGAACATTTTGAACTTGGAACAATCGGTAGTTTTAAGAAATTTTAGACTACCGATTATAGTTAGTAGCCCAAAATTGGAAATCCATATTTTTTGAATAATCTGCACATTTTGTACTTGGAACAATCGGTAGTTTTAAGAAATTTTAGACTACCGATTATAGTTAGTAGCCCCAAATTGGAAATTCATATTTTTGAATAATCTGAACATTTTGTACTTGGAACAATCGGTAGTTTTAAGAATTTTTAGACTACCGATTATTGTTAGTAGCCCCAAATTGGAAATCCAATTTTTTTGAATAATCTGAACATTTTGTACTTGGAACAATCGGTAGTTTTAAAAAAATTTAGACTACCGATTATTGTTAGTAGCCCCAAATTGGAAATCCATATTTTTTGAATAATCTGAACATTTTGTACTCGGAACAATCGGTAGTTTTAATAATTTTTAGACTACCGATTATAGTTAGTAGCCCCAAATTGGAAATCCAATTTTTTTGAATAATATGAACATTTTGTACTTGGAACAATTGGTAGGTTAAGAAATTTTAGACTACCGTTTATAGTTAGTATCCCCAAATTGGAAATACATATTTTTTTGAAGAATCTAAACATTTTTTATTTGGTACAATTGGTAGTTTTAATAAATTTTAGACTACCGATTATAGTTAGTAGCCCCAAATTGGAAATTCATATTTTTTGAATAATATGAACATTTTGTACTTGGAACAATCGGTAGTTTTAAGAAATTTTAGACTACCGATTATAGTTAGTAGCCCCAGATTGGAAATCCAACTTTTTTTAATTATCTGAACATTTTGTACTTGGAACAATCGGTAGTTTTAAGAAATTTTAGCCTACCGATTATAGTTATTAGTTTTAAGAATTTTTTGAAACACGAGTGATCCGTACCCGACCCGTCGAAATAACGGATTAAACCTGACACCCGATCCTTCATATGACAGATTGGGTGCGGTATATTTTAATCACCCGCCAATTGACGGATCGGATACAGATGGGGTTAAACCCGACCCACCCAACCCCATGTGCAGCCCTAAATACTATTACATGTTCATTCAAATTTTATGATATGTATACCAAATTACTTTACCACTTTCCATATTTGTCAAACATGCATTTAAAAAAAATAAAAATAAGGATAAACTAAGAATTATAAAAATATTCCACACTCCATAAAAATTATAAGGCGCATATTTGTTTTACACTTTTAAGACGGTTATTACTGTTCTAAATATTCTTAACAACATTTTTTTGTAACAGTTTTTTTGTAACGAAATATATGTTTTTAATCCACGTGTGACTGTAGAAATAACGTGTCAACGTATGGAAGAGATAAGGATCGAATCATCCATGGATATTTTTGTTGGAAATTTTTTTGGGACGGTCAGTTTTTACCACATGTTAAAACAGTTCAAAGCGTTGCTAATAGTCGACAACCCTGATTTAATGTGCACATGAAATTCCATCCAACAGACAATTTTTTTTGGAATTTATCATACAGCCTAGATTTTTCGATCATCCCATCCGACGGTCGAGACTCTCCAAAAGTCAAAATTAAAAAAAAAAACAATGTTCATCCTCCTTATTTGTTTTAAAGAAGATAAAAAGTTAAGATTCAAGCAGTGTAATTTCAGTGTAATTTGTGTTGGATCTGCAACAATGGAAATAACACTAAACATAAAAAATTGGTAACGTTAGAGAAATTTCTGAATTGATAAAAACTCTGATGTTGATGCACACACACAAGGACATAGCCACCTGCTCAGCAAATTGTCCTTAACACAATAGTTTTAGGGTACTCCTCAATAACGAGAGATGCTATATCCCAAATTGTCTTTCACACAATAGTTCTTGGGTATACCTTAATAATGGACATAACCACCTGCTCAGCAAATTGTCCGACCCAGACCCGTCACCGACCTACAGCCACCCATTTTGACCCGACTCGCACTTGACCCGCTGATAAACGGGTCGGTGCCGGTGCCAATTTCCTTTAACCTCCTTCTGGTGGGTCGAATGAGGTGACACCTTCACTCATCCGACCCACCCGCCCAACCCGACATCTTTTAAACCATAACAATCAAATACAAACACATCTTTTCTATTTTTCTCTCATTGAAAATCTGTATTCGTTTTCTCTAAATCAATGGTGTCCGAAGGTATTCTATTGGGTATGGATAATCCCCTTCTTGATATCTCTGCTGTCGTTGATGAGCCTTTCCTTGAGAACTAAATCCCTCCTCCCTCTTCCTATTTTTTTATCATAAAATGATTGTGAGGATATGGTTAGGTTGATTTTCTTTGCATTTCTATTCGTTAATCATGATTTTTTTTCAGATCGGAAATTGGTTCATGACTGTGTTTAATTTTGATAGATTTGTAGTTCTACAGGTAAAGTTAGGGTTTGTAATTTCAATGTTAGGGCCATCTTTCTGATTTTGTTTCTTGTTTTTCTTGTTTGTTGGTTGGTTTTAATTATTTTTTGGTTTTGTTTGTTGACAGGGTTTTAAGAAGAACAATCAACTGGTTAAGCACTTTTAATTGATTTATGGAAAATCTTGAGGTATAATCTCTATACTATTAAGATCATCTTGTTTTATAGTTTCTAATTGTTTTGTGTGATTTGAACTGATGGTTTTTTGTGTGACGTGGTTCTACGACAGAAACAATGGATATTTGGGGATTTGATTTAGCATGAGGGTCAACTGATCTGAGGTTTTTTTGAAGAAAATTGATCTTATAATCAAGTGAACAAGTGTTCTTGGTGGTTGAATGGAAGGCAGAGGTGGTTGTCCGTAGCCGTGAAGCAGACAGATTTGGGGTTTTTGGATGCGAGCAAGGAAGAGACATTCAGGATATAAATTGAGAAATCAGGGAAGAAATCGTTGTGAGTCGTGTGACGAGTTCAAGAAGAAGATGTGAGAAATAAAAGATGAAAAAACATGGGTTAAAGGCTAACAGAGATTTGGAAAGTTGGGTTTGATTCCTATTTGGGTTTACAGTTAAAGAATTTCGTTAGGAATGGAATCTGATAGAGTTTGTTGTTGTTCATCTGAAAAAAGAAAAAAATGGTTCAGTTCAGTCGAGAAGATATGAATAGATGGGTTTTAGTGGCTGTGTTCGAAGAACTAAGATGGGATGTGTTCGAATCATGTGTTTGTGTGATTGTGAATGTATGGTTCATTGCAAGGAGGGATCTAATTTAAATCACCAATTTGTGTGCTTGAATTTCCTACTAAAATGCAATCACCAATTTTTGTACCAAGCAGTCCAATTGGATCTGATTTCAGTGATTCTAGTCATCCTTTTATTTCTTCTTCTCCCCCTCATATTTATCGCCTTGTTCCTAGAGTTGCTGCTGGGGTTTTACCTATTCCAGAAAAATCATCTAATAATAGTTTACAGACTTCTCTCAATCTCTGTCTATCATTACCAGGAAAAGTTATTGATTCATCATCATCTGATGTAGAAAATCAAAATCAAAACCATCATGTTAGATCTAGTCCTGCAATTAGATCATCACCTCACCTCCACCACAATTATAAACACCCCTTCCTCAACAACCCCATACTCCTACTAATGCTCAGTTATTACCACCTCTTCCACCATTACCCCAAATGCAACAGCTTGTACCACAACATATGGTTCTGAATCATCAAAATCAGAATCGACAGTTTCCTAATCATGAATCGTTCTCAATTCATCCTCCTGCTGAGAAACCTTTTCTTCCATTTAGTCCTGAGTTTTTATCTGTGATGCAAGATATGATTAAGAATGAAGTTACGAATTATATGTATGGACTTGAACAAGGTGGAATCTGCTTACAAGCTGCTGATGGGATTCATAACGCTGTCGTGAAGCGTATGGGTATTAGTAAGATCGAGTAGTCCAAATGAATCACTGATTTCAGAATCAGAAGATGAATTAGTTGAAACTGGGTGGGTGACCCGAACCCGACCGTCTTACCCGTCCTACGAAGGGTTGGGTACGGATGAATATTTCAGTCACTCGTCAATTGAAAGGTCGGGTGAGGATGGGATCAAACTCGATTACCCGACCCGATGTTCAGCCCTAAGTGTTATTACAGGTTCATTCAAATTTTATGATATGTACACCAAATTACTTTACCACTTTCCATTTAATTATCAAACATGCAACTAAAAAAAATAATAAGAATAAAATAAGAATTATAATAATATTCCACACTCCATAGGAATTATAAGGGGCATATTTTTTACACTTTTAAGATGTCTATTGCTGTTCTAAACTTTTTTAACATCATTTTTTGTAACAGTTGGTTAGTTCGGGCTTCCTTGGTTCCTAATGGAATAGGTAACAAAGCTACTTTGCCGCCTACTGCTACTAAACCACTACCCCCCAAGTCAAGCTGGTGCTTGTTGTTGCACCAGGAGCTGTTGCACCAGGTGCTAATGTTTTTGTAACGAAAATATATGTTCCTAATTCACGTGTGACTGTAAAGGGAACGTTTCAACATATGGAACCATTGAATCATCCATGATATTTTCGTTGCCAATTTTTTGGGACGGTCAGTTTTTACCACATATTAAAACAATTCAAAACGTTGCTAATAGTCGACGACCCAGATTTAATGTGCACATGGAATTCCATCCAACAGACGAACTTTTCTTGGAATCTATCATACGGCCTAGATTTTTCGATCATCCCATCCAACGGTCGAGATCTATCCAAATGTCAAAATAAAAAAAAAATATTATTCATCCTCCTTACTTGTTTTAAAAAAGATAAAAAGTTAAGATTCAAGCAATGTAATTTCAGTGTAATTTGTGTTGGTTCTGCAACAATAGAAATAACACTAAACAAACAAAATTGTTAACGTTAGAGAAATTTCTGAAATTATAAACATTCTGATGTTGATGCACACACACAAGGATATAGCCACTTGCTCAGCAAATTGTCCTTAACACAATAGGTCTTGGGTACTTCCAATAATTAGAGATGCTATACCCCAACAGAGAAGATGTCTCCAAGACAGAACTGCTCGTTATGACTAGTATAAGCATAATACTAGTCACACTCTAGAACTTAACAGCAATTGATAGTGGAAGGGAAATAATCACACAATTGCACAAAACAAAGCAAGAAGAGGGAAAAAGAATTAGGGATAGTAGCCTGTTCTGGAGTACTTTGAAATAAAAAAATCTCTTTTCTTTGATATCCAAAGGATGAAGTGAAATCAGAACGTTAATAAATGAGAATAAATTTTATAATTAATAAAAACATTAAGTTCGATAATTCAATTTGAAACGGTAATAAACGGTCAAATATTTATTTTCATTATGGAAAGATTTATTCTCGTCGTGTCAGTCGCCCCCACATTAAAACAAAATTTAATGAAATATATTCTGTTAAAAAAAAAAAGGTAAGTCTTGGTTGGCCCGCAGCCACATCTGCGCCCGCACCCGCAAGTATACTCATTCCCGCAACAGTAGCTACGGTTACTCCCGCACCCGTAACCACAACCGCAGCCGCAGCCGCAGCCGTAATTCCGCAAGAATACTAGCACTCAAGCTCGCAAGCCGTAATCCGTAACCCGCAACCCCAAGCATGCGTGCTTCGGTTCGAAGCACCGCACATGTGTGAAAAGTATTTTGTGCACCAACTAGCCCATTGTCATAGTCTTCCTCCAACCACAAAAGATTCTAAACCCTAAGGGCCCTCTCTTAGTTGCATTTTTTGTGGTAATAAAGGGAGAACTCATCTCTAGTCTCTCCAATGTGGGACTAAAGGTTCTTCATTCACAATAGTGAAAAATGAGCTAGTGTCCCTTAGTGACTTCTAGGTCCTAAGGTCCATTCCCACCAAGACTAAAATACATTTTAAGTTCATTTTTCTCCAACAATCCCCCACATGAATGAAAACCCGATGAAAATCAGAAATCAGAAAGTGAGAAATACCTCTTAGGCAATAGGTGTCCATAAGTCTTGAACCTTTTCTTAGTGAGAAATTACCGGAACTACTTGATGGACAGTAAACGCGATGTAAAGACCATCGTTTAGTGTAGTTCATCAATAACTTTCACGCGTGATATCTCTCTTGGTGTTCTTAAGTTCGTGCCGTTGTGTCCATTTTTTCCTTGGACGTATCCCGTTTCTCAGAATGCTCTAGAGAATCAGCTCAATTCTCATAGGAAGCGGCCCACTTCCTCATTCAGATAGGTGAGTTCTATCAAGAGTGTTTACTGCTACACCCTACTTCAATCTTAAATTGAAACTATAGAACTCATTAAGACTTAATAAAAAGTCATCCTCACATGCAGTCACACTATCACGTCTAAACCATAGTGAAGGGACAAAGAATGAAATTATCTGATAGTGTTTACTTTAACCCACCAAAAATTAGTTGTCTCATTCGAAACATTGATCTTGGGATCTCCAGTCAGCAAGGTTGAGTATCCTTCATGGAAAGTTTATTTAATGAGCTTAAGCCCCATCCCCCTTGATACATTACTAACTATCTCCTTGGACAAACCTTTCGTTAAATGGTCCGCGATATTCTCCTTAGACCTCACAAAGTCAACAGAAATAACGCCAGTTGATATTAGTTGTTTTAGGGAATTGTGTCTTCTACGAATGTGTATAGACTTCCCATTATAGCTGTTGTTTTTAGCATTAGCTATTGCAGCTTGACTATCATAATGTATAGAAATAGCTGACACAGGCCTATGCCAAAGAGGAATGTCTTTTAAAAAGCATCTTTTCCAGGCAACTTCCTCTCCTACTTTATCTAATGAAATAAACTCTGATTCCACAGTGGATCGAGCTATACATTTCTGTTTGGAACTCTTCCAAGAAACATACCCACAAGCTAGAGTGAAAACATATCCACTCGTAGACTTAGACTCCTCTGAGTCCGATATCCAATTTGAGTCACAAAATCCTTCAAGGACCGCAGGGTATCTCTCATAACTTAAACAAAAGTTTAAAGTTAAGGTACTTAAAGTGTACTTGAAGTACCTTAACACTCTAATAAGTGCATCCCAATGATCTTGTCCCGGATTACATGTATACCTACTTAACCTACTCATAGCATAAGCAATGTCTGGTCTAGGGCTGCACATCGGGTGGGTCGGTTCGGGTTTGGCCCTACCCGCACCCGACCCGTCAGTTGGCGGGTGATTTGATTTTTCACCCGCACCCAACCCGCCATAGGACGGGTCGGGTCGGGTCTGACCCGTCATTTCGACGGGTCGGGTGCGCGTGGGTGCGGGTCACCCTCCCAGATATTATTTCAACTATACTAGGGTTAGCTAATGTGAATCTCTTTTCTCCCACACACATTTTTAGGAAAACCAAAATACAGATCTAACAAAAATGAGTTTCATATCATCATCTGCAACGAAAAAACTTTCATGGAAAACTAATCCCACAAACAGTTTCAGGGTTTCTAATCCTTGTACTCTCAAATCGCTACTTGGTTTTTGTTCAAATTCAGAAACTCCGACCACTGAAATCCTTTCGTCTGAAGATAAAGAAAATGCAATATCAGAAGGAAATGAAAATGATGATCAAGTCACCGTTAAAAGAATTCCAAGTGGTAAGAGACAAAACCAAGAAAAATTAGAAAATATGATTTCTAGAATG
>JAJJMC010025472.1:0-7500 GCA_023531435.1 Papaver californicum | reverse complement strand
TGGAGCATCTTTCACAATCCCTGGAGAGATAGTTCACTAATAGACCGAGGGATAAGTAATTCGACTCATTCACATACAGATCATGAATGTTTGGAATCCATATTATGCAAGGAGACATTGCTTTTGCTAATTCGAATTGAAGGGTGATATCAAATCGGTCTTTTTTCGGCGTCATATACATAGTTAGCGCATTCGTCATAGTTAGCAGCTCTGTATCAAGGTCATCATCGATATCGTCACTAGCATCAATCTCGATATTGTCACTACCATCAATATCATCAATAAGATAACCTTTAGGCTTGTCATCCAGGAACTTGTTCGGAAATACCGTAATGAAAGGAACATAAGAGTTTGTCGCTAGGTATTTGACCAAATAGGATCGTCCAGTTCCTATAGAACCTATCACTAAAATACCCCTAGACGGGGATAGGGCTAAGCGGAGCGAAAAGGGTTTTCCATGAGATGGGAAATGAAAACTATTAGCCCCACACGAGGTTTGTGAATAAGTGATTGTCTGATAATGAGCAAGGAATATCCGTCTTTCTGCTAAACAGGATCTATTGAACTCATAATTCATTAGATCTTTTTTATGAATGTCAACTAAGTATCGTAAGTAAATTGATCCCGGTTGTTCAACCATTTGATAACCAGAGTCATTCTTTGATAAATGATCACTATGAGTCAGACTCAATAGAATTTGATCAATCCTTTTTTTTGTCGTTAAGGTGGAGAACTGAACCAAGAATTCTCTTTCTTCATCATCAATCGAATCACTGTTCGCGACCCAGGATTCTATTTTATCATCAATCCAATCAACGTTCACGTTTTTTCTTTTTCTTATCAATGAATAGATCTCTTTACTTGTACGACTTAGATATCTCGTATTTCTCGAAAAAGTGATTCGATTGATGGGATTTGGTATGATACTTATGATATCGATGAGATTGATATTCAAATATTTCTTCTTAGAACGTATTGATTTGACCCCATAAGTGGGACCACCACCCAATAGCATGTTGCCACCAGAAGCAGAACCCCGTATTTCTTCTAGAGAATCTCCTAATTGTTCCAGAGCAACTAGAAAGAGATTCTTTAACCAGAAAGAGTTCAGTTCAGATGTAGGATACCTATCCAGAAGTTTTCGCAACTCAATCATGTATGATGGAATCATCAAAGATTTGATCTTTTCGAACTCTGTCTGTAACTCACTAGAGGCCCGGGAAACAAAGAGAAGATGTGTACGAACGAGATATCCAGCAACAAGAAGAAGGAAAAGGATTGAATAGAGGAACTCCCGAGCATTTGGTGATCTCAGATGTATCCATATCAATGGAACGGGTGACTCATTATTTCGATGAATCATTTCTTCGGACAGAAGAAGATTATGTAAACACTTACTCGAAATCTCACTTATCGGATTCCATTGTGGAAGAATCGCCCACAATTTTTTCTGAGGAATTGGCCATGATGTATCTGATCCATGCATAATATCATGAAAAACGGATACAAATTTTTGACTGCTACTTAGTATCGGCAATAGGTCTGAAAAAGTATCTAAAAGGGTGAAATTTAGATATTTGCACCCTGCCGAAGTAAGGAACCATGGCATATATGTTTGTAACAGATTCCATTTTGAGAGATTTGAAAAAGCACTATCTCGTTGAAGGGTTCTATACATCTGCCATTTCTCAACGCATTTCTTTAGACAAAGACTCTGTTTTTTCCTCTTTTCGGATGGTAAATATTTCTCAGAACATGGAGTGTGAATCAAACCCATGTTTGAATTGAAATTGAGATACTGATGCAAGTTCTTCCCTTCTGAATCAGAGAGATTCATATCTGAAAGAGGTTGACAATAAGTTCTTTCAAAATTGACTATTTGTCCCTCTGTTAGAGGTGTTCCAGAAATGTCTGGGATCGAGTAAATAGCTCTACGAACGAATGGATCGGATCGAATTGGAAAATGGAAAGATTTGTACAAGTTATACCTTTCGTCACCACTTTGTGGAAAATCGTTAGGTATGAATATGTTAGATACCTGTGACTCGATTGATGAAATAGTATCTCTCTCCAAAAAAACATGTTTTTTTGGACCGACGCACAAAGAAAAAATGTTGTTGCGAATGAACAAGATATTGAGGAATTGTCCATACGTAAGATCATAATTATTGATACGGGCCTTTTCCACATAAAAAGGGAATCTTTTGTTACAATCGAACCAGAAGTGATGTGGATTATTCAAGAATCGAAGTCGATTTGCTTTATAAAAAGAAGAGATCAATGAACTTCTATGAAATGGTTTCACGGGATTCAGCCAATTGTCTCGATCGTGGGATATCATTGAGAAATAGGAATCGGTGTTATCAAAGTCTTTCCTGCGATTATTTCTAGTATGAAATGAGTCAATCATCCACTTTGGTATCTTATTGAATAAAAACGGTGATATTGTTCCTCCATTGATCAAGAATTTCGATTTTTGGGAAGTATCACGATTATCCAATAAGAAGGGTTTCAATTTATTCAAATGAACGATTTGAACACCTATTGATTCTAACAACTGATTGCAGAGTTGATCATTCGGCCCTTTCAATTCATAGATGTGGATCTCGGACCTATGAATGGGGATATTCCCGATACTCACAAAGAAAAAAGGAAGTGACTTAGACAAAAAGAGAAGTGACTTGGACAAAAAGAGAAGTGACTTGGACAAATCTTGTTTGTCGATAACCTCGGACCAATCAATCGAATATTGATTAATACGTAATCGACCGAACACTACTTGAAAACGGCTCTTCTGCTCAGAAACGAAATGTTCCAAATGTTCCTGGAAATTATTGCTCCCGTTGGGCCATTTGTATCTATATGCATTAGGATCCCGATTCATGGATCTCTCGGTTCGAGAAATAAGAGGATCGAACCATTTCTTCTGACTCTTTTTCAAATTCGATAAATGTTGGTTGATCGTATATTTCATTATAGTTCTATGATTCAGAGTATCATTTCCTATTTGATCCCTTTGAATTCCATAAAAGAATCGATTCGATACATTTCTTATGTACCCATAGGTGCTATATTGGATTTGAATCAGATTTCGGATCAATCTATATTGATTGACTGCCTCCATTATGTTGTTGCTAGCAAATACCACTCTTTTTGGTTTTGGATCTTCCAAGTCATTCCCGCAGGAGATCCGGACCGATTTTTTTCTGATCCTCGATAAAAAGATTCATTCTCTTCATAAAAAATAGGAGGTAGAACCAAGAAAGATTTCTTTTTCGATTCATCCCTGGAGTTGAATACCTCATTCAATAATTTTTTTTTATCCAACCCGTAGGAATCAATAGAAAAGGAAAATCCCTTATGATACACCAGATCCGGCTCGGTTATTGATAGAGTGAATAGATCTGCCATTTCTTGAAATCTCTCTTCTGATTCAAAATCGCGGTGTAACGTGTACCCCCCCCTGTTTCGGTCATGGAATAGATGAAAGAAAGAAAAAAATGGATTTTGGTTCAAGAATGAAATCTTATTGGAACTGGCCATATCCGGTTCATCCTTCGGAACCATATCACATCCCGGATCTGATGAAATAGGATGAATTGAGACGGTATTTTGTAAATACGTAATTATCTTGAATATATCAACCATTTCTTTATTTTCCGATCGTCTGGAAGGGACAAAAGAAACATCTTGTTCTTTCTTCAACAATTTATGATCTCTAGTGGACCTCTCAGTAGGATTCGAACCCAGATGAAGTTCTGACCATCTGTCAGAGAAAAAGGAACGAATTGATTTTGTAGAATTCCCAAGAATTGCTTCGATTTCTTCCGGAAGCAGATGATTATTCATCTGCTTCTCACGTTCCGTGAATAGCCGGGACATTGAGGAATATCCAGAAAGGCATTTCGGGAATCGGTCTGATTTTCTCTCTGTTCGTTCCGTTTGAAGAAAGGAAGGATCCCAAAGAATCGATCTTTCTTTTAGTTGTTGAATCTCTCTTTGATTGATCAATGTGTGATATTCCGAATCCTCATTACTAATCGAATCGAAAGGGTCTCTGGATTGATCAGAAGATCCTTTCAATTGGCTAGAATTCGTTACTTGAACGAAAATAGATCTTGTGGAATCATATTGAATATTTGACGATACATTCCGTACCTTGCTAAAAAACCGATCCTTGCTTACCAACCACACATTGTCTAACCAAATCCAACTCTCTCTCGATACGTTCCTCAAAAAATCCGACTCGTGCAGATTCTTCCCCCAACTAACGAAGATATCTTGGCGGAATTGCCACATATGAAATTGAGCACAATTTTGCAAAGAAATACCCCACTTGTTTCTCGAGAAGAGATGGGAAACATGTTCAATCTCATTTGATTGAATAGTTGACTCAGCTCCTTGTTGTTTGAAGAAACCCTCCACTTCAATTGGTCTTTTTTCACGAAAAGCAGACATGAGATAACAAATCCAGTGTTTCACTAAGATTTCGAATAGCTGGCCCGAATTCAAGTTGATTATGTTTCGCTTCTTCCTCAGAGAAAGACGATCAAACAATTCCCAATCATGGTCCTTGCGGATCGGATCATCCGTATAGGATACAAAAAGAAACTCCAGATATTTGATATCTTTCTCTTTAAATGAGATCTCAATTCCAGCTACGGTTTCCTTAGATATCTTACAACTAGAATTCCACCTTTTTCCGATCCGGTTCCTCCACCACCGCGAACCCCAGTTAGAGTCAGGCATGATACACTTTTTCGTTATTGGGAGAACCCAAGTACTCTCTTTCGGATCCATGAAACAACTCTAAGAGATCTTTTTCCCTTTTGGAAGATAGAGGAGCGAAACAATCAACCTATTAATATTGGAAGACCAAAAAGATTCTTCCGATGTATCATTTCTGGGTCCAATGGAATTCATAGGTATAGGAAGAAGCCCCATCAAATAGAGATTTTTTCTTTCGACCATATTTCGATTGTTAATACGATATATAAGGACCGCTACTACAAGCAGTACTACACCTTTGATCGTGAAATATCGATTGCTTGTTGAACCCTGTGAATCGCGTGAAAGGAGGATACTCCAAATTCGGGGGTCAAAGAGTTTCATAAAACGTTCTTGGTGGAAAAAAATGTGAGTGAAAGATCCCACTGAATCGAATTTGGTCCATGAATCTAAGAAATAGTGAGAATTCTTGATCTCTCTCAATATCTCTCTCAATTCGAAGATCCAGGATTTGAATTGATGTCGTTTCATTGATTCCTGTTTCATTGATTCCTCCTAAAGATTTCATTTCAATTGGAATTTGGTTATTCACGATGTACGATGATCCCTGTTAAGCATCCATGGCTGAATGGTTAAAGCGCCCAACTCATAATTGGCAAATTCGTAGGTTCAATTCCTGCTGGATGCACGCCAATGGGAACGTTCAATAAGTCTATTGGAATTGGCTCTGTATCAATGGAATCTCATCATCCATACATAACGAATTGGTATGGTATATTCATACCATAACATATGAACAGTAAGAACTAGAATTCTTATCAATACTGGAACTCATAGGGAAGAAAATGGATTTATGGATGGAATCAAATATGCAGTATTTACAGACAAAAGTATTCGGTTATTGGGGAACAATCAATATACTTCTAATGTCGAATCAGGATCAACTAGGACAGAAATAAAGCATTGGGTCGAACTCTTCTTTGGTGTCAAGGTAATAGCTATGAATAGTCATCGACTCCCGGGAAAGGGTAGAAGAATGGGACCTATGGGACATACAATGCATTACAAACGTATGATCATTACGCTTCAACCGGGTTATTCTATTCCACCTCTTAGAAAGAAAAGAACTTAAAAAAAAATACTTAATAACACGGCGATACATTTATACAAAACTTCTACTCCGAGCACACGCAATGGGGCCGTAGACAGTCAAGTGAAATCCAATTCACGAAATAATTTGATCTCTGGACAGCGTCATTGTGGTAAAGGTCGTAATGCCAGAGGCATCATTACCGCAAGGCATAGAGGGGGAGGTCATAAGCGTCTATACCGTAAAATAGATTTTCGACGGAATGAAAAAGACATATCTGGTAGAATCGTAACCATAGAATACGACCCCAACCGAAATGCATACATTTGTCTCATACACTATGGGGATGGTGAGAAGAGATATATTTTACATCCCAGAGGGGCTATAATTGGAGATACCATTGTTTCTGGTACAGAAGTTCCTATCTCAATGGGAAATGCCCTACCTTTGAGTGCGGTTTGAACCATTGATTTACGTAATTGGAAGTAACCAATTAGGTTTACGACGAAACCTAGAAATCAATCACTGATCCAATTTGAGTACCTCTACGGGATAGACCTCAACAGAAAACTGAAGAGTAACGGCAGCAAGTGATTGAGTTCAGTAGTTCCTCATATAAAATTATTGACTCTAGAGATATGGTAATATGGAGAAGACAAAATTGTTTGAAGCACCGACAGAACCGGAAGCGCCCCTTGTTTCAAAGAGAGGAGGACGGGTTATTCACATTTCATTTGATGGTCAGAGGCGAATTGAAAGCTAAGCAGTGGTAATTCTACCCCCGGGGAAAAATAGAGATGTCTCCTACGTTACCCGTAATATGTGGAATATCGACGTAATTTCATAGAGTCATTCGGTCTGAATGCTACATGAAGAACATAAGCCAGATGATGGAACGGGGAGACCTAGGATGTAGAAGATCATAACATGAGTGATTCGGCAGATTTGGATTCCAATATATCCACTCATGTGGTACTTCATCATACGATTCATATAAGATCCATCTGTCTAGATATCATTATATACATCCAGAAAGCCGTATGCTTTGGAAGAAGCTTGTACAGTTTGGGAAGGGGTTTTGATTGATCAAAAAGAAGAATCTACTTCAACCGATATGCCCTTAGGCACGGCCATACATAACATAGAAATCACACTTGGAAAGGGTGGACAATTAGCTAGAGCAGCGGGTGCTGTAGCGAAACTGATTGCAAAAGAGGGTAAATCGGCCACATTAAAATTACCGTCTGGGGAGGTCCGTTTGATATCCAAAAACTGCTCAGCAACAGTCGGACAAGTGGGTAATGTTGGGGTGAACCAGAAAAGTTTGGGTAGAGCCGGATCTAAGCGTTGGCTAGGTAAGCGTCCTGTAGTAAGAGGGGTAGTTATGAACCCTGTAGACCATCCCCATGGGGGTGGTGAAGGAAGGGCCCCAATTGGTAGAAAACAACCCACAACCCCTTGGGGTTATCCTGCGCTTGGAAGAAGAAGTAGAAAAAGGAATAAATATAGTGATAGTTTGATTCTTCGTCGACGTACTAAATAGGAGAGAAAATCGAGAATATGTTTCTTCGTCTTTACAAAAGAAAAAAAGATAGGAGTAATTAGCTGTGACACGTTCACTAAAAAAAAATCCTTTTGTTGCTAATCATTTATTAGCAAAAATTGAAAAGCTCAACATCAGG
>JAJJMC010025468.1:0-13562 GCA_023531435.1 Papaver californicum | reverse complement strand
ATCCATCATCTTTTAAAAGCAAGAAAATGAATCATGAATATCCTATCTTTTCGATATAATCATTTATCCTTCTGCTTTGATAAATCTTCCTTAGCCTTTTCTCTCCTTGATTTTCCGACCCACTCCTCGTTGAATGCTCTCTTCTATTTATAGATTTATTAGTGGGTCCCTCTTGTCCCGATACCCTCTATCGTTCTCCTTATTATATTAGGATCGGGATGTTTGTAAGATTGACAGGTCATGCTTCCTTTTTGGTGCGCTACCTTGTATGGTTTACACGTGCTCTTCGTTCCTTGAGGATCAGCTTTGTCCCGATCATACGTGTCATTCGTATGATAAAAGTAATTATTGTCTTACTTTTCCGCTCCATGTTCATCATTATTCTTACTTTCCCGCTCTATATGCATTTAATGCTATCTGCTTCGATCAGTGTGATGTTACTTTCCCGATCCTAGGTGTCGATCATGCAGAGATTTGCTCAGTCTTTCACATCTGTCCCGTTTCGATCCTTCGATACGGCTTTGATTGTGTGCTTCTCATTCTTCTTAATCTCATTGCTTCCTTCTTAATCGCCTTACACGTGTCGCTCTTCTTTTATTTCCCAACATCTTGCCCCCTTCTTCTTCTTTTTTTAAAAACTTTTAACGGTCGATCCAAGGTCTTGAAAAAAGTAAAAGAACAATTATTACTCCCTGTTTTTCCATTACTTCTGTTCACACGTTATACGAACTTTTCGGAAGCAGTAACTTTTATTATCACGTTTGTGTCAGTTACTCCTTTTTTTCGAGGAAATCAAATCTTTGCCTTAATTAATGCCTTTCCAAATTATGAAGGTTTCTATTCTTTGCTTTAAATACGATGCAGTCTTTTTCACTTCTGTTTTTACTTCTTAAAGTTGTTGTTCTTTGTCTTCCTTGAATTTTTCAAGTACTTTCGTTATCCCAACTGTTCAGAAACTTTTAGCATCAATCATATTTACTTTTCCTTTGATCAAGTAATTGTTTATCTCCTTTCTTCAGGTATGTTGAAAATTTTACTTTCAGTATCTTACTTTAACGTTTAATCATGATTAGCTTTTCACAGATATGATTGAATTGATTCCTTCGTATTTTGATTCTTTAAAACTTTTTTTTCAGATAAAACATCATGTCGTCCAGGAATCCCAATGCTTCCGGTGACCATCAGGAATCTGGAAGACCTCTTAGAGTTTCTTCTTCTAGGTATGCCGTGCCTCGGCCTGTTCGTAACCTGGCTCCTGAGGCTTCTGCAACTGTCAATCCCACCTCTAGAAATAAGCGTTCTCAGGCATCTTATAGTTATCGAACAATGAACATTGAGAGATTTAAGAAAATACATGATCTTGAGGATTTTAAAGTCTCGTTTTTTGACCAGAATTCCGATGTGTTAACTTTAGGTGCGACGCAGAAGCTTAACTATTCTCCCAATCGTTTATTAATTTCTGTTGGTGCTTTAGAGGCCGGACTTCGCATTCCATTATACGAAGAAGAAAATCCTTTTCAATTCGAAGTCCTTACAACTCGTGGTAACTCCTCACGGACTTGCTCGATCCATTACTCAGTATAATGGAAATTGGTGGCGTATTCTTGATGAATGTTGTCTCCGGAGCGAAGGGCGGACTAACCTTTCTTGCTACATTCCAGATTTTACAGAACGCAGTAGTTAAACTGTTGAAAAAATTGATACCACATATGGAGATGGCATCACAAAGAAAAATTATGTGAAATGGAGCGTTAGTCCCGTTCGCAAATGTCATTCGTGATTTCCCTTATTATATGAAATTGATGATCCCAAAATCAAACATATTCCCAAAACCGACCTTGATTTTCCCACCAAGGAAAGAATTCGTCAGGATCATGACTATAAATGGTATCGCACTCCAATTGTTATCGAAGTTCCTTGGATTTATGGTAACATTTCCAACAATGAAATTCAAATGCTCCGAAATCGATTCCCAAGCTATTGCCCTTGGCGGTTAAATTTCGAAGACTACAAGTTCGATTATAAGGTTTGTATTATTCTTTATTTCAATGTTGTTACGATCTACTACTGAATTTTTCCTTACGGGACAAATGTTTGTGTTTCAGATTGAACCCGATTCTGATCTTGTCAATGATGTCCCTCCTCCTCCTCCACGCCGAAGTCTTGGTATTCAAATTGTTGAGGGAAGACAAAGAGTTGAAGAAGAAGTTATTGAAGGTAAAGGAAAACGAAAATTAGTTTTTCCTGAAGAAACAAAGAAAAGGAGAAAATTGAGAAGACCAATGTACCCTTCCGAAGCAGAGGAAGGGGAAATTAGAGATTGTTTAGGTGAGGGGAGCAGCAGTTCTGCTCTTATAACTGCTGCGGGACAGGACGCTGAAGGTTCGGCCCGTACAGAAGTGTCGGGAAAGCATGTTATCATCAACGTTGTTCCTGTTAGCGTGGGGGAGCCTATTCTTTCTTCAGATGAGCCTTCAATACCCCCACCCATTTCTGAAGCTGTTCCAACCGCCACTGCTCCCTCCAATATCTTCGATTCTTTTTCTCCTCTTCCTTTTATCTTTGAGATAGATGATAGGTGCATAAATCATACATTTAAAGTAGTTTTTCCTGATCCTTATTTGTTATATTTGAGTGAATTATTAGGTATTTTGATTACTTTCGAAGTTTAGTCGTCTTTTCAGGTTACAGTTCAGAAACCCGCATAATGGAGCTGTATCAGAGGAATTGCCGAGGAGCCAGTAAAACTCTTCTGAATTTAGGCCTTTCACCATCCACGGTGTAGGAAATTGAATTACGAAGCCAACGGCGAAAGAACGAGGTCATTCTGATCTCGTATGAGGAAGTTATGGGCAAAGCCACATGGTGGCAAACTAGCTTGCGCTGCTAGCTCCCAGGTGCTAAGTTGGCTGAACCGTATGTGCTAACGTGCTAAGTGACGAGTTGGAGGTGCTAGAGTGGTTTGATGGGATAGTGGCTAGCCTTGGTGGGGTAGTAGATAGTTTGGGGAAGTCATATGGGATTAGGAAAGGATTTGGAGTTGATATATCTTGTTGGAGTGGAATAAGGAAACTTAGCACATTTCCTAGTTCTACTAGGATTGTGAAAGTGGCTAACTCAAGTTCTATAGAAATAAATCAGGCCTTTCTCGTGGCAAGCCTTTTAGAGAGGTAGATATAGCATATATTGGAGACCCAAGGGACAATTGGAGGTCAGGTTCACTATACAAAGCTCACACAAACAGTTGGCAGCCGAGAAACAAGGGAAAATGCAAGGTTTTTCGGCTGAATTGAAACACAAAGGCAAGACACACTAAAATTAGGAATTGTGTACATATAAATACATAATTATCCAGGAGAATTAGGGGGATCATAACACGGTCAGCAAAAGAAGAGAACACAGTAAGAAGAAAGAAGAGAAGAGGCGTAACTTGGTGCTGCTGGCTACTTCGGCAGTTGCACTTTGGAGCAACAATTCTTCGCTATCTTTCCGGGTTTCATTATACTTTTCTTTATTGTTTTCCATGGGTTTGAGAAACCCATGATGAGCTAAAACCTTTCATATTGGTTAGGGATGTAATCTGATGTTTGAAGACATGTTTATTAATTGAATGGCGCATATCTCATAATTTCATGTTGTTCTTAATATCGTTCATGTTCTACTAAGTATAATGGTATATGATTGATTGCTGATTTGTTTGAGTCTAGAATCAAGTAAAAAGGCATTGATATCTATAACTAGACTGGGGTTCTGAGAGTCGATGCTGTCGAGGGACTCCGGTTACAAGTAGTATAACATATTTGCTAACAATACTTAAAATTGCCATGCATGTATGTGTAGAAGCTTGACCTAAATTAAATCCGAGTGGCGAATTACGCCGGGTTATTTAGATTAACCTCAACTCACAAAGACCATAGCTATCATTGGGTTAAACTCGAGTGGAGGTACTCACTCAGGTTATCCGGTGCTAAGAATTCAAAGGGTGGAGTTACTCATTCTTTGATGATATTAGGAATTTTGCCGAAGTAGACGAGATAACTGGCTACTTTAGGGTTCTTGGTATTACTAATGCATGAATGTTGAGTATGCTTTGATTGATAACATGTTGGATAACGGACGATGAATTCTCTAATCAATGCTTTTTCTCCCTGATACACGTTTTAATTAATTTTGCTTTAGTTTGCTTTAGTTTAATTTAGCTTAATTCACAACGTAAAACCCCCCTGTTTACTTGCGTAACTAAGAATAATAACATTTAACTGCCTCTCTGTGGGAACGAACTTGTTCTTATTTGCTATACTTAAATCTATTTTGGAAGAGTAAGAACTCGATTATTTTGGTTGATTACGACACGACCAATAGAGCACGCTGCTCCGTGTAGCGGTACGATAACAGTTTTTACTGGATTACCTCAAGAAGAAGCAAACGATATTGCTATTGAGGAAGATAATATAGAAGAATTGATCGAAGCTGTTGCTGTTGAAGGAAATATTGAAAATGAAAATGTTTAAAATGAAAATGTTGTTGTAGAGGAACAAAGAAATGAGATTTCTGAAGAGGCCAATATAATTCCAAGCGTTCCTGCTTCAGTTGTTCCTGATGTTCCGCACCCTGTTGGGGATGAAAATGCTTCTGAAGTTATTCATACATCAAATGCCCCCATCGGGACATTAACTCGATCTGCTGCTCATGCTGATGATAGCGATGATGAAATGCCTGATGCTGAACCCTCTATTCAATTGCCTTTCTCTGAAGAGGATGAGGGAATCACTCTTGCAGGTGAAGAAGATGAAGCCTTTCAATGGTTTGTTTCTAAAGGGTTTCTGAATACTTCGGCTCAGCATGATTCATCGAAATCCGATAGTGCTTCAATGGCTAGGCTGCAGACTTCATTTGGTGCTGCTTCATTGGATAGTACTCGGGATGCTTGGTTCGAAAGCGAGTACTTCGATCAATCCTACTCGCTCAATCTTCCTTCTTCTTTGAATGAGATTCTGACCATGGCAGAGGGTTCATCGTACTCTTTTCCACATCAAGTTATCGCTCAGCTTAAATACGGTACCGATTGTACATTTGCAGCGTACAAATTTTATTAGGCTCGGGCCGTAATGATGGAGCTGATGTTCAAGAATGAAGTAACAAAGGCGAAGAGTGGAAATGAAAATTTGCAGCAAGAAATTAAAAATCTCAAGCAGCAAAACAACAATCTTCAACAACAACAAGAACAACAACAACAACAACAACTTCAAAATTTTGAGGATCAAAATCAAAAGCTTCAAGATCAGAATCAAGGTTCCTTAATTCTTGGTTCATATTTATTTAGAGTTTGTACCTCTATAAGTTAGATCGTACCTATATTGGATACGATCCTATGGTTCGTTCTTGTATTTGGTGCGAGCCTATAAGTTAGATCGTACTTATATTGGGTACGATCCTACGGTTCGTTCTTGTATTTGGTGCGAGCCTACAGGTCGTTCCTATTTTGTTTTTGTTTTTTTGTTTTTTTTTTTTTTGAAATTCTGCCCTTCATTTATGAGATCAGAGGGAGACTTGGAATCCCTGTTTAGGTTCCAGCGTAGGATGACTCAGTTGAACAATCATGCAAGAGAAGTAAATATGGACATGGAACTGGTTAAGGGGAAATTAGCACAGTTGTCCGATAGTATTGAGATGAATACCTGGAGATGTAATAGAGTTGAATCCAAGTATCAGGAAGTTCTGAAAACTTCAACCCTTAAAGAAGCAGAGTTTAAGTATGTAGTTAGAGGTATATGTTTGAGTTACATGGTTATTTTATTGAAGGTATTATATGGTTTATCTAATATTCATTCTGATTTCCAGTGCTAGAAAAGAAGATGAATGAAGCCAATGGCCGAGCAACAGTAGCAGGAGCTGAACTCAACATTGCAAATAACACGATAGCAAACATTACTGAAGAGATGAAGACTTCAGAGTAAAATGTGGCCCTGAATACAATCAAGCTTCGGGATTTACAATCTCAGCTGAGTGCTCAAGAACAGGAAATTATAAAAGTACAATCAAGATCTGATGAAAAGGAATTAAATGCTGAAAAACAGAAAGTAAAGAAAGATCAGCAAAAGATTAAAGATCTTCAGTCAGAAATTGATTACAGGCACGCTTACATCGTCTGGGTGAGACAGGATGCCAAGGCAAAAATTGCAATGTCATTCAATTCTGCCTTGGATCATGCTCAAGCCGATCCTTCTGTGTTGAATGGTCGTGCTGCTGTTCCAGTGGTTCCTCCTCAACCAGCCCGACGGCCCAACCCTGAAGCGTAGTTGTACTTGCTTTTGGTTTTAATGTTCTTAGTTTCATCTTTTGATATTCTATTCTTGTGTCCCGATCTTCTGTTATTTTGAAGTTTGTCTTATTATTGTTGAAAACATCATATTGCGATCTTTTACTTTTTACTAGATCGTACTCTGAACATTGTTCCTGCACAAAATATGATGTTTATAAAATCTTTAGGTTAATCATATTGTTTCATGAGTACAATGGATTGAAGTGTATATACCTCAAAACATATAATTCGAGATCCCACACATACGAAACAAACCCGGGCCAGGGGTAAGATACAAGGTTGGCCCCGAACGTACTCTGAAAATGATAACCATAAGTTAGGCATTCCCTCTTTATTATAACTTTTGAATTATTTAAATTCTAATAGGACATTTACCTCTTTGGCATTAAGATTGAATTTTGATTATGTCGCCAATCGGAGCGTTTTCCAGAATATGATGTTCCTAGATTTTGATTATGTCTCCAATCGGAGCGTTTTCCAGAATATGATGTTCCTGGATTTTGATTTTGTCGCCAATCGGAGCGTTTTCCAGAATAAGATGTTCCTGGATTTCAATTTTATTGTAAGTATAAACTCACAAAGAATTTTATTGTGAAATTAAGGACTGAATAAAAATTTAAATACCTGTGTTGGCCTCCAAAGTTGTGCTATTATTTATGGATAATAAAGCTTTAAGTATTGTGCATTCCAATGATGTTGTAAGGTGTCTCCTTGCATATTTCGGAGATAGTACGATCCTGGTCCCGCTGATGCGTGTATTATATATGGACCGTCCCAAGTTGGTGCGAACTTTCCAGCACTTTTGTCCCGATGGTATTCTGGGATTTGTCGTAAAACATATTGTCCTTGGATAAAGTTTCGGGACTTGACCCTTTTGTGATAATCCCGTGCCAACCTTCTTTGCTAGTTCTCCATTTTCTGGAGTGCCACTTCCCGCTTTTCTTCTAAATCATCCAACTTTTGTAACATTAAATCTGTATTTAAATTCTTCTTCCATGCTTCTGTTCTTGTCGTGGGTAAAATGACTTCAGTTGGTATGACTGCTTCTGCACCATATGCGAGGAGGAAAGGTGACTCTCCAGTGGATTCTTTTCTTGTGGTGCGATACACCCATAGTGTATTATGCAATTGTTCACACCAACGCTTGTGATATCCATCCAATGTCTTCTTCAAATTTATTGCAATTGTTTTATTTGTGGATTCGGCTTGTCCATTACTTTGGGGATAGAATGGTGTGGATTTGTATTGTTGAATATTGTATGTTTCAAACAACATATAGATGTTCTTTCCTTGAAATTGCTGTCCATTATCCGAAACTATGGCTGCTGGGATCCCAAATCTACATATGATATTTTCAAATAAAAATGTAAATAAATCGGAATCTCTGATTCGAGCTAATGCTTTAGCTTCTACCCACTTGGTGAAATAATCGGTAGCCACTATTAAATGAATCGGAATCCTCCAATCTAATCCACTTGATTGATCACCTATTTGTTGAGACATAGATGGAGCATTTTGTATTGCGGGATCATTAATTTTTTCTGTTACATTTTCTTCTATATTATGAAGTACTCTTATTTGGATGGATGGTTCATATATTCTTCCGACTTTTATTGCCGTGATACTAGGGTCGTTTACCATGGAAGAAATGAATGCCAAAGCATCAGCATGTCGGTTTTTGTTTCGGGATAGATGCCGGAAAGTAATATTTGGGATTTGACTTGCTAGAATTTGAACGAGATCTTTATATTGTGCTAAATCTGCATCAAGTGTTTGATATTTTAATTCGACTTGTCGAATTACCAACTGTGAATCACTTGTAAGTCAAACATTGTTGATTCCCAGTTCAATGATGAGTCTTAGAGCATGAACCACAGCTTCATATTCTACTATGTTATTTGTATGTTCTTCAAATTCAAGACGAAATGAATGAATCATTCGATCTCCCATTGGTGCAGTAATCACAATGCCAATTCCTGCTTCTTTTTTGTTTCGGACCCATCAACAAAGACTTCCCACCTTTGAGAATTTGTTGAGTTCAGAATATCTTGTGGGTCCTCTTCTTCGCATCCTGGTAACCCTTTAATTATAAATAAAATAAATTGTTAATGTGATAGAAATTTTAATAATTTTTTTTTTTAAATGAATAAACTGCTTTTTCCCAGTTATCGGACCTTGAATTTCATATTCTTCTTCAGTTGGGAAATCTGCAAGGAAGTCAGCTAAAACTTGAGATTTTTGTGCGGTCTGCAACTCATAATGATGTTGAATTGTTCTAGCCGTGCGTTCCATTTAGCGATTCTTCCCACATTTGCTGTATTTTTCAATACTGATTGTAACGGTGCCTTGCTCGGGACACGAACATAATGTGTGAGAAAATAAGTACGTAACTTTTGAGTGGAAAAGACTAATGATAAGATGAGTTGTTCGATCTTTGTGTAATTTCTTTCTGCCGAATTAAGGGTTTTGCTGATATAATATATTGGTTTTTCTACCTTCTCATTGGTACGTACCATCACTGCACTGATTGCATCTTCCGTTGCCGCTATATACAAAGTTAATATCTCTTCTGGTTCCGGTTTCTGTAATGCTGGCAATGTATCTAGATGCTTCTTTATGCTTTGGAAAGCTTGTTCACATTGATCGTTCCATTCAAATTTATTTTTCTTCTTGAGTATTTCAAAGAGGGTTTGCACCGTTCTGATGATCTGGCAATAAATCTTCTTAAAGCAGCCAGACATCCATTTAATTTCTGTACACTTTTAACACTGCCAGGTGATGGCATATCTGTTATTACTTGGATTTTTGCTAGATCAAATTCAATTCCATTTTTTGTAACCAAATAACCCAGGAAACGCCCCAATGTAACACCAAAAGTGCACTTCTCCGGGTTAACTTTCATCTTGTATTTTCGTAATGCACCAAAGATTTCGGCGAGATCTTGTAGATGGTTAATAGATAATTTTCTTTTTACCAACATATCATCCACATAAACTTCTAATATTTGTCTGATCCATGGTTTAAAAATTGCATCAACCAATCGTTGATATGTTGCTCCTGCGTTTCTTAACCCAAACGGCATCCTGGTATAGCAATACAACCCCCGAGGAGTGAAGAACGCTGATGTGATTTGGGATTACCCAATAAAATAACCGCAATCGCACGGCGTCTAACTAGTAGACAACGGCAAGTACGGGTCGAACCCACAGAGAGCCTGGAAATACTGCAATTAATATCTCTAATCAACTAACCAAGAGAAATATTTTTATGATTTTTAGATTGATAAATAAAATAATAAACTAACTAAACTAATAAAATGTGACCGAGTAGAGAGAGTCGGTAACCAGGGTTTTTCAGTATCCACCACTATTTAATTCATGAATATTTAGAGTCGCAAATATCGCTGGGACGCCCTAAACATGATGCATCAAAAAGCCCTAGTCTCAAGCATACACCATAAAATTGCGCTAGCGAGAAAATTGTACGAAACTAATTAAAGGTCTACAAATAATACTTGGCTATTCTAAGTATACCCCATCAAAAGATTTAACCTAAGCATGGAATATCAAATAAGTAGACAAATATATTTTTAGAATAACAACTGTATACCAGAAACATGGAACATCAAAACCATAGGCCAAGCATGCACCATAAACGACAATACAATTGTTTAAAGTCATGAATTTAATCTATTAAAATCATAATGGTCTTATCAAATATTTAATTCAATTGATCTAAAACTGTAAGTGGTTTCAACATTAAACCCTAGTTACAAATTAATTTAGAACATGGAGAAGGGTTTCTCGAAACCCATAAAAATAAATAGAAGAGAAGAGTAGAGAGGATTAAACCAAAAATAGCCTGTAAGAATTTCGTCTTTCTTCTTTATATGGCCGTCCTCTATGAAGCAGCCGTCTTCTCTTTCTTCCTCTCTTTTTTTCTGTACCCTCCAAAGTACACAGGAGAAAAATCTCTCCGCCCCCAAATTCGTTCTGTCCGCCTCTGTCTTCAAAGGAGTCTCCGCCTCCAACCCTAAAAGAAAACTCTCTCTTCAAAAGACCACCGTCCAATCTCTTTTATACTTTTTCAATCCCCTTGTACTTCTAATTTCCTTAGGTTTCTATCTCTCACTCATCACATGGGCTTGTCCCCTACTCCTTTTATCTCCGTGTGATATCAAGAGTAGCTAATCCTAACCGTACTATTCTTTACTTTTTCTCCAATCACATGTAGTACTTCACAACCAATTCATCTCTCTCCCATGTGCACTATCCTCTATCTCACGTATAGGCATGTCTCTTTCACACTAGCACACTCTAGCTTATCCTAGGCTTAATCTTTCACGTGATCACCTTTTGACCAAATTGTAAACGGCTTTTTTTCTTTGTTTCTTTGTACTCCAAATTCAAATGACGCAAGAGCCAACAACGTACTCTTTTTGCTTTCTTGATTCTAGCTAATGTCACCGTCAACCTGCTCTAGCCTGTCCGCCCACACAACCAACAGGCTATCCATCTCACGTTTCACCACGTTAAATGTAGAGGCATGAAACTATATTAACTGTGTGACTCCAGTCTTTAGAGGTATGTACAAATAAATTGATTTTTGTAGCCCTTTCAACCATGTTTAATTCATAGCTTCGATTTGTATGTGAATCACCTATTAAAACAATAAAAATATATTATTAGTATAAATTCAAGTATTAACAAATATAAATTAAGCGGTAAATATGTATAAATTATGCCCGTATCAAATACCCCCAAACCTATATTTTGCTAGTCCTCGAGCAAAACTAATTTAAAAACAAAATAAAATCCTAACTCACTTTCGCAGGAATCGCGACTACATTTAGCATATGTAATAAGCCTTTAAACCCCTAAGTGGCCTTAGTGGACGAGTTATAGTCTCGTGAGGGTTTACAAGAGGTTTACCCACAAAACCTTTACTCCAAATTTTAGCTACCTGTGAACGATTTATGATAGACACTAAACAAGCTATTTAGTTGGCATACTAAATTCTGCGACTATAAGAATCATTACCCTGTATGAATCCAATTACTGTACACGAGTTTGCACTCAGCGTACTAAAATTCATATAAAAATGCAACTCTACTCAAATAATCATTGAACATTCATATTGATCAAAATCATTAAATTCAAACACAGGGATAGATTAGAAGATGGAAATAAAAGTAATGAATGGTGCATATGTTGACTAAGGTGAACGGTGTTACCCATATCTGTCTGAAGGTCGGTACCAGGATGAATCCTATTATTATTATTATTATTTATATACATAAATTTTTTTTCTTTTCTTTTTTCTTTCTTTCTTTTTTTTTTTATTTATTTATTTTTTTTTTTCTTCATTTTTTTTTCTAGCTGATACATGATAGTTCCCATGGATCCTGCATTCCACGCTTGCTTAGGCGACAGAGACAGGGGAAACACACACATACTACTATCACATCATTTTTTTTATTGAATAAAAATTAAAAATGAGCGTGAACTCAACAATCTATTTCATCCTGGCGGCGATAACAATTTGATACTGGGCCCCACCAAATTACTTAGAGAAACACAAAATTGCAAAAATAAAAATAGAAAGTGATATGATTATGATGATTCCGAAAAATGCTTGTTCAATGATTATCATGTTATTTCTAACACCTGAGTGCATTCAGAGATGAATAGACCATTTAGCTGGGCACACCAATTCCTATAGATAAGAGCTATGTTTCCATCTACCTAGAATGGTTAGTGTCACCCTGAATTGTTCACATGTTTCTAAATTTCGGAGTTTCTTTATTGGCATCAATTTTCTGAAACTCTACCCCCAAACCTAAATTTAACATTGTCCTCAATGTTTCAAACTGTGCAACCTAGAACGGTATGCAATAAATATAAATAAGAGAAACAAATGTAAATTAAAGAGAAGGAATTGGAACGTCTCACCTGATTGACGCAAGAAAAGCAGTATTCTCTGTCATACAAATCAAACGATAGTAATAACAAAGAACACTAAAAATAAAAATAAATAAATGCCTAAAAGAAAATAAAACTAAAAAAACTAAAAATCTACCTACTGGATATGTACAGAAAGAATCACCATACACTAATAACCTGAAAATTTGGGGATCAACCCAAAATACAATATATACAAATGACAGTTTCACAATTATATTATTTTGACACGGTGACACTGAAACTATCAAAAAGAAGTGATTACCCCCAAACCTAGTTTTTACTACACTGGGAAGTGCGTAAAGAACATAATAAGGGGATACATTTGGGATTGGGGAAATATCAATTGGTTCCTGCACAGTGTCAGGAATAGGCAAGTCCTCTGGATATTTGGATGCAAAGTAATCCAACAAAACTTGAGAAGCACACAACTCTAACCCTAAATTAGGCAACTTTTGGAAGTCTAGGGGTCTAGAAACAACCTCTAAGTCGGGTGAATGATCTTGTAAGATAGATTCATCTATAGAATTAGGCAAATCATCTACAAAATCATCCACAGGGTCATCTATATGTTCTGTTTGGAACTGAGAGTCAAAACAAAATTGATCATCATCACCAATTAATTTCTGGTGGCGTTCTAGAACTCTCAATCTCTGTTCCAAACTAGACAGTCTCTGGTTATAATACTCCTCATCCACATAGTCATCCACATAGTCATCTACATAGTCTGTATGGAACATATGGTCAGTACAAGACTGATCATCATCAATAAATAATATCTGGCGTTCCATATTTCTCACTCTTTGTTCGAGACTAGACACGTTATACTCTCTAGTTCTAAACTGAGTTGATTGTTGACTTACCGTAGACTTAGTTGAATAATCGCGTATGACGGAACGATGTGGATGCCAAGTTCCATACACGCGACGATTATAAGCGCAAATTTCCTTATATCCTGGCCCATAGAATAATTCCCCCATCGTCATCTCAGATGTTTCCGGTGAAAGATTCATCATCCTCGAAAAAGTACCTGAAAAGAGATACTAAAGCACAAAACGAATCAAATAGAACTAAAAAATCATTAAATAAAAAAATAAAAAATAAAAATAAATATATATAAAATAAAATAAAAACCTAAACTACGATTAGAAAATCAAAAATACTAATTACAATATTCCACAACCGCTCCCCGGCAGCGGCGCCAAAAATTGATGTGATTTGGGATTACCCAATAAAATAACCGCAATCGCACGGCGTCTAACTAGTAGACAACGGCAAGT
>JAJJMC010025461.1:2158130-2172029 GCA_023531435.1 Papaver californicum | reverse complement strand
GGGGATTTGGTCTTTTTAGTTGCTGATGATAACAAATAAAAGGGAATATAGAAATTGTCTCAATTTTCTACACTTCTTCTCTTCTTATTTTCGATTTCTCGGAATTTGTAATGGAGACAGCCTACTTACAATTAGGTTTTCTTATTATATGTTTATCAGATAAACATGAAATTTAAGCATGTTGTTTATTTCCATATATATAACTTACCGTAAAAGTTTCAAGAAAATCAAATAATATTTACTACTGAAAGGGTTGGATGTACTTCGAGTGAATTAATTTCTGGTTTATATATGGTTGTTCTTCGACTGTGGTCTTTTTTATTTATTCATGATAAAAAAAAAATTGTCTCACTCTACACATTTTCTCTTCTCTTCTTATTTTTGATTTCTCTTGAGATTTTCTAATGGAAAAACTCTAAAAATTTCGTTGGAGAAATCAAAGAAGTGGAGCTTAGAATTGATAGTGGATTATTGCTATGAACCTTTATTGGAATGGAAATGAAAGGTTTTCCCTTAAACAACTTCACAGGTGCCTATAATAACCTTTTATGATTAGGCTCCACTTTACATTACATATAACATACAGTAAATCCTTAGAAATTATGTGATGCCGCGGACAGTTGTTTGTGCAGTTTCCAGCATGAATGTCTATTTACCCTTTTTTTTTTAATTAGATGAATGAAAAATTACTTGTATCTCCTACAGGATACTTAAAACAACTATTTATTAACCAAATATCGTGTCCTAGCTAGTAAAAAAATGGGCATAACAAAAGATTTTATGTAGCATTTACGTGGTTATCATGGTGGCTACAAGGGGCGGAGCCAGAAAGTTTGATATGGAGAGGCAAAAAGTATTTAGGGCAGATAAAAGGCAAATAAATACTTTAAATAGTTAAGTTTTAAAACTATCAAACAAAAATGTGCTTGAGAGCCAGCCCAGCAGGGTAAGCAACTTCCCACCCTTGCCATGAGTTGGCTCCCCCTGGTGGTTAAATAACATTTTTGATGACTGCATAAAAGGCCATGCATCTATTAATCGACATTTATGTCTAAATGAACAATCACCTCTGATTTTTTCGTAAAAATTAAATTTGATATTATTCTTATACTCGTTGTATAGATCTCTTTAAAAGCTTTGACGAGATAAAATTAAAATAATTCAAAGGTAATTTTTTTAGATATGTTATATTCTAGTTTGCTTGCCAATTATACTCACTGAAAAAATAGAATGCAAATGAGTTATACAGCCACTTTATTGAGGAGAGAAAAACTGAAATTTATGTGTCATACATTTAATCTATATTAAAAATATTTATATCTTGTTCCTTCCTTTTCATAATTTCAAATAATTATAGATCCGACAATAATTAGAAAATAAATAAGATATGTTTTTTTTGGTATGAGCTTAATTTTCCCTTAATATTTTCAGCTTAAAACTCAGAGATAAGCCCTTTAGGGAAAGCCGAAACTCATAGGTAAGGCCCATTCCTTGCTACTAATGTCGTTGCGCTTTACTTGCTTCTCAGATAGTGTGCCCCTTATCACGGATCAAACCCTTCAAAAAAATTCTCCCCCGTCCAGAGATCACCAACTAATTCTCCGGAGGAAAACAAAACAAATAGCATCACTAACGTGTTAGATAACTACAAAAGATAAGCTACTAGGTATGTCAGTATGTGTATTACTTGTCATTCCTTTGCTGCACAACCACAAACGTGTCCATTAAGCAGCTCATTTTTACTCCATTTATCACCACGTTTTACCATTACGTGCCAAAATCATGCATATATATTTTATGTGTTTTTTCTACCTATAAATACATCCAGCTAGCTTCATTACCAACCTACGACAAAGCATACTCGAGAAACGCTGTTGTACTATATACATACAGACATAATAATCCAGTGATCAACTTTAGAAAAGAAAAAAAGAGAGGAAGAAAGATGTCTTCGGAAGATAGGCAAGAACTTGATGCTAAGGCAAGGCAAGGAGAGACTGTTGTCCCTGGTGGTACTGGAGGAAAGAGTCTTGAAGCTCAGGAACATCTTGCTGAGGGTATGGCTTTTTGTCTTAATTACGTTTTAATATATGTGTTCTGCTAACTTTTTAAGGACACGGTGATGTGATCATGATCAACTCAATGTTGTTGATGGTTTTTGTGAATTAGGGCGCAGCCGAGGAGGGCAAACAAGGAAGGAACAGCTAGGTACTGAAGGGTATCAGGAGATGGGAAGGAAAGGTGGGCTTAGCACCATGGATCAGTCTGGTGGCGAGCGTGCAGAACAGGAAGGCGTTGATATTGACGAGTCCAAGTACCGTACTACCAACTAGATTTTAAGATGAAGTACTGTCATGTATACTTGTCGGTGTGAGAGATCGATTTGTCCTTGTACTTTGGTTTTTTTAGTGTACTTAGTTTATGTTGTTCTAAGGAATGTCTTAGTTGTGTGTCGCTAGTTCTAGTTAGCTGATAGGTAGTTGAGTCGTGTATGTTTGCTCTTTTCTAGTTTCCTTCTCCTTAGGATGGATTGTTAGGTGTCTGTGTCTTGTAGTGGAAACCTTTGTTATTATGGTCTAATGAAGATAATAATTCGCTTATTTAGATTGGGAGTGCCTCTTGTTGTTTCTCTTTTTATAATCCGAATGACCTCTTGTTCTTTTGCTTCCGGTTATCTCATCAGAGGAATCCATCGACTGAGCTTCATGTGTTGTATTCAGTAGTATTCTTTTTATCGATGAAGATCGTGTTTGGTAGTAACTGGTGGTGCATTTTAGAGCACGCTTTAGCCTCCACTCATCTCATGGCCTTCGTTAGAATCCAATCTTTCTGTTGGAAGTGCCTTCGTTAGAATCCAATCTTTCTGTTCCATCAATTGGAAGTTCAAACACTTGTTACCCCATGGACTTGTAACGCATTCAGTTTTAGTTTGGTGTCTCTTAACAAAGGGAGAGCATGCTATGGAGCATCTAATCATAATATGGAGCATTTGCAAAATTTATACTATGGTGTTTAGGGCTGTCAACGGATGTTTGAACGGATATTGGCCCGATGTATCCGATATCCGATAAGATATTAGCCCGTATCCGATATCTGATAAGTTTATCGGATATTCGATAATATCCGATGGACATTTAACTTTCATATCCGATTCCGTTTCGTTAAGGTTATCGAAGGTTATCGAATGATAAGTTTATCGGATATTCGATAATATCCGATGGACATTTAACTTTCATATCCGATTCCGTTTCGTTAAGGTTATCGAAGGTTATCGAATGTCCGATAAATATCCGATAGGAAATATAAAATGCAAAATGTAACATAAAAAGAAAAAACTATTTAACCTTCATATCCGATTCCGTTTCGTTAAGGTTATCGGATATCCGATAAATATCCGATAGAAAATGCAAAATGTAACATAAAAAGAAAAAACTAAAAACTTACTGAAAACTTTAATACTTTCTAATGAATCTTGATCCTAATGTGTAAGACAATGATTATACAGTTTCAGTACATTTAGATAAGAATCATGGAGAAGCATTGAGAAAGATCCATGTATAAACGAAAGCTTACAGCAATTACAAATTTATATTTAGAATACGAAAATTATTAAGAACTAAACATCAGCCACAGTGTCCATACAAGAACTCATGCAATTGCTGCGACAGACCTAATCTGGTCTTATGTGTAAGATCTTTTAAGACTTCTTCGGTTCAGGTCTCCAGAATATTTCCACATAGTTTAATTTAGAACAAGAAAAGTTAATCCTTCTTAAAATCATCGAAAGATGAATGTAATTGTATGCATTCTAAATATCCTCCAAAAAAACTGTCAGTGACACTACATGCTGCAAGAGGCCTGACTATCCAATGAGAATGAATGCCATCTGTGGTAGCATGTTCCTTGTCTGTTCTCTAGCTGGTCTTTATTGGCCAGCTAACATTGAACTATTAGGAAGAAATCTTTGGCTGTTAGGTGCACTGTGCACATCAGTCATGCAAAGATACCGCACATACTATGAAAAACAAAAAAATCTAGGTGTTGTTCAGGACACCACGCTCGTGATAATCAAACATATCAACCTCTCCTAGTTTAATACAAAACTCTAACTCATTACTAGCTAACATAATACTGATTGCAGCCCTGCTGCAACAGTAGGCTTAGCAAGAGTAATAACCCTATAAGAAGTTTGTTTCACAAAGAGACATACTTCTAAAGGGAGCTGTACTCGGAGGTAATGAGATCAACACATAAAATGGTTCTAAAGACAATGTGAAAATGCGAAAAAGTAAAAAGAAAAGAAAAAAAAGGACATAAGAAAGCAGCATGGTAACGACAAAGTTCCTAAATCACACCATAACTTAATGTATTTTGTGTTGTCAGACCCATGTTACCGACAACATGATATGTTCGGTTCGTCTGCCTAACAATTCATATCAACTGCGTCATAGAAATCCTAACACACTAGCTCTCAATTTTCAAGTAATTACTATGATGCTAAAGAGGCATACTGATACTACCATTCCATACTGGTCTAAATATGTAACCAGAAATAGGCACTCACAATGCAACATGCATGCAGAACAAACAAACAACATGTAAACAAAGATAACAACATGCCAAATTTCCTGAACCCCTCATTAGAGCCGCATCTTATGCACACATATTCACTACCAAAAAACATTCACACAAAACTAACAACTTGGAGAATCTCATTCAGATTTAGCACAACCATGAACTAGTACAGGAAGAGCAAAATAGAAATTAGTACTTACCCAATGAAATAGACAAAAAAAGAGCATGCTTAAAACAAACATCTGAAATAGTGTATTTGTGCATCTTATTAACAGTTGCAGCAATTTAAAGCTGCATTTAAGAAATTCATACCTCATACATGATTGACTAAATGCACGGACACCAAACTAAACAAAGAAAATAGAAAATAATATCTTTAATTTCCTCTTTAACAACAGTATCATACACAACCCATGGAAACGAAGCTGAATCATTCAATTCAACTGGATTAGTTGAAGTAGCAGTAGAACAAGAAAACCCACGAACAATCACAGAACCACAACCACCATCACACTACCATTTCTATTAACAGAAACAAAACTAAAATTCGGATTACTGAAAAATTGGGTTGTTGTTTTTGGACAAGAAAAACAATGAATTGTATTCTTAGGTATAATGAGACAAGGTTTTGTAATAATAGAAGATGAAGATTTGGTTGTAAAAAGCTTCAGAGAATTACGAACTCCTAACATTTCTGCAACCCCACAGTTGAAGTTGTTGCACCAATTGTTATAAATAAAAAGGTTTTCTTGGGGGAATTAGGGTTTTAGGAGTACCCTTTACAGAGAAACTATGATATCCGTACAGAACTATGTAATAGAAACCCCTAACAACATACTCGAAACCCTAACCCTAACAACATACTCAATCCTAATTCTGCAAACCAGTATACAAAGAAGAAAGTAATGATTCTAATGAACTTACCTGATTCTTAGTTTGTAGTCTTGTAGCTTTTTTGTTGTTCTTGTTCGTGTTTGAAAGGGAGAGGCGGAGGTGAACTGAAATTGAGTTCTGTAGACTGTAGTGTTCCGTGTTTGAGACTCGGGGGACTGGAAGGAAGAACACTTAACTTTTTAGCTTTTTTTTACACTTCAGTTACACCCTTATCGGATACGGATAATATCCTATAGGATAATGGCTTAGCCGGTTCCGTTTCGTTAACCTTCAATATCCGATAAGAATATCCGTATCCGATATCCGATATCCGTTATAGCGGATAATATCCTATAGGATCCCGGATTATCGGAAACGGATGTCGGATTTCAGATAAAGATTGACAACCCTAATGGTGTTCCAGCTCACGAGGTGTTCGATAAAATGCCTAGCCAGGTTCTGGTTTCTGATGCTTAGGTGGGGACTTCTACAAAAGCTGTTTTACAAAATCTTCCTCACGGTGGTAAGGTAGTTGAACATAATTTGTTCTCTGTTATTCAAGACAATATTGTTATTAAGTTACGTGATTTGCAAAACATTAACATTGATTCTAATGAAGTAGTTTCCAATACTTCAAATCTTTTTACCGATCAAAAAAAAAAAGTTTTCAATACTTCAAAAGTGGTGTTTAAACTATGTTGTAAGCTGGGGGGGAATAAGAAAAGATGATGAGGCAGTTGCAAAACCTATTATTGATGAAATTCTTCTCAAGTATAGAGACAGGTATGCTGCTATTGCTGCCGGAAAGAATATGCACGACAGTTGCGAAACCGGCAATTCAGAATTAACAGAGAATGATGAAGAGGATGAGGTGAATTCAAGGGAACAATTGATTGTCAATGGGGAGTAAAAGTATTAGTTGGAACATTAGGGGTTTAAATGATTATGCTAAGCAAATAGCAGTCAGAGATTTGGTCGGTATACACAGGTGTATGATATGCATCCTTCAAGAAACGAAGATTGCTAAAAAAATTCATTGGTTTATAAGACAGTTGTGGTTTGACTCTGAATATGGTTGGGATTATATTGTCGCAGGGTTCAAGCGTTAATAGTGGTGGCCTCCTTTCCATTTGGGATTGCAATAAGCTGGAGCTGATTGATAAAAGAATGGGCTTGAATTCAATTTCATTACTATTCAAATGTAAAAACTCTGGTTTTAAGTTTGTGTTATCAAACGTGTATTCTCCTTGTGATTATAATCTTAGAGAAGATTTCTGGAATGATTTAGCAGAAGTAAGAAGATGGAGTGGGGAAGCTTGGTGTGTGGGGGGAGATGTAAATGCTGTTAGGAGTGATTCAGAGAGAAATAGACAGGGTGGGGATGCGAGAAACAAACGGTTCCTTAATGATTTTATCACTGATTTGGAGATGGTTGATCTGCCTCTTAATGGTGGCGCGTATACCTGGAGCGACAAGCACGATAACCCTCTATTATGCAGGCTAGATAGGTTCATGTTTTGTACTGGCTTTGATTCTAAATTCAGAAACGCAACTCAAACCGCTCTTGTGAGAACTGTTTCTGACCACAATCCTTTATTGCTGGAGCTTGAGCCTGATATTAGAATGAAATCTTACTTCAAAATCGAGCATCATTGGTTGCATCATCCGGATTTTTACAAGGAGATTGAACTTTGGTGGAACGCGATGCAGTATACGGGGACCCCTAGTTATGTGTACTTCAGAAAACTTCAGAACTTGTTCTTTTTTAAAAAATGGAGCAAGGATATTTTTGGTGACGTGAGAAGAAAAGAGGATGAGTTAATGGCTAATATCAAAAGACTTAATCTTTTGGAAGAACAAGCGGCTTTGTCTGATGCCAATAGAGTAGAGAGAACAAGAGACTTGATCAAGTTGGATGAGGTCAAGATTACTAATGCAAGGATGAGTTATCAAAGAGCCAAAGTCAGGGGTTTTCAGGAGGGTGACAAGAATACTCAATATTTCAACAGGATTGCCAATGGTAAAAGTAGAAAGAGGTGCATCAATAAGCTTCAAATTGATGGTGCTGATGTCTTTAATCAAGAGACTATAAAACAGGAAATCAGGTCATACTACACTAATCTTTTTACGGCTTCTAACTCTATTTCTCCGTCTTTTGATAATTTGCATTTTAAGACTATTGACAACACTCAAAGTGGTTGGCTAGAAAGGCCTTTCGAGGAGGATGAAGTTTTTGAGGTTATAAAGAAATGTGGAGCTAATAAGGCGCCTGGGCCATACGGTTTTACTGTGGAGTTCTATAAGGGTTGTTGGAATATTCTGAAAACTGATCTTCTTGCTGCTGTAAGTGAATTCTACATTAAAGGTAAGGTTGATTGGAGACTAAACATTTCTTTTATTAAATTGATACCTAAGAAAGAGGATTCAGCTACGGTGAAGGATTTTAGACCTCTTAGTCTCATTCGTAGTTTCTACAAGGTCATCTCCAAACTTTTGGCTAAAAGGTTAAAAGTTGTTATGCCATCTCTTATTTCTAATGCACAAGGTGCATTCATCAAGGACAAGCAGATATTAGATGGGATATTGGTGGCAAATGAGTGCGTGGACAGTAGAATAAAATAGAAAAGACCAGGAAATCTCTGCAAGATAGACATGAAAAAGGCCTTTGACAACGTTAATTGACACTCCTTGTTTGCTATTATGAAGAAGAATGGTTTTAATTCGAAGTGGATACAATGGATTCGGTGGTGTGTTATGGAAGCTCAATTCTCAGTCCTGGTAAATGGAGGGGCAGCCGACCGAATTAGACCCTCAAAAGGGATTAGACAGGGAGACCCTTTGTCTCCATTTTTGTATCTGCTTGTGGTTGAGGTGCTTTCGATTCTCCTAAATGAGGTTGTCGCTGATGGGAAGATTGGTGGCTTTCAAGTGTGTGAAGGAGGATCTGTGGTGTCTCATCTACAGTTCGCAGATGACACAATTATTTTGATTAATGCTTCTCAGTTGGAGGTTATCACATTCTTCTTATGGTTTTTGAGGTTTTAACAGGACTTAAGCTAAACCTTGACAAGAGTTCCATGACTAGTATCGGTGCTGATGATTTAATTGTTGATCTAGCTTTGGAACAGGGGTGCAAGATAGATGCTCTACCAATAACTTATCTGGGAATGCATATTGGGGCCACCAGAAGAAATCTGGCAGTGCGGGAACCTGTGATTCAGTGGATGCAGAAAAAACTCGCTCCGTGGAAGAGAAAGTTCTTAAACAAGGTTGGCAGAGTTTCTTTGATTAAAAGCTCTTTAGAGAGTGTCGCAGTTTATTATTTGTCTCTCAAAAATACCTCCCAGTGTCAGTGGAGAAAAGATTAAATACTATAATGAGGAAATTTTTGTGGGGTGAAGACGATGAAAAGAAGAAGATGAGTTGGGTGTCATGGGAGAAAGTTTGTAGACCAAAACGCAAGGGAGGGCTAGGCATCAGAAACTTAAGATTGGTGAATAGGACTTTGCTGGACAAATGGCATTGGAGATTCTCTAAAGAAAAGACTGCACTCTGGAGGCAGATTATCTGCGAGAAAACTAAAACTGATAGCAACACTCTTGTTCCCTTACAACCTAATCAACCTGTTGGTAGAAGAATGTAGATTGAGTTCTCAAAAGTGAAACAAGATTTCCATAAGATTGTGAGCTTGCAGGTCAGAGATGGTAGCATGATTAGTTTTTAGAGTGATTGGTGGGTGGAAGGGAGTCGGGCTTTAAAGGACAAGTATCCTAGACTTTTTAGAGTGAGCAGTCAAAAGAATGTTGTGGTTTCTGATATTAAAAATAGAGATTGGAATTTCAATTTCATTAGAGCTCTTAATCCAACTGAAAATATTGATTCCTTATAATTGAAACATGATCTAAGGATGATTAATTTGGTTCAGGGAGAAACAGACTGCCTAATCGGGAGCTTTTCTGCGAAAAATCTGTATAACAAGCTGATGGATGATATTGAGGACTAGGATTTTGCTAGTTTGGTGGTGGACAAGTTCAGTCCTCCAAAGGTTAAGTTCCTGATATGGGCGGATTTCCATCAATCAATTCCAACAAGAAGTATGTTGACTCACAGCGGTAATGTTCTACAATCCATTTCTTGTTTGTTTTGCGGTGCAGCTGAAGAAACAATTGATCACCTGTTTATTTATTGTTCTTGGGCTCGTTCTATATGGAACTATTTTATTACGTCTCTGAAAGTTAAATCGGTCATGTCAAATTCTTTCAAAGAGTTCATGTTAGGTTGGAAGTTGGTCAGATGTAACAAGAGAAGAGCTATTATTTGGAAAATTTTGGAACATAAGGGTTTATGACTCGGGTAGACCAAAAACTAAAGACGAAAAGATGGCGGTTAAACAAGACGTATACTTATATGGTGTTCAAATGAAGATATCTTCAAAGGCTTATTTGTTAGCCAAATCTTATTTCAATGGGATATTATAGTTATCCTATAAATCCCTTTAAATTTTTTGACGGATCTTTTTGATTTCAAATATATATAACTCTGTAAATATCTTTTTCCTTTTATTATATATATCTTTTTCTTTCAAAAAGAAAAAAAAATAAAAAGAAGGCATTGCATTCAAAAAGCTATTTATGGCCAAACAAAAAGTGAAAATATCTGCAAAAAAAAAAAAAAAAGTGAAAATACTAATCTTTCTGAGTGTAAAGATGCAGTATCTAGGAAAGTATATTCTAACGAATATCTCGAGTCAAGCCATGGATTTTGAAAATTGTGTATTCTAAATTTAATGTTATATATTCATGACGTAGAATGGCTCATTCAATAGTGTTGGATCTGCAACAATGCAAAGCACTAAACAAAAGAAATTTTTAAGGTTAAGAAATCTCTGATTGATACACACAATGGACAGAGTCACCTGCTCAGCAAATTATCCTTAACACAATAGTCCACGGGTGCTCCTCAAGAATGAGAGATGCTATACCTCAACAACGGAGATGTGTCCAGGATAGAACTGCCCGTTATGACTAGTATAAGCACAATACTAATCACCCTCAAACGAACTCAACAACATTTGATATGGAAGGAAATAAACAAGCAATGTGCACAAAACAAAGCAAGAAGAGGGGAAAAGAGTTAGGTATAGTAGCATGCTCTGGAGTGAGTTGAAATGATGAAACCATTTTTCTTTTATAGCCAAAAGAAGAGAAGAACGTTAGTGAATATTGATTGAAAATTAATTATGTGCATGAAGCACGGACATAAATAATTAAAACGGAATTAAAACGGTCAAAATTTATTCTCTCTTTTAAATCTGCTTAATTCTCGCCGGGTCAGACGCCTCCAGATTTAAGAAGCATACTCATTCCCGCAGTAGTAGCCACAGTCACACCCACACCACAGCCACAGCCACAGCCGCAGCCGCAGCCTCAGATGCAAGCATACTCATTCCCGCAGTAGTACCCGTACCCGCACCCGCACCCGCAACCGCAAGTCCACAAGCACGCAAGACACAAGACGCACCCGCACCCGCACCCGAGCCCGAGTCCGTGCGTGCGTGCGTGCTTCGGTGCGAAGCACCGCACATGTGTGAAAAGTATGTTTACTCCAACTAGCCCATTGCCTTAGTCCTTCCCCAACCACAAAAATGTCTAAACCCCTAAGGGCCCTCCCTTAGAAGCAACTTTCTAGGTAATAAGGAGAGGAATCATCTTTAGTTTCTCCAATGTGGGACTAAAGTTTCATTCACAAAAGTGAAAATGAGCTAGTGTCCCTTAGTGACTACTTGGTCCTAAGGTCCATTCCCACCAAGACAAAAAACAAAACATTTATAATTCATTTTCTCCAACAATCCCCCACAAAACCCGATAAAAATCAGAAAGCGAGAAATACCACTTAGGCAATAGGTGTCCATAAGGTCTTGAACCTTTGCTTAGTGAGAAATTACCGGAACTACTTGATGGACAGTGAACGCAATGTCTTGAACTGCCATCGTTTGGTGTAGTTCATCAATAACTTGCACGCGTGATATCTCTCTAGGTGCTGTCAAGTTCGTGTCGTTGTGTCCATTTTGGCCCTAGACGTATCCCGTTTCTGAGAATGCTCTAGAGAATCAGCTTAATTCTCATAGGAAGCGTCCCACTTCCTCATTCAGATAGGTGAGTTCCATCAAGAGTGTTTACTGCTACACCCCACTTTAATCTTAAATTGAAACTATAAAACTCATTAAGACTTAATAAATAGTCATCCTTCACATGCAATCACACTATCACGTCTAAACCATAGGGAAGGGACAGAGAATGAAATTCTCTGATAGTGTTTCCTTTACCCCACCTCAAATTAGTTGTCTCATTCGAAACCTTGATCTTGGGATCTCCAGTCATCAAGGTTGAGCATCCTTCATGGCAAGTTTATTTAATGAGCTTAAGCCCCATCCCTCTCGATGCATTACTAACTATCTCCTTGGACAAACCTTTCGTCAAAGGGTCCGCGCTATTCTCTTTAGACCTCACAAAGTCAACAGAAATAACGCCAGTTGAGATTAGTTGTTTTAGGGAATTGTGTCTTCTACGAATGTGTATAGACTTCCCATTATAGTTGCTGTTTTCAGTATTAGCTATTGCAGCTTGACTATCACAATGTATAGATATAGCTGGCACAGGCCTATGCCAAAGAGGAATGTCTTCTAAAAGCATCTTAGCCAAGCAGCTTCCTCTCCTGCTTTATCTAACGCAATAAACTCTGATTCCATAGTGGATCGAGCTATAATGTCGAACTCTTCCAAGATACAGACCCACATGCTAGAGTGAAAACATATCCACTCGTAGATTTAGACTCCTCTAAGTCTGATATCCAGTTTGCGTCACAAAATCCTTCAAGGACCGCAGGGTATCTCTCATAATTTAAACAAAAGTTTAAAGTGTACTTCAAGTACCTTAACACTCTAATAAGTGCATCCCAATGCTCCTGCCCTGGATTACAAGTATACCTACTCAACCTACTCACAACATAAGCAATGTCTAGTCTCGTACAATTCATTAAATACATTAGACTTCCTATAACACGTGAATATTCAAGTTGTAAAACTCTATTATCCTTATTCTTTTTGAGTCTGCAAAAAGGATCATATGGAGTACAAGCAGGTTTACTATCAAACTGGTTATATTTTCTAAGCACATATTCAACATAATGAGATTGACTAAGATTATATCCATTAGAATTTCTTCTGATCTTCATCCTTAAGATCACATCAGCGGGGCCTAAGTCTTTCATGTCAAAGTTCTCATTTAGCATGCTCTTTGTGGAATAAATTACATCCATGTTTGTGCCAAGTATAAGCATATCATCAACATACAAGAATACAATCACACAGGCATCATTCACAAGTTTAGTATAAACACACTTGTCAGATTTATTGATTTTAAAACGAATAGAAATCATTACATGATCAAATTTTTCATGCCACTGTTTAGGTGCTTGTTTGAAACCATACAAAGATTTTTTCAGCTTACTGATGTGATTTTATATAGTGGTAAAAAGAGATTCGATTCTCGAACTTGTGAAGGTAATGATTTTAGAAAATATTAGACTTAACCTAAACTAATAAAAATCAGGAAAATACACTAGAGATGATTTTTAGAAAATATGGAGAAAACTAGGAATCAGGATTCAGTTATTTCTAACAATTCATGTGATTAATCATGTAATTCTTTTTAACAATTTAATTCAAGTTTGCCAAAAATATGTTTCCTAAAAGAATAATTGTAAATCCTAAGCATGAGACATCAAGAGTAATTAACTAAGCATGACCCATCAAAAGAGAACACAACTATTTAATAAAAACCATTTTTTTCTAATTTAAATCCATGCAAATAATAATAAAAGAATTATAAATAATTATTAGAAAATAATTAAATCACATAAAATTGAGAAAAATACCTTATCCATCATCCCAGTAAATAAACTTACCCCATGGTGAAGAAAACTTGCTCAAAAGTTGATTTCATTGCTCAAAATATTGATTACAAGGTTTAAGAATAGTGCAACAGCTGAACAGATACGTATATAAGTGTCACAGAACAGGGTTCAGCTGTTACAAAGAGCTTTAAGCAAAAGAACGTTCAAAACTTAACGCAACAGGAGCAGAGCTGCAACAGTGGAACAGCAACACTTATAAATGTTACTGAGTCGTCTTCTTCGGTGATGGTGGATGAAGAACACGCCGGCCGGAGCACCAGCAGGTCACCGGCGGCACCGGAACTTCACCGGATTTCTTCTGAATCGCTCCCTAGGCTTCTGTATATGATTTTCTTGGCTTTACTTCGTATTTATAGACTTCACAAACCCTAGAGAGAGTTCTAAACCTAATAGAACTCTCTCAAATCACTCCAATTCTTCAATCCCAATCCAAACAGGAACCGAGTCCTGATTCCGGCCAAAATTGGGTTTCCCGAG
>JAJJMC010025461.1:2080779-2158120 GCA_023531435.1 Papaver californicum | reverse complement strand
CAAACAGGAACCGAGTCCTGATTCCGGCCAAAATTGGGTTTCCCGAGCTGATTTTCCGGGATTTCTTGATGTCTTTCGATTTCTTCCAACTCTAATTGCAATGGGTCATCTTCAATTGCCGAAAACAACACAAAAATCGCAACAAATCCTTTTCCCGTTGAAACAGGAACTCCCGATGAGTTGGATCGGCCGATCCTGGGTTAACTCGCTGGCTCGCTGGGTTGACTCGCTGGCTCGCTGGGTTGACCCGATCCAGCTCAGCCCGATCCAAGGGTGCCCCAATCCAAAGTGTGGGTGTCTTGATCCATATTTCCGGGTGCTTTGAACACTTTTTGAGCCAATTTTTCCACAAACCTTTATTCTTCTAATGTACCTACAAAAGCATAAAAACACGTAATAGACACACAATCGAATACTAACTCACTAGAAATTAAGGTGCAATTTAGACACTAAAATGTGTCTATCACTTACAAACTTTTTTTTCATAACCTTTCACTATAAATCCCTCAGGTTGGTCCATATAAATTTCTTCATCTAATTCACCATTTAGAAAAGTTGTTTTTATATCCATTTGATGTATCTCTAAGTTATGAATGACAGCAATAACAATTAACATCCTAATGGAAGTAATTCCCGTAACAGGTGAATAAGTATCAAAGAAATCTACACCTTCTATCTGTTTATAGCCTTTGGATACTAATCTAGCTTTGTATTTTTTTCCACAGTTCCATTTACCTTGCGTTTCCTTTTGAAGATCCATTTACAACCTATGGGTTTACACCCTAGAGGTAATCTACAATCTCCCAAGTATCATTTTGTATAATGGAATCTATTTCACTAATGGTGGATTTTTTCCACCATGGAGCTTCAGAAGAAGTCATGGCTTCTCTATAAGTCTGTTGAGCAGTCTCAGCTAAGCATGTTATGAAGTCTGGCCCAAAAGTTTTTTCAGTTCTAAATTTTTTACATCTTCTAGGCTCAAACTCAAAATCATCTTCCTCTAAAGGTAATGTCTGATTAGTGGAAGAGACATCTAGGGGATCAACACATATCATGCGAGATTCAGATTTCAAAGGAAAAACATTTCCAAAGAACACAGCATCCCTAGATTCCATAATAGTATTCACGCCAATTTCATATATTTCAGAACTCACAACCATAAATCTATATGCAGTAGTATGTTCCGGATACCCTATGAAGACACAATCAACAGTTTTGGGTCTTATCTTGGTTCTCTTAGGTGGAGGAATACACCTTAGCCTAACACCCTCACACTTTAAAGTATGCATAAGAAGGTTGTCTACCTTTCCATAACTCATATGGAGTTTTGTTTGATCCTTTAAAGGGTACTCTGTTCAAGACATAACAAGCTAAGAGGACGACCTCCCCCCACAAGTTTGCAGGTAGTCCTGAACTAATTAAGATGGAATTCATCATCTCCTTAAGGGTTTGGTTCTTCCGTTCAGCCACAACATTATATTGTGGTGAATAAGTAGGGGTTACTTCATGTATAATGTCGTGTTCTATGCAAAAATCTCCTATACGAATTACATACTCACCACCACGGTCATACCCAACAGTTTTAATGGTAGCACTCATTTGGTTTTCAACTTCTAGTTTTAATGATAGTTTATTTCTTTCTCATGATTCACAGAGAATCAAATATCCGCCGTGATTTGTTCGTGATTTTGTTGTAGTGAATCATGCACATGATAGGTAAGAATATTTCCCTGTCTTAACTGTACAAAATCCCAAGATATCACGTATTAATCTACACAGTTGAGTGAAAATATTTTCCCGCCAAAATGAATTTTTGAACCGTGAAGAAGGCGGTGCCCATATCCAATGTTCGGGTGCCTTTATCAAATTTTGGGTGCCTTTAGTAGTTTTTTTTTTGCTAATTTATCCAATATTATCAAATGTTATTTCTCCAAAAGTACCTACTATTACATAAAATCACAATATTAGTACAAAATCGAGCTTTAACAAAGAACAAATTGAGAACAATTTAGACACGAAAACGTGTCTATCAAATACCCCCAAACTTATTATTTGCTAGTCCTCGAGCAAATCTAGTAAAAAAAAAATTTAACTCACTTTCGCAGGCATCGCGATTGCACTTAGCGTGTGCAATAATCCTTTAAACCCCTAGGTGTCCCTAGTGGACGAGTTTTGTCTCGTGAGGGTTTACAAGAGGTGTACCCACAAAACCTTTATTCCAAATCCTAGCTACTTGTGAACGATTGAGGGTAAACACTAAACAAACTATTTTGTTGGCATACTAAATTCTTCGCCTATAAGATCATTACCCTATATGAGTCCAATTGCTATACACGAGTTTTCACTCAGTGTACTAAAATTCATACAAGAATTCAAAACTCAACTTAAATAGTTGTTCAGCCACAATACTCAGAATCTATCAAAGTTCAATCACATGAATACATTTAGAAGATGGATATAGAAAAAATGAAGTTTGCACGTGTTGACTAAGGTGAATGGTGTTTTCCATATCTGTCTGAAGGTCAGTGCCAGGATGATGGCTTAAGATACACTCCCACTAGTCTTATTCTTTAAACTAATTATCGACTCAGCTGGTATATACAAGGGTCCCAACGGTCGATTTATTGAAAATATTTAAATGTATTAACAACATACATGATAGTTCTCATGGATCCTGCATTCCACGCTTGCTTAGGCGACGGAGATAGGGAGAACACACATGTATTGCTATCAAAGTGTCAATCATCATTTTTTTTTTTTGAATAATGGTCTAACTAATACAATAAGTCTAACTAATACAATAATGGGGCTTGATCTCAAACACTTCATCCTGGCAGTAATAACAATTTGATACTGGTGCCCCACCAAATCACTTAGAGAAACACAAAAATTGTAAAAATAACAACAAAAGGTGTTATGGTCAAGATAGATTCCGAGATATGGTGACAACTATCATGTTATTTCTAACACCTGAGCTAAGAATCCTTTTATAAATAGACCATTTAGATGGGCACACCGATTCTTATAGAAAAGAGCTAAGTTTCCATCTACCTAGAATGCCTAGTGTCGTCCTTAATTGTTCACAAGTTTCTAGACTCTGGAGTTTAAAATTGCAACTAAAAGTTTCTCCATACCTACAAACTTAAATCTAACATTCTCCTCAATGTTCTAATAATAAATGATTAAAAAAATTGAACATGGAGAAACTGTTACCACTTGAATAAAAGGAGCTAAGGAAGGATATTACCGTGTTGCATGAGCATGGCTTACCTCCCAGTTAAAGTCTTCATCCAGACTAAGAAAAGATTATCCACAACTTACGGACCATATAATAATAACCTGAAAAGCTGTGGGTCCCTAACGTCAATCAGATTTGACCAGAACAAATGACCACAATTGAAAACACGAAAGTGGCGGTCATTCTTGAGAAGATGTGTCGATTCTAATTTCCTATAATAATTAGGTTTAGTTCCGAATTCTAGTAACTGACACATTTGAAATTCATACGTTCCCACATATGGAAGAAAATATTTTGGTGGGAAAACAAAGTCAACCTTGGTATTATTTCCTGAGTAGACCACATCAACCAGAGGATGGGTCTCTAACAACTGAACTTCTTTCTGGACATCATTAGGTTCGGGAAACAGTGTATGAAGATAATTTCGCAATATGGTAGAGGCACAAATGTCAAGTCCCAAGTGAGGGACTTTAATCAGGTATACTTGACAATCACAAGAATCATCGGTACCCCCAAACTCAGTGTGTACACTACTCTCAGATGGACTCAAAACTATTGGTTGGATTCTAGGGTCTTTAGGTTCAGAGTTACACTCAGTTTCTTCTATAGGTGGAAATAAGGTAGACTTAGAAACTGGTAAAGGTTCACACTTAGCTTTCCAAATATTATAAGTGTCCATCAAAGGGGCAGAATCTAACAAAGTATTCACCTCATTAATAACACTATCATCGTTAACATCAAACCCAAAGTGGGCTAGGCATTTCTCTAATGGATCTTCTAACGAAGTGTTTGGTAAAGATTTCTGAACTGAAGTACTAGTTATATTCACTTCTTCTAAATCATAGATCTCACAAGAAGGTTGTCTACTCATACTAAAAAAATTCAGTTCAATAACCATTTTACCAAAAGAAATATTAATTATTCCATTTCCATAATTGATGACGACATTATTTGTAGCTAAAAAGGGATGACCTAAGATCACTGGTACTTGAGACTCTGGGACTTGAAAAGGTTGGGTGTCTAAGACATAAAAATCCACTGGGGAAATAATTCTATCAACCTGAACCAAATCATCCTCTATCACGTTAAAATTCTCTATAAGTCTATCATCTTCGTCAAAGACTATTGTCTTCGAGTCGTTAGACTCCAAATCACTAGTCTCAGGACAAACTCGTTCCTCTAAAACATCATCATACTCATAAAACAAGGAAATATTAGTCCATCCAAAGCAATGTTAACTCTAGTCAAATCCTCTTCCTTTTGAATAGGTGAATAATCATCAATATTATTAGGATGTAAACTAGAGACAACATTATTATTGTTATGCTCAATTGGTGTAACAGTTTCCTCGTCATTATGACTACGGATTTCTTCATCAACACTATAATCATCATCATAATAATATGAAGATGTTTGAACTTTATCTAACCTCGTCCTCTAAGGTGGGTAAATATTCATCATTATTATCAAGGGTAAAAGTGGAAACACTGTATTGGCAATTAAGATCATTTTGAGCAATAAAATTCTTTGCAGAAATTTCATTCATACTTAATACGAACCTATTTCTATCCTTAATCATCTGCTTGTTATTCTCAACATCTGCTTGTTATACTCAGCTATCTGCTTGAGGGATTCTTCTAGAGAAAGAGTTGGACTACTAATTGTTCTCCCCACACTTCATGCAAAACTATTTGTTATCTCAGATAGCTTCTTGAGTGATTCTTCTAGAGGTTTAATAGGTTCATGATGAGTACTAGGTTGCAACTGCTCTAGGTCATTCCTCCAAGACAAAGAACTCGAATTTTGCTCATTTTCATGTTCAAAAGACAGGTGCATGTATGAATAGTAATTGGGATCACCATGATATGAACCATAACCTTCAGAAGGTTGGTAGTGGTCCCAAGTACTATCCACACTATGTTGATAGTATGGATAATGTCTATTTTGAAATTCAGTCGGATATTCATTGTATTGGTCCTCATAATACCAGTTCGACATTTTCTAAAAAAATTCCTAATAAATTTACAAAAAAATCTAAGAAAAATAAATCCTAACATGAAGGGGTTCTAAACATACACAAATAAGGCCGACTCAACCAAATCAAACCTACTGAATCTAGCAAACAAAAAGCATGATGGCTCCACTTAGATTGTTTCTAGAACAGCTTCTATTCTTCCAAAAGGAAACTAGTTACAGTTTTAGCAAATCTCTTAGAAAGATCTGAATTAGATTAAGTCGAATAGAAGCAGGACAAGCTCTAACGAGCTTTGATAACCCTGCCTCTTTGGAAACTTTTCCCTGGGTTACAAGGCGGCTCTAATCAACTTAAAATAATTATCCTGAACTTTAAGTTATGCTAACAAAGTAACCAATATAGTCCTTTTGAATGATTTTCCAATAATTTCATTACCATATAGGTCTCTTTCTAGTCAAATTTTAGGCTTAATTTCGCGTTAGGTAACGTGTTCCTAAGGCGGGCAAGAAGGAAACGGTGATGAAATCCGAGTCCTTATCTTATATGGCCAGTCCTTGCCATTTACTAGAAAATTAATTCCGTATTCAAGTCCTCAACATATACGCATTACGAAGGAATACAGAAAACCCACTGACAGGGGATTCGTGGGTGGTTAGAGTCTTACCTCCCGTACCAGACGGGGGATGAATCGGTTGTAGTCGACTCAGGCCACCGACTCCTATGTCACTGTACGAACCCGAGGGGCCGAGACAATACCGTAATTTTCGTCCTTCCCTGTTGCAGTTTATATTTAAATACTCTTCCGTAGGGTTTAAAAATTAATAATAAAGTTCAAAGTTCAAAGTCCAAAAATAAGAAAAATAGAAAAATACCTAAAATAATTACAAAAATAATAGGACTTTCCTAATACAGTTTTCTAAAAATAAAAACCCCTAAAAAATATTAAAAATTTAAATAAAAATAAAAATAATAATCTTGTCTTATTTTTCCGTTCCTTTTGATTTGTCTCTGATTCCAAGTCTTTAATCAATCAATATAATCTTTAGCTCCAATTTCTTTTTGATCCAAAACCTGTAATACAAAGAAAATACCCAATAACGTAAAATAGAACAAATAAAATAAATAAATAAATAAAATCTAACTAAACTAATTAACCTAAAAAAAAATTCTAAAAACAAGTACGCGTCGGCGGCGCCAAAAATTGATGTGATTTTAGATAGTGGTAAATAAGTTTCAAACTCTCGAACTTGTGAAGACTGAGTTTAGATTTTAATAAACTAATTTTTAAACTAAAAATATGCACAAAAGATTAAAATAATATTCATAAAATACTGAGGTTATGGATTTCACCATTAACCAATTTAAAGTGATTCAATCTACTCAATATTCATGCAATTCTTTCGTTTAATTTGATTCTAAAATATTGCAACAAGTAGATTTCTAAAATAACAATTGTATAACAAAAGCATGGAACATCTAAGACCTAAGCCAAAGCATGTACCATCTAACGTAATCACAACTGCTTAATAAAAATCATTAAATCAAATTTTTAACCAAGGCAAATAATCATAAAAGAACATGCAAAAATTAATTAAAATAGAAATGTACAACTTTTATTGAAACAATGGCTTCCTCCAACACCTCAGAAAATGGGGTTTAGCTCTTCATGATCAACACTTTCTCAAAATAATTTTACAAAGCTCAAAAGGTGCTAAACAAGAAGAAAAAAAAAATAGTTACAAAGAAATCTGAGACGCTTATAAATGTTACAGTGGCGTATTCTCTGCGTTACAGAAGAAAGAACAGATCAGGATAAAAGAACGGACTACTGTTGCTGTAAAAATACGACTGTTTCAGCAACTTTATCAGGACGTTTCAGATCTGCCTTATGTTCTTCAGGTTCTTCACAGCAGCAGCAGAAATGAGTTTGTCTGTGTATTTTTTCTTTCGATTCTTTTCTCGGCCAAAGGCCGCGACCCACCCCCTCTATGATGCTTCGAAACCTCTTTTTATACCCACAGAACCCTACAAATCTTCACTTTAATCTTCAACAGGATCATCTTTTAATGGTGGTTATTCCCGATAATTTTCGTTGATTTTTTTCTGATTCTTGGATGATTCTGTTATCTTGTAATTACTCCAACATATCTTCTTGATTATTACTTGATTTATCCTGAGCATAATACCTTCACATAACCTCTACAGATTTCTCATTTAATCCTCAACAGGATATCCCGATAGTTTATTTCTTTCTCCTGATTCACCGAGAATCAAATATCCGCCGTGATTTGGTCGTGATTTTGTTGTAGTGAATCATGCACATGATAGGTAAGAATATTTCCCTGTCTTAACTGTACAAAATCCCAAGATATCACGTATTAATCTACACAGTTGAGTGAAAATATTTTCCCGCCAAAATGAATTTTTGAACCGTGAAGAAGGCGGTGCCCATATCCAATGTTCGGGTGCTTTTATCAAAATTTGGGTGCCTTTAGTAGTTTATTTTTATAGCTAATTTTTCCCAAATGTTATTTCTCCAAAAGTACCTACTATTACATAAAATCACAATATTAGTACAAAATCGAGCTTTAACAAAGAACAAATTGAGAACAATTTAGACACGAAAACGTGTCTATCAGTACCTCGTACAATCATCTATAAACGTGACAAACCATTTCTTACCACCTCTAGTTTGAACTGATTTCATGTCAACTAGGTCTGAGTGAATTAATTCTAAGGGTTTAGAATTTCTCTGAATATTTTCCTATATGATTTTTTAGCATATTTTGATTTTACGCATATTTCACATTTATGTTCATTATCCAGACTAAATTTGGATATGCAACCTATGCTTGCCAGTTTATTCATTGATTTATAGTTTACATGTCCAAGTCTACCATGCCAAACATTCAGTGACACACAAACATAAGCAGAAGAATCAATTTTATTCATTTCAACAGAGGTTACATTAAATTTGTAGAGACCCTCAGTCTTATAACCCTTTTCTACATAATCCTTAGTGACAATAACTTTCCCAATTGAAATAAAAGTTTAAAACCCTTATCATTTAAAACACCACAAGATACAAGATTTTTGCAGATGTCCGGAACATGAAGAACTTCATTCAATGTGAGAGTTTTTCCAGAAGTGAGCTTTAGACCAACTTTGCTTTTTCCCGCAACCTGTGTTGCGGACGAATTACCCATGTAGATTTTCTCCCCTTCCCCTACCTTTTGATAGGAGGTGAACATATCTCTGTTTCCAAAGACATGTTTGGTAGCACGAGAGTCTACCCACCAGTCTCTAACATTGGTTACCAAATTGACTTCAGAAACCGTGCCAGAAAACTCGTTCTTGTTGTTTTCAACCAAATTAACATTGTTTATCTTATTATTAAAGTCCTTACGTTTTCTACAATGCATTGTCATATGGCCAGGAATTCCGCAAATATAACATGCACCTTTAATTTTACCAATGCAAGATTTGGGTTTCAGGAATGTACCTTTCTTGTGATGACCAGGCTTGGGGTTGCGTTTGCTGCTGTCACTTGCGGAAGACTTGTGCTCCATTACATGAGCCTTGTTGGACATGTCGCTTGCAGAAGATATGTTCTTGTCTTTTGAGAACAGTAATTCTTCCACTTGAATCTTCTTCACCAATTCAACCATACTGACTTCACCAATTTCATGTCTCAATTTTCATTTGTATTAAGACCAAGAAGACGGTAATTTCTCTACCGCAGCAGACACCTGAAACGTTTCATCTATCACCATACCTTCAGCAATAATTTCATTGATAATGCGCTGAAGTTCAAGGAATTGATCAACCACAGATTTTTCATTTGATATTTTGTATTCCAGGAACCTATCTACCAAAAACTTCTTACTTCCAGCAGTTTTAGCTTCATATTTTGCTTCTAAAGCAGCCCATAAATCAAACCCAGAAAAGATTTCTTTTACATTATAAAAGTCATATAGTGCATCTTCTAAACAGTTCAAAATATGATTTTTGGCCATATAGTTCTGTCTACCCCAACTTTCTAACTCTCTTTCATTTTCCGCATTATTCAAAGTTTCATCAAAAGGTTTCAGAACTAATTCATCCAACATATGAAAACTCAGAAAGAACAACATCTTGGATTGCCATATGTTGAAATCTTTGCCATTGAATTTTTATGGTCTATCAATATCACTTTTAGCCATTGTTACATAAGAAATAGATATTGTGTTAAGATTGTTGGATCTGCAACAGTGAAAAGCACTAAACAGAAGAAATTGTTAAGGTTAAGAAATCTCTGATTGATACACACAATGGACAGAGCCACCTGCTCAGCAAATTGTCCTTAACACAATAGTCCGCGGGTACTCCTCAAGAATGAGAGATGTTATACCCCAATAGCGGAGATGTGTCCAGGATAGAACTGCCTATTATGACTAGTATAAGCACAATACTAATCAACCTCAAACGAACAACAATTGATATGGAAGGAAATAAACAAGCAATGTGCGCAAAACAAAGCAAAAAGAGGGGAAAAGATCTAGGGATAGTAGCCTGCTCTGGAGTGAGTTGAAATGATGAAATCATTTTTCTTTTATAGCCAAAAGAAGAGAAGAACGTTAGTGAATATTGATTGAAAAACAATTCTGTGCATGAAGCATGCATATAAGTAATTAAAACGGAATTAAAACGGTCAAAATTTATTCTCTCTTTTAAATCTGCTTAATTCTCACCGGGTCAGACGCCCCCACATTTAAGAAGCATACTCATTCCCACAGAAGTAGCCACAGTCACACCCACACCACAGCCACAACCACAGCCACAGCCGCAGCCGCAGCCTCAGATGCAAGACGCAAGTGCACTCGAGCCCGATCCCGTGTGTGCGTGCTTCTGTGCGAAGCACCGCACATGTATGAAAAATATGTTTGCTCCAACTAGCCCATTGCTTAGAAGCAACTTTCTAAGTAATAAGAAGATGAATCATATTTAGTTTCTCCAATGTGTGACTAAAGGTTCATTCACAAAAGTGAAAATGAGCTAGTGTCCCTTAGTAACTACTTGGTCCTAAAGTCCATTCCCATCAAAAAAAAAAACAAAACATTTATAAGTTCATTTTATCCAACAAACTTATAAATTTTCTCTGACAAATAGTTTGTTGGGTAGTGAAACCTCTTCCGATTTAATGTCTGGTTAGACTAAAACAAAATATTGGAAAATCGAAGTTTTTTGCATTCTTTTCTCTATATATTTAACTTCTCAACAAGTGAAGTCTCTTGCGTGCTTATCTCTATCCATTCAACTTCTCCACCACCGCAACAACGTGCCACCAGGCGATTATTGCTAGAAGAAAGGAAGCGGCAGACATATTTTGAAAAAAGTAATGAAATTACGATTAAATTTATTTTGAGTAACTGTGCATGCTTTGAAAAACTTAAGATAATGTGTGATCGGCTAAATTTATGAACTTCGGACATTGTGTTGCTATGTTTCGAAACCCTAAAGATGACACATAGCATGAAGGCTGGAGCCATGCACAATGGAGTTACACGTCTTCCATGCCAAACCGTGTTCCATGAAACAGCAGTTGTCAGATGCAAGTGATGAGCAAAGATGCCAAAGAGAACCCGCAGCTAACATGGCTATAACTTGTTAGAACTAAAAATGGATTTCTTACTTAAAATTAATTTTGTTACTTAATATATCTTAAAGGGACCTAGGGTCACTAGTCCAAATTTGAGGTGGAAAAATAGAGCCATCCATTTTCACATCTTAGTAAATGAGAAACCTTTGGTTTGTCCCATATTGGCAAACCAAGGAGGAAGTTTATCTTCATTACCACAAACGTTCTATATAAGGAAAAAGAACTAGTGGATTGGATATGGACTTAGGAAATGGACTAGTGGGAAAATGCACACATGTGCGGTGCTTCGCACCGAAGCACCGCGGGCCGCGGGCTTGCGGAGCTTGCGTGTGCTTTTACGTGAGCCTTGGCCCGAGCCTTGGTGCGACGCGTGTGACTGCGAGTGCTTACGTGTACCCATCAAAGATCCAACGGTTTTATATTTTAATTCTATAAATTAAATATTTTACCGTTTTGTATTTATAAAATTAAATCAGGTTTAATAAACAAAAATATTTTAATTAAATATCTCGAATTAAATATGTTTAATTAAATGATTTGACAGTTTGAAAATTCAACGGTCTTCTTCTTCTTTAAAAGAAAAACAAAAGTCAGATTTCTACTTACCCCAGTCGCAGCCACTGTCCTGACGACTTTTCCCCTCTTCTTGCTTTGTATGCGCACTAGTTTATTTCTTCATTTTCTTCTACTGTTAAGTTCACAACGGGCCAACGAGTCTTGCTAACTGGGTTGGTATCAGGTGGTTTTATCCTGGATTCGATTTGTCATCTCTAAAGATATAGCAACATCTTTCTAAAGGTGTACCTGATAAATATCGAGTTAAGGGCAGTCTGTTGAACAGGCGACTCCATCTCTCTGTGCTTGTGTGGTTGTCTGAAGTGTGTTATCTGTTCTAACCCTTAACTCTTTTCAAGTTTCTGTTTGGTTTGCTTACTATTACAGGAATATTCTCCAACATTCTTAACTCGATATTTTGCTTAATTTCAAAATTTTACTTCTATAACAATGGTGAAGACTGATGTTGACAGACCTCAGAAATTTTCTGGAAAGGACTTCAAGAGATGGCAGCCAAAAATGTTATTTTTCCTGAGTTTCCACATGCTAGATGAGATGGTTCTGAAGCCGTTTGATGAGTCTCTGAATGAACCTGAAAAAATTACAGGACTTAGAAATTTGGAAGAGAAGTAATTATATGGCCAAAAATCATATCTTAAACTTCCTAGAAGATGCTTTATATGATTTTTACAATGCTAAGGATAATTTCAATGCTTATAATTTATGGACTGCACTACAAGATAAATATGAAGCAGAAACAGCAGGAAGTAAAATTTTCCTGGTTGCACGTTTTCTGGAATATAAAATGATGAATGATAAATCAGTGGTTGATCAGTTTCTAGAGATGCAAAAAATTATTAATGAAATAGTTGCTGAAGGAATGGTTATTGACGAAACATTTCAAGTTTCTGCTGTTATTGAAAAATTGTCAAATTCCTGAACTGAATACAAGAGAAGACTAAGGCATGAAACTGGTGAAATTTCCATGGTAGAATTGGGCAAGAAAATCCAAGTTGAAGAATTATTTTGTTCAAAGGACAAGAATGTTTCTTCTGCAAGAGACATGTCAAACAAAGCTCACGTCATCGAACACAAATTTGCTAATCTAAGTCTGGACCACAACAAGCGCAAGCATGGCCTACAAAGAAAAGGTACCTTTCAAAAACCAAAATCTGCTATTAGTAAAATTAAGGGAGCATGTTATGTTTGTGGTGTGTCTGGCCATATGGCAATTCATTGTAGAAAACGCAAAGATGCAAATTTTAAGAAAACAAATGTAAATTTAGTTGAAAGTAGTAAAAATGAGTTTTCTGGCACGGTGTCTGAAATTAACTTAGTTACCAATGTGAGAGACTGGTGGGTAGACTCTGGAGCTACCAAACATGTCTGCGGAAGTAAAGACATGTTCACCTCCTATCAGACGGTAGGAGAAGGAGAAAAACTCTATATAGGTAATTCATCTGCAGCACAGGTTGCAGGAAAAGGAAAAGTTTCGCTGAATCTCTCCTCTGGGAAAATCCTCACATTGAATGAAGTTTTACATGTACCAGACATCTGCAAGAATCTCGTTTCAAGTGGTGTGCTAGATGATAAGGGCTTTAAGATTGTATTTGAGTCTAGGAAAGTGATTATCACTAAGGGAAAAGATTTTGTTGGAAAGGGCTATAAGGATGAAGGCCTATACAAATTATCTGTAACCTCTGTTGAAGTTAATAAAATTGATTCTTCTTATGTTGTTGTCTCATTGAATATCTGGCATGGTAGACTTGGTCATGTAAATTATAAATCAATGAACAAATTGGCAAACTCTGGCTGCATTCCAAAATTAAATTTGGAATATGAACATAAATGTGAAGTTTGTGTAGAATCAAAATTTGCAAAGAAGCCCTTTAAGAAAAATGTCCACAAAAATTCTAATCCCTTAGAGTTAATTCACTCAGACTTAGTTGATATGAAATCAATCCAAACTAGAGATGGTAAAAAATGGTTTGTCACTTTCATAGATGACTGTACTAGATACTGTCATATTTACTTGCTTAAAGGAAAAGATGATGCTTTAGAAGCATTTAAATTATATAAATTAGAAGTAGAAAACCAATTGAACACCACAATTAAAACCATTAGATATGACCGTGGGGGTGAATATGTAATCCCTATAGGAGACTTTTTTGCACAACATGGCATTATTCATGAGGTAACTCCTCCTTATTCACCACAATCAAATGAAGTGGCTGAACGGAAAAACCGAACCCTTAAGGAGATTATGAATGCCATGTTAATCAGTTCAGGACTACCGGCGAACTTGTGGGGGGAGGCCGTCCTCTCAGCATGCTATATCCTGAACAGAGTGCCCCTTAAAGGATCAGTCAAATCACCGTATGAATTATGGAAAGGAAAACAACCCTCTTATGGATACCTCAAAGTGTGGGGGTGTTTAGCCAAGGTCTCTATTCCTCCACCTAAGTGGACTAAAATAGAACCTAAAACAGTTGATTGTGTCTTCATAGGATATCCCAAACACACCACTGCTTATAGGTTTATGGTTGTGAGTTCTGAAAACTCAGAAATTAGTGTGAACACCATTATGGAATCTAAGGATGCTACATTTTTTAAAAATTTGTTTCCGCTGAAATCTGAATCTCGCATGATATGTGATGATCCCCTAGATGTCCCTTCTTCTAGCCATATTTTACCGATAAAAGAAGATGAATCTGTTTATGAACCTAGAAGAGGAAAAAGACTTAGAATAGAAAAATCTTTTGGGCCAGACTTCATAACCTGTTTAGTTGAAACTGATCCACAAACCTATAAAGAGGCCATGACTTCGTATGAAGCTCCATGGTGGAAAGAATCCACTATTAGTGAGATGGATTCTATTGTTCAGAATGAAACCTGAGAGATAGTAGATTTACCTCCAGGGTGCAAACCCATAGGTTGTAAATGGATCTTCAAGAGAAAACGTAAGGTAGATGGAACTGTGGAAAAGTATAAAGCTAGACTAGTAGCTAAGGGCTATAAACAAATAAAAGGTGTAGATTTCTTTGACACTTATTCAACTGTCACTAGAATTACTTCCATTAGGATGCTAATTGCAATCGCTGCAATTCATAACCTAGAAATACATCAAATGGATGTAAAAACTGCGTTCCTAAATTGTGAATTAGATGAAGAAATTTATGTGGACCAACCCAAAGGATTTGTAGTGAAGGGTTATGAAAACAAAGTGTGTAGACTTAAAAAGTCTTTATATGGCTTGAAACAAGCACCGAAACAATGTCATGACAAATTTGATCATGTAATGTTCTCTAGTGGATTTAAAATCAATGAAGCTGAAAAATGTGTGTACAATAAATCTATAAATGATGCCTGTGTGATTGTATGCTTGTATGTTAATGATATGCTTATACTAGGCACAACCTTAGAAATCATTAATTCCACTAAGAACATGTTGAGTGAGAACTTTGACATGAAAGACTTAGGTCCTGCTGATGTAATCCTAGGGATGAAAATTAGAAATGAGTCTAATGGATTCAGTCTTAGTCAATCTCATTATGTTGAATCAGTTCTTAAGAAATTTAACCAGTTTGATAGTAAACCTGCAAGTACTCCTTTTGACCCTTCTTGCAAACTCAAGAAAAACAAAGGCAATGGAGTCTCGCAACTTGAATATTCACGAGTCATAGGAAGTCTGATGTATTTAATGAACTGCACAAGACCAGACATTGCCTATGATGTGAGTAGACTAAGTAGGTATACCTGTAATCCAGGACATGAACATTGGGATGCTCTTTTCAGAGTGTTGAGGTATCTTAAATACACTTTAAACTACCGTTTGAGTTATGAAAGACACCCTGCTGTTCTTGATGGATACTGCGATGCAAACTGGATAGCATACTCAGAGGAGTATAAGTCTACGAGTGGATACATATTCACTCTAGGATGTGGATCAGTGTCTTGGAAGAGTTCCAAACAGACCTGTATCGCTCGATCCACTATGGAATCCGAGTTTATTGCTTTAGATAAAGCAGGAGAGGAAGCCGCTTGGATAAGATGTTTTTTAGAAGACATTCTTCTCTGGCATAGGCCTGTGCCAGCTATATATATATATATATATTGTGATAGTCAAGCTGCAATAGCTAATGCTAAAAACAACAACTATAACGGAAAATCTATTCATATTAGGAGAAGACACAATTCTCTAAAACAACTAATCTCAACTGGCGTTATTTCTGTTGACTTTGTGAGGTCTAAGGAGAATATCGCGGATCCTTTGACGAAAGGTTTGTCCAAGGAGATAGTTAGTAATGCATCGAGGGGGGTGGGACTTAAGCTCATAAATTAAAATTTGCCATGAAGGATACTCAACCTTGCTGACTGGAGATCCCAAGATCAAGGTTTTGAATGAGACAACTAATTTGTGGCGGGTAAAAATTAAACACTATCAGGGAATTATTTTCTCTGTCCCTTCCCTATGGTGTAGATGTGATAGTGTGACTGCATGTGAGGATGACTTATAATAAAGTCTTAATGAGTTCTATAGTTTCAATTTAAGATTGAAATGGGGTGTAGCAGTTAACACTCTTGATAGAACTCACCTATCTGAATGAGGAAGTGGGTCGCTTCCTATGAGAATTGAGCTGATTCTCTAGAGCATTATGAGAAACGGGATATGTCCAGGGCAAAAACGGACACAACGGCGTGAACTTAACATCACTCTTGAGAGATATCTCGCGTAAGGAGCTATTGATGAATTACACCAAACCATGACAGTTCAAGACATCGCGTTCACTATCCATCAAGTAGTTCCGGTACTTCTCACTAAGCAGAGGTTCAATTCCTTATGGACACCAATTGCTTAAGAGGTATTTCTTGTTTTTCTGATTTTCTGATTTATCGCTTTCTTCATTCATGTGGGGGATTGTTAGAATTAAAAATGGATTTCTTACTTAAAATTAATTTTATTACTTAATATATCTTAAAGGGACCTAGGGTCACTTGTCCAAACTTGGGGTGGAAAAATAGAGCCATCCATTTTCACTTCTTAGTGAATGAGAAACCTTTGGTTTGTTCCATATTGGGCAAACCAGGGAGGAAGTTTATCCTCATTACCATAAACGTTCTATATAAGAAAAAAGAACTAGTGGATTGGATATGGACTTAGGAAATGGAATAGTGGGCAAATGCACACATGCGCGGTGCTTCGCACCGCGGACCGCGGGCTTGCGGAGCTTGCGTGTGCTTTTGTGTGAGCCTTGGTGCGAGCCTTGGTGTGACCATTGGTGTTAGCCTTGGTGTGAGTCTTGGTGCGACCATTGGTGCGAGCCTTGGTGTGACCATTGGTGTGAGCCTCGGTGTGAGCCTCGGTGTGAGCCTTAGTGTGAGCCTTGGTGTGACCATTGGTGCGAGCCTTGGTGCGAGCCTTGGTGCGACCATTGGCGTGTGCCTTGCATGTGCCTGCAAGTGCATACGTGTACCCATCAAAGATCCAACGGTTTTATATTTTAATTCTATACATTAAATATTTTACCGTTTTGTATTTATAAAATTAAATCAGGTTTAATAAACAAAAATCTTTTAATTAAATATCTCGAATTAAATATGTTTAATTAAATGAATTTTGACCGTTTGAAAATTCAACAGTCTTCTTCTTCTTTAAAAGAAAAACAAAAGTCAGATTTCTACTTACCCCAGTCGCAGCCACTGTCCTGACGACTTTTCCCCTCTTATTGCTTTGTATGCGCACTAGTTTATTTCTTCATTTCTTCTACTGTTAAGTTCACAACGGGGCGACGAGTCTTGCTAACTGGGTTGGTATCAGGTGGTTTTATCCTGGATTCGATTTGTCATCTCTAAAGGTATAGCAACATCTTTCTAAAGGAGTACCTGACAAATATCGAGTTAAGGGAAGTCTGTTGAACAGGAGACTCCATCTCTCTGTGCTTGTGTGGTTGTCTGAAGTGTGTTATCTGTTCTAACCCTTAACTCTTTTCAAGTTTCTGTTTGGTTTGCTTACTGTTACAGGAATATTCTCCAACATAACTCTTAAGTTGTAAATTCAGATTGTGAACTGTTGTATACCTCCAATAGCTCAGGAGCTTCTACCTTATACTTGAACACAAACTTCTTCAAGAAAGACTCCTCGTTCCATCCCAAAAATGTCAATAAGGCAATTTCATTTTTAGCGATCAAACCTTTGGAAAGTAGAATTTTGGGAACTGAACACCTGGGTATAATCCTCTTCATCAGGCTAAAATACAAACTGGATGGATACTTTGCAATATACGACAATCAATAACCCGTCTCAACTACAAGGTAATCCATTTTAGACATTATTGCCTCCTCATAATGCAACACACACGCAGGGTGTATCAAAAATGGTTTTCGAGTTTGATCTTATGACCGACCCCATTCACTATAAGCATTCACTTTGGTTTTCCATGTCGGTTTAGACATCATCGTCATTGCACGAATACTAGTAAAAAATGACGCTTTCTGAGGTTTAAAACCCATACCTTTAAGTTGTTGTACAATATCTTTAAATCTATCAGTGTTCATCGTTAAACACGCTGCGTTGTTGATTAGAAACTTGTGAATTCTTGATGGAGGTGTTAGATTTGATAGAATCTACATTTCTACCAACAAACGATTTGTGTATTGAATTTATTGAATGGAAGAATATATTCTGATTACAGGAAAGACTTGAGTATATACTCCCAACTGAATTCGCTCAACTCTCTCTACACTCACACATGTGATAACACACACTTACAACTTGACCAGACTTAAGTCTCATCTTGCACTCACACAGCTCACACAAGTACATATGCTATTACCGTCCCTAAAGCTCAAGGGGGCTTGAAGAGAGACCTTGAGATTTCACTCACACAGCTCACACAAGTACATATGCTATTAATAACAAGGAGTAGTAGCAAATTGTGCAGTTGAGGTACAAAGCAGGATGTCAAATGAAGTGGCAGCAGCAGTTGGTAGCAAAGCAGGCAATTTGAAGAGAATTGACAAGTTGCCAGGTGAAAAGACGTGACAGGTGAAAAATAGTTGGTGTAGTTGAGACAGAGGATATATAGCATGAACCATAGGTTAACAGGCATTTCTCAAAGCACCAAGTGAGTCTTGCAAGCTCTAAGCTGAAGTTTAACAGGATGCCCACTCACCAAACATCAACTGAAAATGCAATATATCATGAAGGAGTATCTCACTTTCAAAAAATTCATCACAAATGAACTATAGAACTGTGTATCTTCCCAACAGAACACTCTTGCAAGTGTCATCATAACATGACAACCAAAAAACCACACTGCATAACTAGAATTACTAAGTTACACAAGAAAATACAGAAGTAGTTGTTGATACAATAGAAGTAGGCAAGACAGAGTTGTTGGCGTAGAGAACAATTCACACCAGAAGTATAACACCACACATACACAGATCCAATAGCCATATATGAAAAAGTTTTGGAGATAGGAAGCTTGCGACAATCCAAATCAAAAAACTGAAAACACTATGGTGAAAATATATGTGAGTACCACTACAAAATGGCAAACTAAGTTCCATACTTGGCACAATGAATACTACTGTAGAAGAAAGAATAAGCACCAAAGCATACTCCCTCAACATGAAACCACTTAGACAACAAACCTGAGCTGAAATAAGGAATAATATGCAAGAACTTCAACTGATTTCCAATAAGAAATAGCTGAAGCAGGTTATTTAAGTACTTATGAAAGCATCCATTATTATGCACCAACATGAAAGGAAAAGACAACATAAATAATCTTTCCACTAATTTCATTGATCTAGTCACAGCATGGTCTCAGCTGGACCTTGTATTATTCATCCACAAAAAACAATGAAGAAAGTAAAAGATAAAGAATCACATGCCACATTCACAAATGAATCCAAACTCATCAAAGAGAACTTCAACTTGTACACCAGTACCACACCAATTCAGTTCCATAACATCATCTTCAGCTCCATCATTCACACACACAAGCCAACTCACTCACATACCACAACTGTGAGGACTGTACCAAAGTAACATTGGGAGGGGGAGCTAACCAAAGCAAGATTGAGCACACAATGGTGCAACAAACAGGCAACACACACACTTACCCCAATATTCTACTGAATTTAAGAAGAATCTTTCTCTACTATCCAATGGAACAATATTAAGTTTCTTCCTGACTAACTATTGTAGCAGAAATAGAGATGCTCGGATCGAATAGATTCAGGAATCGGTACCAGTAGGAATTGATAAAAGAACTAATTCAAACTCAAACATAGTTAAGATGAAAACAAAATTTGAAGACGAAAATGAATGTTGATGAGATAGTGATGTAGAAGTTGAACACATGAGATCATATTTGTAGTAATCAAGAGATATAAACAGAGATTACCAGTATTGATTCGATTTACCAGTTGAGATTGAGAAATCAGGAACCAACCGAAATCCAATTTGAAATTAAAAAACTAATTGAACTCCAGATTGTACTCAACGCAAGAACACAAAACTAGAAAACCAAATTTCAGATATAAGAATCATGCTTGATTCTTTTTAAAAAAGTAGCATTAAAGCATCATTATCAAATCCAAACTTCACACGAATTCTAGGAGAAAATCTTCACTTCAAAAACCTTATCAATCTCCAATAAAAACTTCAGCAATTGAAAACCTAATCTCATAAACAAATAATCTAATTGCAGAAACAAAAAACAAATACAATAAAGCAGGATAGTTGTTGAATTGATTAGATTCAGAAAGATTTGTTGAAGAAGCAGGATCTTTGAAGATGAATCAAAGACAAAGAAAATAGCGGAAGAAAAGGATCGATACCCTCAGAAATTGAAATTTCTGAGACTGATACCATGTTAGATTTGATAGAATCTACATTTCTACTGACGAACAATTTGTGTATTGAATTTATTGAATGGAAGAATATATTCTGATTACAGGACAGACTTGAGTATATATACTCAACTGAATTCGCTCAACTCTCTCTACACTCACACGTGTGATAACACACTTACAACTTGACCAGACTTAAGTTTTCTCTTGAACTCACACAACATCATTTGATGTGATTCTTGCTTCTGGATTATCTTCAGCATATCTTCTAACATCAAATGATGCTTCCAATTGTATAAGGATTGAGATGCAAAGAATTAAAGAGCGCAAATGAGGGAGGAGAACACGAAAATCTAGGGTATGATGAATGCGACTATCTGAGGGATTGAAGCAGACTCAAGCTCTTCAAATGGTGTAAAAGAGGAGAATCCCTAATTTTTATGGGGGAGGATAACGCAAATGAGGAAGGAGAAGAATAAGAGGAAAAACCCTAATTTTTATGGGGGAGGATAACGCAAATGAATAAGGAGAAGAATAAGATAAAATTAAGTTTGCAACAACAATAACAACAATGTGTGGTCTGATGGGTTTCAAACGGAAGTTCAACAACAAATCTAGAACGTCGAATGAAGTTTATTTTGAACCATAATTTATCTTCGACACTATAAGACATCGATGTCTTTGAAAACACATCTACAGCCGTTGGATTGGGAAGATATATTTTTTTTGTAAGATAGATCCTACAATTATTCGGCTCAACTTCAGGTCAAACCGACTGCTGATGTGTAGTTAACGGATTTAACTCGTTCCTAAGCGGAATTACTTTTATTTATTTTTCATTTTAATAAACATCTGATGCCTTCTGCTAAAACCCATCATTCCACCAGGTCGAAACCATAAGAGCATGACTGACGCGTAACATGATAACTTCCAAAGCAAAAGTAAAAGTGTGTAAAACTAGTTATGTCAGTACGAGTAGTCCTAGTCATTTTCAAACGTGTCCATTAAACAGCTTCTTTGTACTCCTTTTATCACCACGTTTTACCATTACGTGCCAAAATCATGCATTCAGATTTGTCGTCCCTTTACTTCTTTTGTAGCTATAAAAATATATATCCACGAAGCTCTTCAACCAACTTACATAAGAAAACAATACTCTTTGTGAAGTATAAAAACATAATAATCCAGTGATTTACTTTGTTGTTTAGAGAAAGAAAGAAAGAAAGATGTCTTCGCAGGATAGGCAAGAGCTCGATGCTAGGGCAAGGGAAGGAGAGACTGTTGTTCCTGGTGGTACCGGAGGAAAGAGTCTTGAAGCTCAGGAACATCTTGCCGAGGGTATGTATATCAATATTCGTGTTGCAATATTCTAACATGTTTTGCACTTTTGCTAATGCTTTTGAACATGATGATTGGTGACTCAAATGTTTGTTTGATGGTTTTGTTAATCAGGGCGTAGCCGAGGAGGGCAAACAAGGAGGGAACAGCTAGGGACTGAAGGATATCAGGAGATGGGAAGCAAAGGAGGGCAGACAAGGAAGGAGCAGATAGGGAGTGAAGGTTATCAGGAGATGGGGAAAAAAGGTGGGTTGAGCACTATGGATCAGTCTGGTGGTGAACGTGCTGAACAAGAAGGCATTGATATTGACGAGTCTAAGTACCGCACTCGAAGCCAGGCCAACTAGACTTGAAGATGATAAAACTAATGCCAAGTAGACAAAGATGCATGACAGACCCTAGGGTCTTTGTAGTTATTAGGTTTTGTTTAAAAAATGTCTAGTTATTTAGTTGTATGTTGTGTTTGTTTTCTGCTTAATTAGGTTGTCTCTAACAAATGGTGTCATCAGTGTTTGTGTAAGAATCAGATGTTCGAGTTATGGTTTAATGTGGTAATCTACTTTCTTTTAGTACATGTCCTCTTGTTTTGTTTTATTGCTTTTCTTTGGCTCATTTTCTTTTATTTTTAGATGGGGAATTTGTATCCATGCCGCCAGGGAATTTCAACAAGACTAGGTAGTTCCACTTTCAGTCGAAGAGACCCCCAAGAGTGGTCTAGAGTTAAAACATTCGTGCCTAATTTTCATTTTTCATTTTTCATTTTTCATTTTCGAAGCTGTAAAGAACCGGCTTATATGGGCCGATGCCAAAGTTGGTAGGAAATACCATTTTGATGATCCAAAAAAAATAAAATAATAATAATAATAATCATTTTTCAAAGCTTTAAAGCTCGTTCTGAACCTTTGTAGTCATGCACGAAATTTATTGTTAGTTTTTGATCTCCAAAGTTCCCACCAAAAGGCTGCATCTCCAAATATCGAACAGCCACCGTGAAGGTGTTGTTTGTGGAGTATTTTTTTTGGCGATAATGAATTAATCACCTTCCTTAAGTGTCCAATTTGTAAGCCTATATACTAAGACCACCGAATTTCTATCTGGCTTAAGAAAGATGAAGACGGAGGGAGGCTTTATACAACATGACCCAGATTGTTATTTACATTGTTCAGATTTCCACAACACAGATTATCACCACGATATACAGTGGCCATGAAACACAACATAATTGTTTTGAGCTGTTACAAGCTAAGTAACCTTTCCGGTCAAGCAGTTGTGAGCAGTATCACGTTTCGGTGTCCTTAAGGAGTCTGCTTGTTCTTCTGTTCTTTTTATAGTTGTTAGTTATGTCTTGTGGAAGATCAGTGGCCGTTCACAGCTAATGCTGTCACCAAAAGGCCCATCACCAAGAACGGCTGTGCACTAGCCTGGAAAGAAGGAAATTCAATCAAATTGAGTGATAATGAACCACCGCGAACACCAACTGATTCTCTCTGACTTCGGATATATTCTCTCAAACAATGTACTTTCCTGGATAGTATTTTTATTGACATGAAGCATATAGATATAAAGGGTGGATATATCCCCATTAGGGGGTATGGTTGATTATTTCACGCAGAAGAAGAATAGGACTTGGATCTCATCACCGAGGCCTTACCTGATACAATACATCGTATTTAACTGGATCCTTCAGTATGTATAGGAACTGCAATAAGAATCCAATCTTTAGCGTAAAGCGAGACAGTGTGTACACAGGAAATTGAAAACAAAGAACTACATTTGATTTCAGGAGAGTTGATACCTGAAAAAGTACTTGTGGAACTAACAAACCAAGCAGGGCTAAGGCATGATATGGTTTACCAGCGCCTAGCAGATAACCTTTGAGAATCACCGATACAAAACACAAATGCAGGCAACATAGACAGTGGTGAGAGGGATGAAGCAGAAACCAGGTAAATAGTGTACTATAGGGAATTTCAAAAGAGGGTTTGTAAGCTTTTCTGTTTCAATATTGACACAATCCGTCTCTCTGAATTGGACAAGAAACCAAATAATACATGAATAGAAATAACCGTACCAGCAACAGTTATCTGAGTGACGTCAATTGCACCAACGCAGATCCACTTGGCAGTATCAATACCAAACACCACAGGAATGGACTGTTTCAAAACAACACAAAACGTGGAAATTGTTAAATAGCCTGAGGATACAGGCACAAATTCACTTTCAAGTTTAAAACATCAGAAAACGTAGAAAAAAAGAACCTGCAGTCCCAGTGCTGTATCCCCCTCGATGCTTTTAAAATCATTCACGATAGCAGCACCCATCTGAAATACCGAAGGAATGTTTTCATTAAGTTTTGGCAGATTTATACATTTTTTGCATTACTATGAAGCCTGAAGGGTGAAGAGCATACCCCAGCTAAGCTGTACAAAAGTGTGAGGATGATTATGTCAGCTGTTAGGGTCCCAAATAAAGCCTGACCAGCCCACCTGTGGGTTTACCAATAGAATGATAAGTCAATCTAAACCTGTAAAATCAAATATATACACACACATATACATATATATATATATTTGTACATATAACAGAACGACGAGCTTTGATTAAATAGAAAAGACGCAGTGTACACTATAACACTCTCCCCAGGATTGGGCTACGTAATGCTCCTCCCCTTAAGGATAACATGCATGACTCTAATTTACTACAGCTAGATGGATACCTATGCAGATATTTTATAAGCATTAGGCCGCAGAAGTGCCCCCACTTCAGTCTAATCTACAGGGTCAATTGCTAGACAGTCGTAATGAAGATTGAAGAGGAGGACAGATATACACTTCATATGTTCAATCAGAAAATTAAGGGTGAGTCAGGACAATGAAAACATATCAATAGTAGATTCTCAAAATGGCCTACAAGAAACATTAACACACCATGGCAAACTGATGTAGCTCACTCCCATAGTAGAATTTCCAATCCATCCGTTTTTCTTGAGCTGCAACATGTTTAAATGTCAGTTGAGGCATAAAAATATCATATGAGCAACCACTGAGGAAGTAAAAAAGCTATTAAAAGCATGACAGCGGTAAGGGATGACCTCACCTTAAAAGGTGGAGCCGAATATAGGTACGACACCAGGGATCCACCCAGAGCTAGGTAAAAGACTACAGGAACGTCATGTCCTGCCTAAGAAGAGAACAAAGACTCAAGGTAACACATTTTATAAAATAGTTTTAGTACAAGAATTACTAATATAAGTAACCTACCCACAGATCTAACAAACGAGCCAACCCGAGCCCCCCTATTAGTAGAAACCAAATCTGTCCTATGACCTGCATAGTAAATTCTGTTAGAGATAAGGAGAATTTCTTTACTTCATGATAGTTTGATGTTTTAATTGCAATATTGAATTAAAATACATACTACCAATGGTAAAACTTAAAACTAACAAAACCCATCCTATTCCATTTTTACATTATTCTCAGAGTAAATGTAATGGTTCAGAAGAGCATACATAGCCGTGTAGAAAATTACAAACAATATCTTTTAGAAAAATACAAGAAATAAATATCTAGTGCCTTCTGCGAGGTTAAAAATACATTTGAACCCGGGAAGAAAGCCTCTTTTTTGTACAAGAGACTGCCTAGGGAAAATGAAGAAATGTCTGTATCTAATCATAATAATATAATCCATACCTGGTTTTCGGATATAATCCCGGAAGGAATTGGACGATAGGGTTCATTTATTGCGTCAATATCTCTGTCATACCAGTCATTGAGAGTCTACAATGTAAAGAAGTACACATGATTTTATCCACTTATGGAACATTAACAACAATAAGAACCAGAATGTTCAATAAGCAAAGCAATTTTACCTGGCAGTAGCCCGTAAGACATGGGCCAGACATTATCATGCAAACAATTGATTTAGCAACATCTTCTACACCCCAGTGAAAATTTCCTGTAATATGAAAGATTCGATCATAAAGTTGCTAGAGCATATCCAAAATCTGAGTTCGAATATTTTATGTCTCTAGCAGAAGTATGTTATACAGTAAGCTGTGTATTATCATGTTTCATCCCGAGTTTGGGACTGTGGCATTAGAGGATTTACAATGGTCTTATTTTCCTTTTTTAAGCAACATTAGAATTTCCTCACAAAATGCCAGCTCAAACACGCTTCTAGATGTGACAACAATGAACATACGTGTAAGTTTTGACATTAACTTGTATATATCAATAGAGTGGATAAATCCCTAGCATTCCAAGAAAAGTAAAAGAACGAATACCAGAAGCAGAAACTCCAACAGCTACTCCACAGACCAAAGGAGGCCAAGTAACAGGCTTTGTGAGTTGAAGTCGAACCTTCCATATATTCTGTGCGTAAAGATTTAACCATAAAATAACTACTTTAACTTCGTGTGCTATGGTGGCAAATATTAATACTTATCACCACATTATATGACAACCACTATAAGTTATTACAAAAACACACAAATACGAAAATTTTGAACTACACGATGTTAGTAAAGAGATCAATATAAACATAACCAATGTTGACTGGGTTTTTCAAAATAACAATCAAATGACCTACCCCTGCAACTCTATAAGTCTTCAACCGCTATGACACTCAGAGGTTTTTGTTCTTTACTTCTTTGGCATCTACGTCTGATTCGTGTGTGAGTCAGATGTCAGTCTATACTTTTTCAACATGTCTCAGTCGGGTTTAAGTCAGATATAGCTTCAACTAAAGGGCTATCAAGTCAGGCTAAAAAGTGTATCTGACTCAGTAGGAATCTATCCAACTTCACAAATGATTGTATCCATCGAATCAGACTCCAATGGTAGGATTCAGACGAGTTAGCATAACAAATACTACTAGTATTACACTACCTTCCCCTAAACTGTACAGGGGAAAACTCACAGTTTCTTTTGCTGCTCCTTTAATCCCAAGAAGCTGATTAATGCTCGAACCACCACTCGAAACCGACACTTTGTCCGATTCTACCGATTTACCTATCACACACAAAAAAACCTAAATAAACCCCAAATTTCACAATTGCATGTAACAAATTAGACACAATGAATTAACACTAGAAAAGGGAAATAAGTAGACTCTGTACCTTTAGTAGCTTCAGTTTCAGAAGCTCCTCCTCGAACTATGAATTTTCCTGATAAAAATTGGGTTGTGTCTAAGTAAGTGAACTAAAAAACACATAGTGTAAAATTAAATTAAGAAAGCTTACTTACTTCTGATTAAAGAAATGGAAACAGGTCTGAAAACTAATGTTGATTGAGTAAGACGATCTGATTTATAATCTGAAAATTTTGTTAGTGAGATTTTATTATTCAGTATTATCGCCATTTTGTTTTAGAAGAAACTTAGAAGCTCTGTGCGGAGAGTTCAGAGTGAGTCACTGAGTGAGAAATTGAAAAACAGTAATGCGGGAAGGGGCGATAATAATGATGAGAGTGCGACAAATGTCATTATGAGTACATACTAGGTTGGCTAGTACTTGGCAATTGTCGTTGGGCTCCTAGTTAGCTATTCGGCATGCGGCAAAAATTTGGACCGATAAAAATGCACACAAAATGCACACATTAACCGACTAAGTAAAATACGAATTAGATTAATTATAAGTTAAAAATGTATAATAAAAAAAAATTAGGAATTCATTAATTCGTATTTAATGCGTTTTATATAAACAAATACGACATAAAATATTCTGCTTATATTAACCGATGAGAAAATATTTTTTAATATTCGTCTTATATTAAACGATGAGAAAACATTTTCTAGTATGAAAATAATAGTATTTGTTGTTTATATGAAACATATAAAGATATATAACAATTATAACAAACTAATAGTTTATTTTAAAACAATCACGATTTAGCTTGGTGGTTAAGGGGTTGTCTCATTTACCTTATTCTTAGAAATAAAATATAACAAACTGACAGGTGGTTCACTGGTCTGGGATTTAGTCTGGGGAGTAACATGTTATGGAAATAAAGAACTTGAGTTAACTAGACTAAGCTAGGGTGACGAATTAAATGAACTGATAATTCGTAAATCCCAATTGTCTGCGAATTATACGGATTGTCTATATTAAACGCGAATTAGATCAACTCCAATGGGGTGGGTATATTTGCTAATTTGCCAATTACCCACCCGTAATGGGATGGGAAAATTCCTTAAATGGCTTGGAAAATTGGTATTTGGGAGGGTTTTCCAATCGATGTGCTAGTTAAGTCGATCGGATCATTTAGAGATGATCGAAGCATGTTGAGCCGCTCGGCCCAAGCTAGGCCGAGCGGCTCAACATGATTCAGTCAAATCTCAATGGCTTTAATCCAGCGGTTCTCAATTCTCCCTATAAATTCAAACATTTTCAAATCCAAAATCACACCTTCTTCACTTAAAATTTTTTTTACTTTCACTTTAATCTTAATCTTTCCATCTTAAACTCTTTTTCTCAACTTATGGATCCTGAAGTGGAAAATAAAGAAGCACAAATGATAGGAGAACTATGGCTCCAACAAGATGAAGGAATTAGGCTCTGGCTATGATGTGGTCGGGCTACATACTCTGATTGTGTGGCCCTTCCACTCTTGTTGACACACTATGTCTTCAAAAATTTAAAACTGCCACACCGTTTTTTTTTCTTTTTTGAGGCAACTACCAGACTGTTTTGGTCAAGTTAAAACTCAACTAACAAAATTTTATGTACACTTGATGATTTATTTTTAGGTTAAAAATCTTCGGTAGTAACTTTTATTTTATGTTATTTCCTCATGAATTTTTTTGTAGAACTCCATTGAAATTATCAGTTATGTTATTTTTCTTCATCTGAATAAGGGCAATAGTAACTTTTCATTAGTAAAAGAGTAATTGTTGCTTTTGTTTTGGTTTTATGCCTGAATCCTGGAGTCTTTAGTGACCATTGCTAACGAAGAACTTGTAGAACTTGTAGCAGAGTTTGTACTAAACTTGCAATCTCTGCAACACAGAACCAAATGGTGCAGCCCGTCACCTTCCTTATGCGCTTTAACTCCTTCATCTTATTAAATTCACAGATAACATTTCTTCTGCAAAAATCTCTGTATACCACCTGGACAATGAAAAGCGTTCCAAATTCATATTTTGAATTCTTTATTCGAACACCAGCATTTGCACATTTCTAAGGGTTTACTCTACAAATTATCCCACTAAGAAATAACTAGATCCAATATATTCTTTTAATATCTATAATGACGTATAGTGTAAATCCTGGAATGAAAAACAAAAATTCTATTTTAGCACTAGTTTTTGTTTGTTGTTTTGGATGGCATTTGGGCATTAGTTTTATAATGTGTAGTTTTCCCTTGCAGAAGGAGTTGCAGAACAACTATCATAAGTGTTTTCTGGTAGTACGTTGCATCCCCCAGATGTAACATGCCGGAGTACTGCTCTATGTATACCTAACATATAAGATTTAAGGTACCCAAGAAAAGAGGAATAAAAAGAAAGCAAATTTTCATATCCAACTGCTTCAAATAATGATTATCACTAGACCATTTGTTTGAAGTTTCAAAGTATGCACCTAACATGTTGCTAATTCTCGACATCTTGTAATGTACCTGATATATCAGACCTCAAAGTCCAGCAATTCATGGCCTTTTACCAGCCTCTAACTAAAAACTACTACGTCACAGCATTGTGTTGTACAACACATAAATTAAATGTGGCATATCTAAAGAAGAGAACTATTGACATGTTCCCATCTATCTATATTTGAATTTAGAAAACATCTTGAAGGCAAGAAAATCATTTTTGTGTTTGTACATATAAAGGTGAGGGTTCTCTACCTAGTGTTGCACCTAGTACAATTTCTGAACTTAGAATAGAAGAACCTAGAATTGAAGAATCTAGGGACACTGAAGTTGACCTTAGGCGTAGCAAAAGAGCTAGGACTGAGAAGGACTATGGTCCTGAATTTTGTGCTTATACAATAGAGGAAGACCCTTCCAGTCTTCAAGAGGCACTTAATTATCCGGATTCTAGTTTTTGGCAGGAAGCCATAGACAATGAAATGGACTCTCATAATTTTAATGGAACTTGGCACTTAGCAGATTTACCTCCTGGTTGCAAACCAATAGGTTGTAAATGGTACCTTAAAAGAAGTTGAATCCTGATGGCTCGGTAGACAAATACAAAGCTAGGTTGGTAGCTAAAGGATTTAGACAAAGAGAAAATGTAGACTTCTTTGATACTTATTCTCCTGTTACTAGATTGACTTCTATTCGTGTTTTAATTGTTGTTTCTGTTGTGGATAGTCTTGTTGTTCATGAAATGGATGTTAAAACAGCTTTCTTGGTGAGTTAGAAGAGGAGATTTATATGGACCAACTTGAAGGTTTTGTTATTCCTGGTCAAGAACAAATAGTGTGTAAGTTACATAAATCACTTTATGGTTTGAAACAAGCTCCTAAGAAGTGGCATGAGAAATTTGATAATTTGATGATTTCACATGGTTTCAGAATTAATGAAAGTGATAAATGCATATACTATAAGTTTGAAAACAATGCATGCATCATGATTTGTTTGTATGTGGATGATTTGCTAATTTTTGGTTCTAACTTGTCTGTGGTTGAAGAAACTAAGAATATGCTTAACTCTAACTTTGAAATGAAAGATTTGGGTGAAGCTAGTGTAACTTGTCTTCGTTATGCAACTGATTGTACCAGACCAGATATAGTGTATGCAGTGGGGGTTTCTAGCTCAGTCTAAATGGAGTCTGAATTGATAGCACTAGCAGCAGCTAGTGAAGACGCAGGATGGTTGAGAAACTTGCTTTCGGACATTACTGTATGGGATAGACCGATACCAGCTATCATAATCAACTGCGGTAGTACCGCGGCTATTGCAAAAGTACAGAAATGTTATTATAACGGTAAGAATCGATAATTGCGTCGAAAACATAACACAATTAGAGATTTCTCACAACTGGTGTTGTACGTGTGGATCATGTTAGGACTGAATATAACTTAGCTGATCATTTGACGAAATGATTAGATAGAGAAAAGATATTAACTACCTCTAAAGCCTCTTTCCCATGGCATGATCCTGAAGCGAGTTAAGGTTGAGTTCTTTAACTCTTAACGATGTCTATATATCTATTTAGACTGGGTACCAAGCTACAGGAGTACCTTTGATAGATTCACCTATGTGAATGTGAAAGTGTGGCCGCTTTCTATGAGAACATGGGCAGTTCTCTAGATCAAGGCCGTAATGTACTGGCATTAAGACTTTACTATTAGTATAGTTATGTGTGTGTTAAGTAATCTGTTCTCTTCATAGAGTTCAAAGACATATGTTCACTCTATGTCAGAGTTTAGAGAACTAAATACTGAGTAAAGGTTCATAATCGAAAGATACCTTTGCTTATGCACATAACTGTACGGATCTTGCTCAATGATTTTTAAAAATATAAGTGGGGGATTGTTGGGATATATGTTTTAAAAGAATTTTCTTCTACATTTATATCAACATATAACTTCTAGTCTAGTGGTAAAGGATTTTTGGCCTTATAAGGTAGGTCAAAATTTCAAACCCCCTCCCCTACTGATTGGGTGTATATGTGCACGTACCCGTACGTGTATAACATTAGTCCGGAAACGGGGCCTTGGGGGTCTTGGGAGGTCTCTTGAATTTCAAATTTAATTTTTGCTCATTTAAAAAAAGATTTTCAAAAACGGTTTTAATTACGTTTTAATTATGGTTAATTATTTATCCGTTTTGGGACTGTTTTATGGTATACATAAATTCTCCATCAATTGCAATAATTCTCTATTGATTCGTTTTATTTTCTTTTTGGGGTAATAAAAAAAAGAATTAGAGAAACAAAAAAATATACAAGTTTTTTCTGAGAATCAATAGACTAGGGTTTCTGAGCAAGATTAGAAAGAGTGAGAGTGTTGAATCTCTCATTGTGTGCGTGAGAAATTGAAAAAGATTTTTCTCGGCTGTTTGATCCTGGGACGTTGTGACGAAGAAAGTACTGCTTGCACAAAACTCAAGGCAGAGCCACGAAACGTCTTAAAGAGAGCGACCTGGTCGTGACTCAGCCTTCATCCCTTTTGTGTTTAATCTTTGTTTTGCAGGTGTGAAATCAACAATTGTTCCAACAATTTTAAGACGAGATTTTCTTCCATGGAGACTGATAAGAAAACTATTGCTTATATCAATAAGCCTTTCAAATTTGAAGGACTTCATTTCAGAAGATGGAAACAAAAGTTGTTCTTTTATCTCAAACTGATGAAGCTGCACATGATGGTGACCTCCAAAAAACCAGCTGATCCAAAAGACGCACCTACTGCAAGTGCAACTCCGCAACCGACTGAAGAACCTCATGTGATCCAAAATGTTGAAGAAAAACAAAAAGCCTATGAAAAATGGGTTGATGATGATTTTGATTGCAAAAACTATATCCTTAATTCTTTATTTGATGATTTGTATGAATATAACTCCACATTTGATACTGCTAAAGATGTGTGGGATGCTTTACAGAAAAAGTATGATACTAAGGAAGCCGGATCAAAGAAATATGTTGTAAGCCGCTACATGAAATATCAAATGGTGGATGAAAAATTAGTTGTTCCTCAGGCTCATGAACTTCAGAAAATAGCTCATGAAATTCTGACTGAAGGTATGAAAATTGATGAACAATTTCAAGTAGCTGTAATGATTGATAAGTTGCCTCCCACTTGGAAAGATTATCGTAATTCTTTGCGTCATAAAAACTAAGGAATTTTCTCTGGAAAGTTTAATTGTTAAGATCAGGGTTGAAGAAGAGGCAAGGAAACAAGATATAAAGGAAGAGATTCTAATTGTTTCAAACAATAAAGTCATACTGAAGCGAGTTTCAAACCTAAGAAAAGGATTATGAAACCTGACTAGAACCACAAGAAAAGAAAACCTAATCAATACAAAAACCAACCACCATCAAGAAATGGACAGAATTATAATTCTGATTTTAATTGTTATGCCTGCGGTAAACAAGGCCATATGGCTCGGAATTGCAGAAATAACAAAGGAAATAATAGCGCACAAGCTAATGCTGTTGAAAGCGCTATAGTTGCCATGGTTTCAGACCTAGAGTTTTATATGGTTGGTGGATCCGATGGGTAGTGAATAGACAGTGGTGCTTCGCGTCATTGTTGTTTTGATAGGTCCCTATTTAAGAGTTACACAAAAATCAAGAATAAGAAAGTGTTGTTGGGAGACTCTCACGCCACTATTGTGAAAGGTTCTGCTACGATAGAACTAAAGTTTAGTTCTGGTCGGACACTTATGCTGAAAGATGTCCTCCACACTCCACAAAATGACTTTTTCCCATTAGAAATTGAGTCATTTTGTGATGGATACCCACCTAGAAATAGGTTCAAAGGGAAGAACGATTCACAAATGATATGGATATAGAATCATGCCTCTTTCCCATGGCATGATATCCTGAAGCGAGTTAAGGTTGAGTTCTTTAAATATTAATGATGTCTATAGGTCTATTTAGACTGGGGTACCAAGCTACAGGAGTACCTTTGATAGACTCACCTATGTGAATGTGAAAGTGTGTCCGCTTTCTATGAGAACATGGGCAGTTCTCTAGATCATTCATTAAAACTGGGATAAGCACAAGGCCGTAATGTGCTGGCATTAGGACTTTACTCTTAGTATAGTTGTGTGTGTGTTAAGTAATCTGTTCTCTCCATAGAGTTCAAAGACATATGTTCACTCTATGTCAGAGTTTAAGAACTTAATACTGAGTAAAGGTTTAAAATCGAAAGATACCTTTGCTTATGCACATAACTGTACGGATCTTGCTCAATGATTTTTAAAAATATAAGTGGGGGATTGTTGGGATATATGTTTTAAAAGAATCATATTCTATATTTATATCAACATATAACTTCTTGTCTTAGTGGTAAAGGATTTTGGCCTTGTAAGGTAGGTCAAAAGTTCAAACCCCCTCCCCTACTGATTGGGTGTATATGTGCACGTACCCGTACGTGTATAACATTAGTCCGGGAGCGGGGCCTTGGGGGTCTTGGGAGGTCTCTTGAATTTCAAATTTAATTTTTGTTCATTTAAAAAAAGATTTTCAAAAACGGTTTTAATTCCCTTTAATTACGTTTTAATTATGGTTAATTATTTATCCGTTTTGGGACTGTTTTATGGTATACATAAAAAATTCTCCATCAATTGCAATAATTCTCTATTGATTCGTTTTATGTGAGAGAGTTGAATCTCTCATTATGTGCGTGAGAGATTAAAAAAAGAGTTTTCTCGGCTGTTTTATCCTGGGGACGTTGTGAAGAAGAAAGAACTGCTTGCACAAAACTCAAGGCAGAGCCACGAAACGTCTTAAAGAGAGCGACCTGGTCGTGACTCAGCCTTCATCCATTTTGTGTTTATTCTTTGTTTTGCAGGTGTGAAATCCACAATTGTTCCAACAATTTTAAGAAGAGATTTTCTTCCATGGAGACTGATAAGAAAACTAGTGCTTATATCAATAAGCCTTTCAAGTTTGAAGGACTTCACTTCAGAAGATGGAAACAAAAGTTGTTCTTTTATCTCAAACTGATGAAGCTGCACATGATAGTGACCTCCAACAAACCAGCTGATCCAAAAGACGCACCTACTGCAAGTGCAACTCCGCAACCGACTGAAGAACCTCATGTGATCCAAAATGCTAAAGAAAAACAAAAAGCCTATGAAAAATGGGCTGATGATGATTTTGATTGCAAAAACTATATCCTTAATGCTTTATGTGATGATTTGTATGAATATAACTCCACATTTGATACTGCTAAAGATGTGTGGGATGCTTTACAAAAAAAGTATGATACTGAGAAAGCCGGATCGAAGAAATATGTTGTAAGCCGCTACATGAAATATCAAATGGTGGATGAAAAATTAGTTGTTGCTCAGGCTCATGAAATTCTGACTGAAGGTATGAAAATCGATGAACAATTTCAAGTAGCTGTAATGATTAACAAGTTGCCTCCCACTTGGAAAGATTATCGTAATTCTTTGCGTCATAAAAACTAAGGAATTTTCTCTGGAAAGTTTAATTGTTAAGATCATGGTTGAAGAAGAGGCAAGGAAACAAGATATAAAGGAAGAGATTCTTATTGTTTCAAACAATAAAGTTATACTCAAGCGAGTTTCAAACCTAAGAAAAGGATTATGAAACCTGACTAGAACCACAAGAAAAGAAAACCTAATCAATACAAAAACCAACCACCATCAAGAAATGGACAGAATTATAATTCTGATTTTAATTGTTATGCCTGCGGTAAACCAAGCCATATGGCTCGGAATTGCAGAAATAACAAAGGAAATAATAGCGCACAAGCTAATGCTGTTGAAAGCGCTATAGTTGCCATAGTTTCAGACCTAGAGTTTTATATGGTTGGTGGATCCGATGGGTGGTGAATAGACAGTGGTGCTTCGCGTCATTGTTGTTTTGATAGGTCCCTATTTAAGAGTTACACAAAAATCAAGGATAAGAAAGTGTTGTTGGGAGACTCTCACACCACTATTGTGAAAGGTTATGGTACGATAGAACTAAAGTTTAGTTCTGGTCGGACACTTATGCTGACAGATGTCCTCCACACTCCAGAAATGAAAAAGAACCTTGTTTCCGGATACCTTCTCAACAAGGATGGATTTTATCAAACTATTGGATCTGATCTTTACACAATTACTAAGAACAAAATGTTTGTAGGAAAAGGTTATGCTACTGTTGGAATGTTGAAGCTTAATGTTGAAATGAATAAAATTGCATCTTCTTCTAATATGGTGTGTACTTTTAATGTTTGGCATGCTAGATTTTGTCATGTGAACAGTAGATCAGTAGATACCATGAGCAAGTTAGGTATTATTCTTAAACTATCCATGCATGATTTTTAAAAATGTGAATTCTGTAGTCAAGCAAAAATAACTAAAAGTTCCCATAAATCTGTTATTAGAGAATCTGAACCTTTAGAGTTAGTGCATTCTGATTTGTGTGAATTTGAAGGTGTATTAACTAGAAATGGAAAAAGATATATCATGACGTTTATTAATGATTTTTCTAACTATACTTGTGTTTACTTGCTAAGTCATAAGAATGAAGCTATTGAAAAATTTAAAGTTTTTATTGCTGAAGTGGAAAATCAATTTGGTAGGAAAATTAAAAGATTTCGTAGTGATAGAGGCACTGAATACGATTCCAAACCTTTTACTGAAATTTATGAATCTTATGGAATTATACATGAAAAAACTTCTCCTTATAACCCTGAAATGAATGGAAAAGATGAAAGAAAGAATCGTACTTTTACTACTCTTGTGACTACATGTTTACTAAGTTCTGGTGCTGCCTCTCACTGGTGGGGAGAGATTTTTCTTACTGTTTGTTATGTTTTGAATCGTGTTACAAATTCAAAAACAAAAATTTCTCCTTATGAACTTTTGGAAAAACAGAAAACCGAATGTTTCTTATTTCAGAGTATGGGGTTGTTTAGCTTATGTTCGTATTCCTTTCCTAAAAGATCAAAGTTATCTAGTAAAGATTATGAATGTGTTTTTTTTGGATATGCTCAAAACAGTAAAGCTTATAGATTTTTTCATCTTAACAACAAAGTTATTATTGAGTCTATTGATGCAGATTTCTTTGAAGATAAATTTCACTTTAAATCTAGAAATAATGGGGGTTCTCTACCTAGTGTTGCACCTAGTACAAGTTCTGACCTTAGAATAGAAGAACCTAGAATTGAAGAATCTAGGGACACTGAAGTTGACCTCAGGCGTAGCAAAAGAGTTAAGACTTAGAAGGACTATGGTCCTGACTTTTATGCTTATACAAAAGAGGAAGACCCTTCCAGTCTTCAAGAGGCACTCAATTCTCCGGATTCTAGTTTTTGGCTGGAAGCCATAGACAATGAAATGGACTCTCATAATTTTAATGGAACTTGGCACTTAGCAGATTTACCTCCTGGTTGCAAACCAATAGGTTGTAAATGGGTACTTAATAAGAAGTTGAATTATGATGGCTCGGTAGACAAATACAAAGCTAGGTTGGTAGCTAAAGGATTTAGACAAAGAGAAAATGTAGACTTCTTAGATACTTATTTTCCTATTACTAGATTGATTTTCTATTTGTGTTTTAATTGTTGTTGCTGCTGTACATAATCTTGTTGTTCATCAAATGGATGTTAAAACAACTTTCTTGAATGGTGAGTTAGAAGAGGAGATTAATATGGACCAACCTGAAGGTTTTGTTATTTCTGGTCAAGAACAAAAAGTGTGTAAGTTAGATAAGTCACTTTATGGTTTGAAATAAGCTCTTAAGCAGTGGCATGAAAAATTTGATAATTTGATGATTTCACATGGTTTCCGAATTAATGAAAGTGATAAATGCATATACTATAAGTTTGAAAACAATGCATGCATCATGATTTGTTTGTATGTGGATAATTTGCTAATTTTTGGTTCTAACTTGTCTGTGGTTGAAGAAACTAAGAATATGCTTAACTCTAACTTTGAAATGAAAGATTTGGGTGAAGCTAGTGTAATTCTGGGAATCAATATTACTAAAAATGATGATGGTATTTCTTTAGGTCAATCTCATTATATTGAAAAGATTTTTAAAGAATTACAATTATTTTGATTATAAACCTGTGAGTACTCCTTTTGATTCTAGTGTTAAACTGTTTAAGAATACTGGTGATATCATTAGACAATCTGAATATGCTAGTATAATTGGTAGTCTTCGTTATGCAACTGATTGTACCAGTCCAGATATTGAGTATGCAGTGGGGGGTTTATGCAGGTTTACCAGTTGTCCTGTTTTGGAGCACTGGAATGCAGTTGAGAGGGTTATGCGGTATCTTAAAAAGACCGTTAACCTAGGATTACACTATAAGATTTTTCCCGCAGTCCTTGAAGGATATTGCGATGTTGATTGGAATGCCATTTCAGATGACTCCAAAGCCACCAGTGGATATTTGTTTTATATTTCTGGAGGCGTTGTTTCTTGGAAGTTAAAGAAATAGACAATTCTAGCTCAGTCTACAATGGAGTCTGAATTGATAGCACTAGCAGCAGCTAGTGAAGAAGCAGGATGGTTGAGAAACTTGCTTTCTGACATTCCTGTATGGGATAGACCGATACCAAATATTATAACAGCAAGAATCGACATTTGCGTCGAAAGCACAACACAGTTAGAGAATTTCTCACAACTGGTGTTGTAAGTGTGGATCATGTTAGCACTGGATATAACTTAGATGATCCTTTGACGAAAGGATTAGCTAGAGAAAAGGTATTAACTACCTCTAAAGGAATGGGACTTTTTCCCATTAGAAATTGAGTCATTTTGTGATGGATACCCACCTAGAAATAGGTTCAAAGGGAAGAACGATTCACAAATGATATGGATATAGAATCATGCCTCTTTCCCATGGCATGATATCCTGAAGCGAGTTAAGGTTGAGTTCTTTAAATATTAATAATGTCTATAGGTCTATTTAGACTGGGGTACCAAGCTACAGGAGTACCTTTGATAGACTCTCCTATGTGAATGTGAAAGTGTGTCCGCTTTCTATGAGAACATGGGCAGTTCTCTAGATCATTCATTAAAACTGGGATAAGCACAAGGCCGTAATGTGCTGGAATTAGGATTTACTCTTAGTATAGTTGTGTGTGTGTTAAGTAATCTGTTCTCTCCATAGAGTTCAAAAACATATGTTCACTCTATGTCAGAGTTTAAGAACTTAATACTGAGTAAAGGTTTAAAATCGAAAGATACCTTTGCTTATGCACATAACTGTACGGATCTTGCTCAATGATTTTTAAAAATATAAGTGGGGGATTATTGGGATATATCTTTTAAAAGAATCATATTCTATATTTATATCAACATATAACTTCTTGTCTTAGTGGTAAAGGATTTTGGGCCTTGTAAGGTAGGTCACAAGTTCAAACCCCCTCCCCTACTGATTGAGTGTATATGTGCACGTACCAGTACGTGTATAACATTAGTCCGGGAGCGGGGATTTGAGGGTCTTGGGAGGTCTCTTGAATTTCAAATTTAATTTTTGCTCATTTAAAAAATATTTTCAAAAAAGGTTTTAATTCCCTTTAATTACATTTAAATTATGGTTAATTATTTATCCATTTTGATATTGTTTTATGGTATACATAAATTCTCCATCAATTGCAATAATTCTCTATTGATTCGTTTTATTTTCTTTTTGGGGTAATAAAAAACCGAATTAGAGAAACAAAAAAATACACAAGTTTTTTCTGAGAATCAAGAGACTAGGGTTTCTAAGCAAGATTAGAAAGAGTGAGAGTGTTGAATCTCTCATTGTGTGCGTGAGAGATTGAAAAAGAGTTTTCTCGGATGTTTTATCCTGGGGACGTTGTGACAAAGAAAGAACTGCTTGCACAAAACTCAAGGCAGAGCCACGAAACGTCTTAAAGAGATGACCTGGTCGTGACTCAACCTTCATCCCTTTTGTGTTTAATCTTTGTTTTTAAGGTGTGAAATCAGCAATTGTTCCAACAGGAAGATTTCAAAAACTGCTATGGATTTTATTGCATGGTGCTCCTTATTTCCTGTGATTCATTTAAGTAAGAAGGCTCGTCGTATAAATTTTTTCTTTGCTAATAGACTGTTAAAGGGTAAATGTAACTAGGCAGCCTAAAGGGAGAGTACCAGAGAAGAATGCTCGAAAATACCTATACTTGATACAGAGTATTTCAAGGTTACCTGTTTGCATAACCAGGTAGAAACATTACAAACCTATAGGTTAGAGAATTTTTTTTTATACATAACAAAATTGATCAGAACATAGGGGGTAACAACTTTGTTGGCGTGAGACTAAACAAAAGAAGGCATAAAAAAAAAACAGAAACCCTATTTATCTAAATTTTTACAGCAAAAATTCTTGCAAGTGAATATTTTACAAGTTAGCCACCAAACGGAGTGCGATATGTCCTGATCTCTGATAAGAGAAAATGAACCAAATTTAAAGATGAAGTGCATGATACATTACTTGAAATGAAATTCAATAAATCGAAGGGAAAAGGAAACATACCTTCTAAGATGCAGATTCAGTTGACTTAGAATTTTGAAGCTCATCCGCTAGATCTCAAATGCCTTTCAGTTTACGATATTTATCTTTGCTACCCATTATATATATATATATATATATCATTTACTATATTTCACTTTATAAGTTCAATTTAAACAATTGACCATATCACTAGAAATTTCTCTTTGCTACCCATTTTACATCCTGGCCATTTTGAGGGCGACCAAAAACCAATTTGGGGTGACTAATAAAACAAAATAAGGTCATTGTGAAGTAATATCAATAGATCCCTTATACATATATTTTCTATAATGGCTAATCTATCCTTGTTTAATTAGTGTTAATTTTGATTAATTAGGTAATTAATTTGGTTATAGTTAGTGTTAGATGATGAATTTGAGTTTTAGTTTTGGAATAGAAATAGAGAGTGTTTTAGATTGATTTAGTTGAGTTATAGTTTTGTATAATAGGTAGGCTCGTGATTTTTATTCTTACCGATTGTACAAAACTCCCAGATTATTTTTTTTGGGGATTTTGATTTCATAATCGGTAGTTTAATGGAGTACCATAACTACCGATTATAGGTGTTGCCCCAAATTGAATTTCTCAAAACTTCCAAATTTCTAACTCTTCATCTTTCACAATCGGTAGGAATTGAAAATTTATATCTACCGATTGTCGCCTGAATTTAATTAAACTTTAAAATTTTAAACTTTGTAATCGGTAGTTTAAAGATCAATTTTAGCTACCGATAATAATGATTTTTTTGTCCAGGACTTTCTTGCCATAATCGGTAGTTAGTGAACATAAATAACTACCGATTGTATGTAATCGGTAGTTTAGAAACATAGTTATCTACCGATTATGCCGATTTTACTTAACATCTAACTTCATAATACTATTTCAACATCTGAAGAAAAACTTGTTCAAATAAACTTACTACATATTGTTCATTAAACTTGTTCAAAAAAACTAAGAACATCCGAAAAAAACGAAACAAAACACATCATAGAAATTCTCATGAAATTCTTTCACTCCTTGTTACTCTCGACTTGGTCCTAGTTTCAACCCGCTTCTTCTTCTTCTTCTCCTTCCCCTTAGGATCAACAACAACTTCATCATCCTAAACTAGACCTATGTACTTTTTATCTTCATTGTAATATGGGTTTATTCCCGAGAAGTCTTTCTCCCTAAAAAAGAGTCGTGGATCAAAATCCGGATCAACCGCTATCCTTCAATTCATTTCTACCTTAGATCCTTCATCCGAAGATGAAACATCAACCCAATTAAAGGGATTGTCAGGACCGTTCCACTAACAATCAGGATCCTTCATCATTTGTGAGAAATCCGGATCGTCTGGCATCATTTGATATATTTCTACATCAGAAACTCCTTTCGGCAAATTAAAAAGAGGACGAGAAAGCAATTCAGCCTTTCGAGCCGGAGAAAGACCTTCATCGGAATCATCTTCATCCATAACCCTAATGAACATACCAAACATTGATTTTTAACTAACTACATAATAGCTATTATAAAAATAAACAAAAGCAAACAATCGGTAGTTAAAATATGAAATATCAACCGATTATACACATCGGTAGGGCGTGTTTTCAGTAAATGTCTGATTATATAATCGGTAGATAAAATTATGCAATACCTACCGATTGTGCATGATGTTCTTCAGAAATGATGAACTAGAGGCACAATCGGTAGATAAATTCGTCAGATTTCTACCGATTATGCGTTGTTTCAGAAAATTATAAACAAGAATTATCATGATTACTTCAAAGTAATGACTAAAAACATAAAAGTTGGATGTAACTTACTTTTCCTTTCCCTTCTTTGATAGGGTAGGAACATTTTATGGTCGTAGGGGAAGTTCATCAGAATCGGTTGACGAATTGATTTCAATGATTTTGGACTCCTCTATCACCATCTTTTCCTTTCCCTTTTTTGATTGTTTAGGTAAAGATTTTGGAGCCATTTTCAATGGAGAATGTGAGTAAAGGGAGTAGAAGAATCGGTAGAGGAAAAGAAAAGGAAAATGAGGCTGTTTTAGTTGAGAATAGGTAGAGGTAGAGGCAGAGGTATAGAAAGAAATGAAAAGAAAAAGAGGCGTGAATAGGTAGAGAAAAAGAAGAATTAGGTTTTGATTTCTGTTTATAAACCTGACATTTTACACTATTATTATATTAATTATTATTTTATACTGTCTTAGAAAATTCCTTTATGCTTAAGCGGCGTGGACGAACCTTAAACGGGTTGAATCTGTCCATCACCTTAATGATATTGAAATGAGCTTCGTAACAGTAATTTGATCATTTCCATCGTCGCCATTCCTCGAAAGATCTCGCTATAAATTCATCATTAGTTTCACCCCTCAAACGATATTGATTGACAAGATAAGTTAAATTCCCAAATGGATGAACTTCTCTGCCTATAGAATGAAATCGACAAAAAAGATCATCTTTATTACGGTTATTGGGGTTCCCGGTGTCAACACAAAAATGTTTGTGAACACTATCCAAATAACTCATGCTCATTAGACCATTTTTCCTACGTTCTTCTCCTCGCTTCGGATAGAATTGCACGTAGCGCCTACATAACGATAATCTCCCTCTACCGTGAACGGTTGAGCCATTAATCTATACGATTATTTCTTCGATGTTGGAGAGTTAAAATGTATTGGAGGTGCTTAAACGAGAAGAGGTCACCCTCCTTATATAGATTAGAGTCTTAACGACTCTTTTTTTCAAAAAAACGAGTCGTTGAGGCATGGTGTAACAAGAGTGTACAAAAAATATGTACATTAAGTTTGTACGAATATTAACAATCGGTAATCTAACAAATATTTTTACTACCGATTGTAATGTCTAGCCCCAAATTGGAAATCGAAAAAATTATCAAAATTCCACCATTTTGAACATTCATAATCGGTAGGTTAAGAATTTTTTAAACTGCCGATTATAATGTGTAGCCCCAAATTGGAAATCGCAAAAAAATTCAGAAGTTTAACATTTTGAAAATGCATAATCGGTAGTTTAAGATTTTCTTAAACTACCGATTATGAAAGTTGTCCCAAATTGGAAATTGAATTTTTTTCAAAATTCCAACATTTTGAAAATGCATAATCGGTAGTTTAAGATTTTCTTAAACTACCGATTATGAAAGTTGCCCAAAATTGGAAATCGTAAATTTTTTCAATTTTTCCAACATTTTGAAAATGCATAATCGGTAGTTTAAGATTTTCTTAAACTACCAATTATGAAAGTTTCCCCAAATTGGAAATTGAATTTTTTTTCAAAATTCCAACATTTTGAAAATGCATAATCGGTAGTTTAAGATTTTCTTAAACTACCGATTATAAAAGTTGCCCCAAATCGAAAACCGCAAATTTTTTCAATTTTCCAATATTTTGAAAATGCATAATCGGTAGTTTAAGATTTTCTTAAACTACCGATTATGAAAGCTGCCCCAAATTGGAAATCGCAAAAATTTTCAATTTTTCCAACATTTTGAAAATGGATAATCGGTAGTTTAAGATTTTCTTAAACTACCGATTATAGTGTAAAATGTGTCCAGGAACAGGTAGTTCTTGGGGTAAGGGTAATCGGTAGATATTTAAACACTAACACAATCGGTTGGTTGTTATCTACCGATTGTTGATGAAAATGCATAATCGGTAGGTGTTTCAAACCAATTATCTACCGATTATAATGTAGAATTTGAACAAAATAACCTGTTAAAAATAAATCTCTTGCAATTCAATTGATAACTCATAATAAGAACCTAAAATCCTTTCAAATGTTAGACATTTAAAACCAGTAATGTTAAACACCAGAGACATATCCATAAAGTAAACAACCACAATCTAATTTCTAACTCTTTTGGTTTTGGTATGAGGAGCACGAGGACCAGGGGCTAACAATCTTCCAGCATCAGCGGCATTGGCTTCACCCTCAGGGACATTTGCTTCAGCAGCAGCACTCGTTGAACCGCGAGATCTTTTAGTGTGCTTTGCTGTTAGCCTCTTAACCTTATTCGTAGATTTCTCCCCAAACTTGCTAGCATAAGCTTCATTATCAATGTTGTCAACGAGGTCTTTATGCTCTATCATCATCTTCTCAATTGATGAAGGCATTTCCGCATTTATGCACCCAACTATCTTCTTTGAGAAAAATGCAAACCTTTGTTTCTGTTTTTAAGCAATAACAATCAAACGATTATTATTTAAAATATTGAGCCGTAATACTAAAATCAAAAGGAAATAACATTATGTACCATCCTTTCTTAGCCAGACGGTTTGTCTTTGATAATACAAGTATATTTGGGCACCCTGGTGGTCTTTCCTTTATCTTCACGGATCACATGAAGATGAGAATGTTGCTGGTACCATACCATATAACGTGGATCTGCTTCATCACCTCGGGTGACAGGTCTCCCCTCGTTGATCATAGATTGTATCATGTTGTTCCAATGTTCAACGGATGGGTTGTCAGAGTAAACTACTGTGATAAAGTCCTTAACACAAGTAGAATTCTCGACGTCCAACTGGAACCTGCCCCTGAAATGACTCCAAGGTTCTTCTTGGACATAACCGAGTTGACGCATCACCCTTGTGACATTGTACATGACCTATCCATTAGGATGCCACAAGGGTCCATAGTAGAACGACAACTCAGACCTTCGCATTATATGACCACTAGCTCGGTCTTCCCTGTATGGATCAAAGCATACATCTTTGGACGCCATCGAGTCTAATTTCCTTCTCAAAGAAATCAACTCCTGCTCATTAGTCCTTGAATGGTTGTCCTCAAATATGTATTTTATGCTTCGGGGTGTTCCTTTCTCCCATGCCGGATTCTCTTTGGCCAACTCAAGGGACGAGAAGTGGTCATAGATCCATGTCTAGTGTACATATCAAACCAAGTATGAGAAAATTGATTCTTAAAAGAGGAAAAAATAAATAACAATCAAACCATCAATGGAGTTACCAAAATACATGTAGTAAGCTCACGTTCCCGGCAATTTGGCTAGTCTGTTCCCTGGATGCCTTTCTCATCTCTTCCATCAAGAACGCATGACATGCGGTGCCCCACGAATAGTCACGAACTTTGTGGAGGGGATGCAAAAGTTATAGGAGGTTGGCGTCGACCCGGTTGTCACTAGCATTGGGAAAATTACACATCCCAAAACACAGAGAAGATATGCAGTGGCTGCAGCATTGACCTGGTCATCGCTAAACTCTGGGTTCATCTTTTCTTTATCCTTGGTGCCTCTGAACATTTTCATCAGTTGAACCATGCTGAATTGCCTGGTTTTGTAAGCAGCGCACCATTTGAACTCTTCGTCGGATGTCGCTCGATCCCAACCAAGGAACCTCTCGGTATAAAAATAAAGATGTTCCCAGCTTAACTGCTTCACATAATCAAACTTCACCGTACCATGGTCAGTGAGATTTAGAATCTGCACCATATCATCGGGGGTGATCGTCATCTCTCCCCGCGGCATGTGGAAGGTATCGGTCTCAGGATACATCTTCTCCATGAAGGCCGATATCAACACCCGGTCGTGAGGTAACATTGAATTCTCGGCAGCCGTAGATAACCCCGAGTGTAGTATAATTTGCTAGAACCGTTCACACTCACCTTCTAACGGCCAATCGTTCATCTTTGTTGGTGCAGCCGTAGGTTTGAGTAGAATGACCACATTAGGATGATCTTAATATACACGACGAATTAAAAAACAATTAGAATAACAGTTAACACTTCTACGAATAAAAAGACAATAAGTTTAGAATGGTGTTTTATAATTATTACCTCAGTAAAGTAAATTTCTTTCGTCCAAGAGTCTTTGTACCCAAATAATAGATCTCCTTCATCTTTTGGGAGGCCAGGGATTTGGCCTTCTTGAATACCCTTCATCTTCAAAGTCGGAACTTGTGTCCTCCTTTCTTCTTAGCTGGCTTCTTTGTACCACTTCCTTCTTCTTGTCTACCACTTGGTCCTCCTTCATCAAAGTATCTATCTTGTGGAGCACTTGGTTCTCCTTCTTCTTCGTTTCTACTTCTTGGAACACTTGTTTGAGTTCCTTCGGTGATAACAATTCCGCTAGCGATCTTTTGTCTTCTTGCACTAGCAGTTACCTTCTTACCCTTCACGACGAGGCCCTGAAAGAATTGTATCGTTGGAATGCTTAGATCGCCTTTCCTTTCTTTGATACAAAATAAAGAACAATTATTTCGAACAAGACACTGTTTAATCAGTACATAATCGATAGACAAAGTACATTAAACACAACCGATTGTTCATAATCGGTAGTAAAAAAAAAAAGGTAATTACCGATTGTGCATAATCGGTAGCTCAGGCTCTACATTATCTACCGATTGTGCATAAAAATTGGAACAGAAAAGTCTATGGACACATGTACAATCGGTAGTTACATAATAAATTAACTACCGATTATGTGTAAATTTGGGTCCAGGAATATAATCGGTAGTTTATGACTAAATCTAACTACCGATTATGGTCGATGTTTTTAAGGAATCACTAACTTACACAATCGGAAGTTTAACCCTATAGGAAACTACCAATTATGCCTAAATTTTGGTCCAGGAATATAATCCGTAGTTTATAACTAAACATAACTACCGATTTTGCATGATGTTCATGAGTTAAATACAAACACGAAACTACCGATTATCGAATCTAACCTAAAACCCTTGATATTCTAATGACGAATTCATTCGATTGAATCAAAATAAACAAAATGGTAAACCCTTACCTTATTGGAGACATTATAAAGTTCTGGAGAGGCTGATTGTCGGAATCAGTCTCCGTTTCTAGGTCATCATCTTCTTGTTCTTCGCTATGTTCTTCAACGATCTCTCTATTTCTTACTCTCTCGGCAAAATCCGGCCAGTTAGTATTAGGAGTTTGACGGGTTGTTTGCTTCTTTGTTGCCATTTTTAGATTGTAATAACGACGATGAATCGGTTTATGATTATAGGATGAATTGGTTTACGATTAATCAGTTGAAGATGAATTGGATTATGCCACAATGGTAGCTTGAAAATAAAAAAAAAGAAGAAGAGAAATCAGAGAGAATCGGTAGAGAAGAAGGTGAGAATAGTTCAGATTTAGGGTTTTAAACTTTTAGTGAAAGGTTTTATGGTAATTATTTGATTACTGAGAGGGTAATTAAGTATTTTTATATACCAGTAGGTCACCCCATAACCACATCTATGGTATTGGATTAAAAAGTCGCCCCAAATTAATTTTTGGTCGCCCTCAAAATGGTCAGGTTTTATATATACCATTTACTGTATTTCACTTTATAAGTTAAATTTAAGCAATGGATCAAATCACTAGAAATTTCTCTCTGCACAATGGAATTACAATATTTCTTCTGAGTGGAGATAGTGCATGACTACCTAACGTCCCTATTCTTGTCCATATTGTTCTAAGTTATTTTATAATCAAAATCTCGGTCTCTGATACTCTTGGCTATTTTTGTGTTTTCTTTATGATCGATCCAACAGAAGCAAATTCCTTTCTACCGAACCTCATCTTCTCACACTCGCCTTCATTATGTGTTTTCTTGGTCATAGTCGGTCGAAGTGGTTCTGATTCCTTTTTTATATTTACTAAACCTCATTTTCTCACTCTCCCCTTCATTCTTGCTTTTCTTAGTCATAGTTAGTCCTATAGGTTCTGACACCTGTTTTGGAGTGCCGAACCTCGTCTTCTCACTCTCACCTTCATTTTGTGTTTTTTTCGTCAAAATGGGTCCAACTTGTTGTTCTGGCATATCTTTCTTTGGAAAACTAACCTTCATTTGCTCATTGTCCGCTTCTTTTTGCACTTTCTTATTTTCAAGCTCATTTTGCTTGCAGTTCTCCTCATGACCACGCGCAAACATTCTCACAAAATTGAGCAGGGTAAATACAACTGCAATTTAAATTTACAGATAGAAACTTGCAGATTTAGATATCCCGATGATGCAAGGTACGCATACAGGACTACACAACTAAATCCATGAGTACGATTGCCCAGTAGCCAAGTTGAATTCATTCCGTTCATGTGTTCTGGTTAATACTACTCAGAATGTCTTGACAAGCAGATATTATACCCGAAGAAGACAACTAATTGGAGGATACTAGATGAAAGGTACCATATTGATCTAATTTGTGAAAGGAAGATCTGATGATCGTCATTACCCCAAGATGACAATGTGGTGATATACTGCACAACTACTTCAAGGAGAATGACAACAAACTATTTAAGGGTTTTGCCTTTTCTATTGGGTAAAAACAACAAAGACTAAACACCAGAAACTATAAGCACTGGAAATACCTTGCTCAAAAGGGCAGCATGCAGGGTTTTCCCCAAAATAAAAGGCCAACACATCTGCTGATATACCCTGTAAGACATCCAATTACAGGCATATATCAGGCGATTGGTATATATAAACATACTGAAAAATTTAGGGTATACTCTTGAGAGCTGAGACATACCACCCCAGAGTATAATGATGCCAAGATCAACACCAAGTATACATAAACTCTGAGCTTAGATTCCACCCTTGGTACTTTCATCAACTCCAAGAAAAACTGTCAGGAAAACCATTAAACTTTAGTTATAGTAAAAATAATCAGAAAAAAAATGGGTACGCTGGGACCTATGTAACTAGCCAAATGCATCGGCTCAATAAGATAGCACATTAAGTAACTTTGCAGGCACACAAAGCATTTGTCTAATATGCAATAAACAAGGAAAGACATCAGCAATCTCTACAACACTCACTACTCTCTGACGATCTAAAACTTTAATGAAGTTCAACGAATATATCACTGTAAGCTCCCTATGAAGTACGGTGAATACATATAAGAAGAGAGAAAAAGATGTCCTCTAACCTGCTCACATTTCCCCAAATTTTCCTTGTCTCCGTTGTATCCCTAACCATGTACATTCAAGCAGCCATGTAAGATAAAAAGAACGACATACTAAATATGCATCCACATAGACTGATTTACCCAGCTTTAGCAAACAGACACTTGAGTTGAAACTTAAAGAAAAAATATAGTTAAAAATAGCATATCGCATACCTTTAACAGCTCCATTTCTTCTTTTGTTGGGAAAAACTTGATAAGATTATCCACCTGATCGACATCTAATGCAGAATCATCCAAGGAAAGCACACAACCCTGTCGAAGGTTCTTATAAGGACAAAAAAAAAGGAAACTAAAGTAAAAAAATGTGTTTATGAGTTATCTGATAGCCCTGCAAATCTGCTAGAGCATAATACATAAATCTGAAGCACTGAAGGAACACACTAGCATAATGGAGTCTAAGGGGAATATGATCACAATAACCTTGAATTATTATGAACTGATCCACGTTACATGAATTCAGGTTATCTGTCATAACTCTTGAAAGACCTTACATTTATGAGTTTAAAAATTAATTGATACAAAATTTATTTGGAAACTCGGACAAACATCTTTTAACTTACCATCAAATCATCCAAAGGAATTTTTGACTTTTGTAAGCATTATTTGACAATTATATGCTCGTCTTAGATCAATCTGCAAGATAAACAAATGAAAGAATTGATACCCAACTGTAACAAATCATCATGAAAGAAATAACAGAAGTTGTTACTAACATATTTGTGTCCCGAAAAAGAAGAGACTGCTATGATATGTAAACACCAGTGGTCCAGTATCCATGAGGGAGGTTATAGATGTTTACTTCATTTCTTAAAACAAATGAAAAAGAATGAGATGCTGCATACATGTGTAGCAAAACGTTATAGATGGCAAGGCGTTTTCCTTTGCAAGACGAGGCGGCCTTGGGGCGTTGTCACACATTGCTATAATGTAATGCTAAAAAATTAGTCGATGAGCATTACTTCTGAAAAATATGAAATTAACAAATTTTCAATTAGTCAAATACAAACATACTAAAAGCCTCTAAGAGGAAAAACAAGATCTCGAATGCCTCGAATCCTCTGATAATTTTTTTTTTGCTTCAAATCCTATATGAGAATTTTTTTATCGTTAAAGGCATGAGTATCAAACCAAGCCCAAAAGGCATCAGTGAGGCAAAAAATATTTGAGGTGCAAAAAGGCACGCCTTGGCGATCACATGGTATTGATTCAACTACAATGTGCAGTATAGTGACCATAAAAAGACAGTTATCGGCTGGAAAATAACTCTAAAAATATTTTAGGTACACATTTGCTATACGATCACCAATAGGCCTCAGTCCTGAGTATGGACCATTTGACCGAACTAGCTAGCTTACCAAAAACCTGAGCTGGTAAAAAAGTTCAATCATAGTAGCAAGTGTCTTATTTGCTAATCTGTGACCTAAGTAGAGAGAGTAATAGAAAGATGAAACTGTAGGCAACTTGTAGCCTGTTGGGACATGTAACATGAGTTACATTCATCCATGAATGATCCTACGTGTTGTACCTTCATCAAAACAATATATCTCACAAGTCACAACCAATGCTAAAAAAATAAACTAACATTAGCTAATGAAGACAACTTTTAAAATCAGAATTGTACTTTCACCATGACTATTGGCTCTTTTTCTAGTTCTTTTGCATTATCAATAGTAAGTAGGAGCCAGAGTAGTGTTTTAGGCTGCTACTCATCCTTTCCAAGAACAACTCCGACTTTGCAAGCTCAATCTCCTTCCATTTATTTTCAAGTTCTATCACCTTTGACAGTTCAATCAATTGAAGGGCTTCCTCATTAAGAAAAATTTCCAAACCATTTGGTGCCTGCATCATTTGCTTCTTGCATTGAGCCATGAGTTCATTGTAACAAAAACTCTCTTTAGGTTTCTCAACAGTTGCTGCTTTCAGCTTGTCAGCAACAACATCCACCTCAACAACACTGGCTTTACGCTTCTTATTGTTCACCTCACTGGTACCTTCACCCCCATCTTTAGGTTTACCACCACTACCCCATATTGTTTTTGACAACTCATAACATGTCTGCAAATGACGTGTTGCAAAATATAATACACACCCATCCTCAGATTCTTTTTCTTTTTCAAAATATCTATCTCTTGCACGAATGATTTTATCTCGGAATTGTGCCAAACTACAATTCATCCCAATTTTATTTTTAATAAAATCATAACAAAAGCTCCAATCAGAATTAGGGTTTCTACCTTTCAAGACAAACTCAGCCATAGACTTAAGCAGAATAATCTCAGATTCCTCCGTCCATATCTTACGAGGATCTTTCTGATTCTTTTTCGTAGTAGGAACAACACTCTTATCATTCTTCTTCTTTTTTGATTTCTCTGCTTCATCAGTAGTAGGAACAACATTTTCATCATCAATCTTCTTCTTCAATTTCTCAGCTTCAATCTGTGATTTTTCTTTTTCCAGGACATCTCTTTCCCCACTAGAAGAAGAATCATCATCATCAGAAGTAGAAGTAGGTGGGGTGAGTTTCTTCATTTCTTTGTTTTGGTTATGTTGCTCTTCTTCGGAAGAAGAATTATCATCATCAGAATTAGAAGTAGTAGTACCAGAAGAGGGGGTGAGTTCTTCATTTCTTTGTTTTGGTTTAGGTTTAGGTCTATTTCTTGGGAAGCAGCATTAGAAGAAGATGGACGAGGTGAGTTTCTAAGATCCATGGTAACAAATTAATCTGAAAGTTTTTATTTAGGGATTATTTTTTATTTAGGGTTTTAGAAACTGCCTTCTTTGAGATTTTTTTCTTTACACTGGAAAAGAATGAATATAAAAACTAGGAGTGCGGAAACGAGGAAAGGAGACCACCCATTATGACTATAACACCCTCAACCTAAACCCTTCTTCCAACTAGTAACTACAGTAGATAAGATCACATTTGGAGACTAATTTAGACTTTTGGCTACTTTTACTCTTAACGAAAATTCTTTCCCTTTTTGGATGTTGGAATGTTCATAGTCGTTTCTGATCCTTTTTTATACCACCAATTACCAAACCTCATTTTCTCACCTCCACAAAGTTGGTGGGTTAATATTTTAATGATCCAATGGCTTTGGGTTGCGGAAAGAGAATTTAAAACGTCTGTGAAGTTTAGACCGTGGATTTTAGGGGGAAATTAAAAAACTAGGTTTGATAGTAGTTAATTTCTATTTATGAAAAGTATATTCTTATTAATTTTCTATTTAAAACATCTTACATTATGTGCATTCTTCGGCAGTGGGTGGTCACCTTCGGCAGTGGGTGGTCACTCCAACATGATAGCATCTTATAACAGGGCTAATGGATACTTCTATTGGCCCAAGATGTGTTACTATTTGTCAACAATTGTAATATATGCCAGAGAAATAAAGGTGAACTGGGTGCACTCTCCTGGTTGTTGCAAGTTGCAACCTTTACCAATTTTGAAACATGCTTGGCAGAACATCCCTTTGGACTTTGTTGGGGTATTTATGATGCATTATAGGTCAGTACCCGACGAAATGGTTTCAGTGGCTTCCCCTTGCCGAATGGGGGTTCAACAAAACCTAAATAAAGATATCAAGAAACTCACCCCCTCTTCTGTACCTACTACTACTTCTAATTCTGATGATGATGATTCTTCTTCCGAAGAAGAACAACATAACCAAAACGAAGAAACTCACCCCCTCTTTTGTACCTACTACTGATGATGATGATTCTTCTTCCAAAAAAATACTTATCCATTTGCATTAATGTACTGTAGCTCTTATCATTGTATATTTGTTGCAGTAATTAGAAAGAAATTAAGAGTCTGAGGTAAGGTCTCTCTTAAAAATTGGCGTAACACCTCTATTTTAATTTCTTTTAAACAGTTCTTCGACATACTCTTGGACACTTACATATATATATGGCCTGAGTTTAAGCTCGTCAGAGCCATTACCTAAGAAAATACTTTTTACATTTGATCTGTTTGGTAGCTAAAATACTTTTCATTCTTTATGCCATTGCCACCTACTACTGCAAGTTGTTGAACTTTTAATGTTCAAGTTGTCTGTATAACTTGATGTCAAAACCAAAACAACAAACACCCCTATAATCATAACCAACCTCAAATAAGCTGATCCTCACCTTTTTCTACACTCCATCCCATAGAATAATGTGGTAAAGTTAATTGCATGAACTCTTCAAGTTGACAATACTATAGTGTACATGCTTTAATACAACATCATTTGATTTTGATTTGTACCTCCTTTAGGTTGAGAAAGCTGCAACAATTATTGCCATAATGAAGAGTTGATAGTTAGCAATGAAACTTAAAATCATTGTGGTGAACATATACATGGAGCTATTAATGACTGTCATGAAAATGTTGATCAAATAATGTTTCCATGATTTTAGTTAATATTAACAGACATAAATGAGTAGCATGTGACTAGATTATTCAACTAAAATTGGTGTTACTGGCTTCCCACCAACCACGACAAAGTACTGTCAAAGTTTTCCAAATAGATGAGATATGATCTGGTAAACAGTTAATATCTTTGCATATGCAATGACTGCAACACAATCTTTAGGATTACTACGAAACAACAAGGAAAGCCTGCAAATTAAAGACTTCATGAAGAAGAAAACATGTGGATGTATATTTTAATCTCAAAGAGGTGTGTTATACTTATAGACGGAATGGAGGTACTGGTGGAATTTATATCTTTTATATGCTGATGAAACTATATGGATAGCATATTTATGAAGTTTGTTCATCTTAAATGGTGTAGATACCTTTTCCAGGAATAGCTCCAGTAAGTTGCCAATTTCACAAAATAAGATGCTGCCTATTGTAATCTAATAAACGCAGCTACAGAAGTCATGGATATATGAAACTTTAGTCAATGACGCTGGACCGTTTTGTGACTCTAACGAAAATGGTTGACCAAGAGGCATCACCATGATCTATCCAAGCTGTAGTGTATGCATTCAACCAAGATACAAACAACATGCAAAGAAATTTTGTCATCTTAAGATGCGGAGACTAAATGCTAGATCTCCCCATTTGAAGAATTCAGAATGTTTGAACTCATACAATATGCAAGTCAGTGTTTAGGATACTAATAGGAAACAATAAAAAAAAGAAAAACTCACTAATAGTGGATAAGTAATTGAATTTATTGAGTTTCTCATTTTCTTGGTTGAAATTTAATACGAGCATAATTCATATATTTTTACCGCTTAATTTATATTTACTAATACTTGATTTTATATTAATTTTATTATTTTTATATTTATACAGGTGCAAACGTAAAACCCATTGTTATAAATCAAAAACGGTAAAATACCGCTAAATTACTAGTGGAAGCCGAAGAGCCATTGTTATTCAGAAATGATATTAGATTTATGGAATAATGTGACGGTAAAAGGTAAAATACCAACTTGGTATATATGACAGTACTGTCAGGAGAAGCTTGAGGTGGTAACGACCTTGGATGGAATTTTCATTAATGCTTTTACTGAGTTGGTGCCATCGTGAGATCCTTTAAAATGGGCTCGCTTGCCAATGTGTTTTTGCTGCCAATGTGTAAACATAAATTGGTACACTTTTATAGGGTGTGAGTGTGGCCATGTGGGTGTTAGTCTTGCGACCACCGTTTGTTTAAGCCACGTGAGATACAAAAGTTGGCAGTGACAAAGTGAGATAGTGAGGCGTCTTCTGTTGTGGTCTGTTGGCTGACATAAATTGAAGAGAAGGGAGTGAGGTAGATGAAGTGGAAGGCGGTGAGAGGAAGTAAATGGGTTGGTCATTGTGTTTGGGCGTGAAACAGAGAAGAAAAAGTCTGACAGGGAATAAAAGAGCCCAGAATGGAGTTTTTGTTGGATGGTTGAGGGGAGAGTCTTTGAAGGCATGTGAGTTGGAGTTAAAAGTAGGGCGACGTGGCGTAGAAAGGGAGAGGTATAAAAGAAGAGTGAAGAAGTCTTCTTTAGGGGGTATTCGGCTCTGAGGTTTGTTCTGGACGGTGAAAGTGGTGGTTTGGAGGCTGTTGGGTGGTGAAGAAAAAGACAAAAAATTTAAAGGAGAAGACGTCGTTGATCGGTTTAATTTTTTTCTCACTATTTTTATTATATCTTTTTTGGGTTTTAAAAAATCCATTATTATATTTTAATTGATATTGTAATTAGGGGTTTAAGTTGAAACCACATGAAGTATAGATTATTTGAATTGAATGATTTAACAAAAGACTATTATGATTTGAATATAATTAATTTCCCAATTTTATTTATTGATTTGTTGATAAAGTTAATTGTTGCTTCACCATTTCTGTACAATACAATAACCTTTGTGCCTAATCGTTAGTTTCACAAATTTATTTATCTCATTATTTGATATTCTACGTTGGACTAAATTCTTTTTGGTAAGGCATGCTTAGAATTGTCAGGTATTATTTGTGAACCTATATTTAGTTTCAAATAATTTTCTCGCAAACGCAATTTGATGGTGCATGCTTTGATTTAGTCTTTTGATGTACCATGCTTAGGGTGTCCCGGTGATATTTACGACTCTAATACTTATAATAGGTGATGTCGATAGAGCGGACAAATAAAATAGAAACAGTGGTGGATACTAAAAACCATGGTTACCGATTCTCCTATTAGCATTTATTTTATTAGTTTAGTTTAATTTATTTATGCATTCACATTCACAGAAAAAATCTAAAACCATCATCCTGGTTAGTTTACTGAGATATTGATTATAGTATTATTCCCGTTCCCTGTGGGTTCGACCCGTACTTGTCATTGTCTGCACTGTAAACGTCGTACGATTGCAGTTATTACATATAGGTTTCTCAGATTCATACCAGAATTGTACTATTGGTTGTATTCGTTATCACATAAGAAAAGCATCAATTTCATATTTGTTGATGCAGAGTTTGATGAAGTTCCTTTGCTGCAGTGGCAACTTTATCTGAAGCCACAAATCATACCCGGGATTATATGTGGCATGCTTTTTCATGGACACCTACATCGCACTATACATTGGTATCGAAAGCATATTATGGTTTTGGCATATTCAAATAACTATGCCATCTGTGGGTCTCAAACCCACAACTACACTGGTGAAAACCATGTGTTCTGCCATTTGAGCTAAGACATCAACTACCTTATACAATATCACAGTAATAACGAATCCGAATACTATACTATAGTGTTGATGTCATTAGTCCATATATTTTTACTAAAAAACCTCATCTGAAGCTTATCTTGATCAGCTTTTGTACCTTAGCTTGACGAATGAAAACATAAACCTGATGTTACCATTGAGTGCTTACAATGGCTGCAAGCAAAAAGCATGCATTATATTTTTAAAAAGTCATGCATTATATCGGGTATTGCAAAGCACCACTTACCCACTTACTGCATGACGAAACTTAATGTGCACTACCGTAACCCCGCAACCTATACGTAAATGTACCTAACACTTTTTTCTACAGACTGAATCTGCATGAACTCCTGGTACATTATCTTTAAAGAAACTTCTAATCGTTTTCTAACCTTAGGATTGACAATGTCAAAGACAGAATAGGAAGGTAGATAGAAGATTAGTCAAATGCCAGACAATATAATCGATGTAAGTCTCTATGTAATCCTTAAAAAATCGAAATCCTCCCGATGTTACTCATTAGGTCAGAGCCAGTTTCATTTCTTCGAGGTTTAAATAAGTAGCTTCCCGACCTCCTTTCCAAAAGCAAAGCTAAACAGAAAAATAAGGAAAAATTACCTTCTTGTGGACAAATAGGAATTTATGTTGTCGTAGGCTATCGAAAACGTACGCCAAAATCAATATCTTGAGGCTGGGAAGACACATGTGAAAATGAATGGTCCCAGCACCTAGGATAAACGTTAAGCAAGGATGTTTCAGATATACAAAATTCAAATACTTCTCAAAAGCAGAAACCACATAAGAGTAAAGAAAGAGGCTTGAACATGATAGAGAGAATTAATATTCTTCGAAGAACTGAAGGCTAGTTATATGTTTCAAAATACTTACTTTAGCAAGAGCAAAAGCCAATCTCTTCTTCTGCTGTTCATCATTGCTGATGTGTCTGCTCTGTCTAGAGTATTCACATACAAGTATACAACAAATTCTAGCTATCTAAAAATTAATTGAGTAAGATTTGAATTATAAACTGACTAACCATACGGAAAATGATTTATTGTTAACCAAATCTGTAGAGTTGGAGATCAATTTGGCTTATAGTATTTCAAACTTTAAACCTATGAAGAAGCCCAAGACGAATCAGATAAAAAATCATTCAATTTCAACAGTTCATAGTAAAAAAAAATTACTTTTCAAGTTTAACCTTCAAAATTGGAAATTTTAAGTAGTTTTTTCAATCTCTTTCAAAAGAAACATTTGGTGGGTTGGTGGACCAAACTCCCCTTATTCCTTACCCTTGTATTTATCTACTGATTCCCACCAAATCAGCCATCAACTGCAATTAAACCTTATCCATAATCGATGGATTGGTTCAGACCAGTTGAATATTTGGATTGCCAGGTGTACACCAAATTACCATTGATTACGTCTGTTTTTCCTCTAACTCTGCCTAGATCTCCTTCGCTTCTCTCTCCTTGGTCTATACTAATTTTCTAAAATGAAGTTTATAGCTTACTACAAGATTATCCTGGTAAAGAACTATGTGGGCTGCAACAAACCACGGCAGCCACCGATGCTCAAAATATGATTTGAGGAGGGGAGACCAGGTTTCTTTAAGGCTTAATATTACCATAGACTTGACAAAAGAATGCCTCATTAAAGAATACAGTAAGTACGTTTAACTAAATTCAGAGAAATTGTGCATGCTGTGATACCTGACTTGCGTCCAGTGAACGCTAATCCTACTGGTGCTTTTCGTCATAGGAACTTTCATATCGAAGGATGATGGGTCAGGAATACACATGACTCCCCACTTCAAAAGGCTCAACCTCAAATTTTCTTTTGCAGTACACTGAGAACATGCTCACCTGTGCATAGATCAAACAAAAACTTACTTAGCTAGGCCTAAAACAGTTAAGGTGAAAAAGAAAAGGCAAGTAATTCACAGTAGAAACTTCCACATAACATCATAGCCCACCATTGTGTTCAATATAATTTTTTGCGTTGATGAAGTCAGTTGCTCTACATTCAATGAACACATTCTTAGTTCGTAGCGTTATAGCGGATTGTACACCATCAATAATTGAAGGCAAAGATAAAAACGTTCTGCCTGAGGAAACTTAACTCATATTAAGACCCTTAAAAATTGTCAAGAAAGCTTGTAAATTCTTCTTAAAAATCTGTTTCCGTATTAAATCGAACACGTACAACAACCATGTCTTCCACTCTTCTATGCACTCTCCATGAATTCAAGCATATAGTTACAAGATTCAGTAGTATGAAGAATATTATGTTGTTGTACAATAGATTTGAAGTAAGAAAAAGCCTAAATTGGATCAGACATAGACTTTAAGTACCCTAATAACCTTCTCATCAGAACACAACAAACTACTACTTCTTGGTTTCCCCCATACCATTTCCAATGAACTTTTCATCACTATAAACCCACTGACATCACACCCTACTAGTTTTCTTCAACATTTCTTCCACTAACCCATCTCTTAAAACCTTAAAATTCAAAAAAGGACTTGGTACTCATTTACAAAAGGACTTGGTTTGAAATCAAATTGAACACCACTTTAAATTACATGTACACATGGGTGATGAAGAAAAAGTTCATACCTCAGACAAACCCATCTAAACAAAATTGCAACAAACAAACTCATTCATATTATTCTTTCAAATACAAAGAAGAAGAAAGAAAAAAAAACTAGCAAAAAAAAGAGAGTATATGTTGAGCTAGTAAGTTTATGATCCAACATTATTTTGGGTCATCTTTTTTTAAACCTAAATAGTTAATAGTGAAAACAAATATATATATACCTGTATTGTAGATCTCCTATATATAATAAGAGCTTCCTCCAATAAATTCCGTCCACGATAAGATCTATTGTGGAAGACATTCACCTGTATCAGACATTTTACCTGCAATTTCTTTCTATTTCACTTATAATAAAGAAATGAAAACAACCTCAATTCCCAAAACTAGAGCTGCTTGTGAAATCTCCATTTAATTGATTCCACTGTGTATATTTAATCAGCGGAGAATTGTGTGATATGATCCCAACAAATAAATGTATGTTCAGAAAAATAAATAACTCATATGATTCCACGTCATCATTTCCTCAATAGAGACAAGTAGAAAAAAAAACTCATCCTCTCTATTCCTGCTCCAAGCTGCTAGGCATACCCCGGATCCATTTTTATACCCCCAACATCCAGTCCTGGATGAATTTTTATTTTTTGGCTCCTATTCTAATTGATATGGATCAATACTTTTATGACTTTTATGACACGTAGATAGAATATACTTTTGTGTATGAATCTGGTGTATGTGTAGCATTTTTGATCTCTCTTCTAATAGGTTCCTCCTAATTTCATTTGCTTTGGATTACTGGATCTTCCGTGAGTAAAATATAGGCTAACCAAATAAATATAAAAAGAAACTCAATAACTAAGTTAAAATAAAGGTTAAAAAAGTACTTCTTCCGTCTTATTTTAATGTTCGTATTTTAAAAATATATCAAAATAGTAAAGAGGGTAAAAAAATTTCTTAAACCATCCTTATTATATGTCATGTTGTTATTAAAATTAGATTTTTTTTTATTACTAATAAAATTCGTATATAATTAGTAACTCTATTTTTAATAAAAAATAAAAAAGAGAAAATGAAAGAGTTAATATTTTGGAAACTTTAAATATAAAATAAATGAAAAAATATTTTACTATATGCCTATGGAGTAAAAATTTTATACAAAATTTAACGTTTTACAACCAAAAATAAAATAAAGTTTTAGAAGGAATAAAGGTAAAAAAGAAAAATATCAATCACATATGTTTCCTATCTATGCACACTATTTGTGATTTTGAATTGGATGCAATTAAAAAAACAATCTTGAATGTGACCCACACAAAAATATTTAATTAAATAGTGACCCCCATTTTATAAAACTTTATTTTTGGACCCCAAAACGATAATAAGTGGCTATGTCGGTAATCGAGCCCACTTTTCCACTTAAAAAGATTCAAATACCCATAACCCATCATCTAAACCCTAGTTAATCTGTTGTATGTTATCTTCGTAATATATTAACGGGGATAGATGTGTGTTACTAAACACAATCTTCGAGGAAAAATGAATGTCCTAACTCGTGCCCCGTTTTTGTGATAACATACATCCCATGACCATCATATCTTTGAATATATACATGCCATACCCATGACTCATAGAACCCAAAATATATGGTTTCGATTTTATATGGAATTATCATCATCAACATCAATGAAATTGAGTAAATCATCTCATTTCCGTTACTTTCATTGCAATTTCTTGAGAAGTTCTCGTTGTTGTTGTTGTTGTTGTTGTTGTTAAGGTTTGATTTATTTTAGGGTTAGGGTTTGATTTGGGGGGAAATGGATTTATCTCAAGCAAGATCATCTTTATCGTTAGGTTTTTATCATCACAATTCACCTTCACATAATACCTCAATTGGTGATAATAATAATTTAGTTTCACGTCAGAGTTCATCAACTCCGTCGCTTCCATTACAATGACTTGACGATGAATCAGTTGCAACATTATTAGATAAAGAAAGGGAAGCAATAATAATGAAATTAAAGATAAGGAATGAGAAAGTTTTTAAAAATTAGAAAATGAGATATGTTTAAGAAAAAAAAGTTGCTTATTCTTCTTCTTCAACATTATCTTCCAACCTTTATCTGTCGGTGATAAATATATTGTTCCAATCAAGTTATTTTGTCAACAAATAGCATTGATTGCTTTACATGTTGAGTTAACTTAGGGATAGTCGACAGTGGCTCCCGTTTTATAGAACTTTATTTTTTGCCCCCAAAAGCGTTAATTCAGTGGTTATGTCAGTAGTTGGGAGCATTTTTTCCACTTGGGGTGGGCTGGGTGAGTTGGGGGTGGGGGCAGTTAAAATTGCCCTAAAAAAGGTATATTTGAAAGTTTATTGAGGAAAAATCCATTATAACCAGTAGGTGGATATTATTGTGGCACTGGCGAAAATAGTATTAAGGACGGAAATAATTGGACAAAAGGAATAAAGTAGTTAAATTTAATAGAGATTAGGGATTAAATTGTGAATTTGGTGATAATTTCCTAACATAGTTTGTGAATTAGTATATCTAGTAGATTACAAAAGGTCTGGATCCGGAGCTCTGCAAATCAGGTACTAGTGAGTTAACTCATATTTTTCAATTTTCAATCTAATTTTTGAATATGTTTTTTTTTGCTCGGTAAAGATAAATTTATTAGAGAATGGAGGGGAGTCAAAAAGGACAGCCACCCACCAAAGTAAAAAAAAATATAAACGGTTTAAACAACACTAAACAGGGAGATATAAAAAAAAAAATGAAAAAAATGAAAATGATAATCAAGAAGGATTAAACAACAACTCCTTCCGGGTTACAACAACATTACCAATAGAGATACCATTCATACAACGGGAGTAAGCTTCCCATTTAAACGTCGTTAACTCAATATCATTCAAGCTTCCACTTTAGGCTCCAAGTTGTTGAAAATACCATTGTTACAATTCAACCAAATCACCCAAAAATCTGCAACATAGAGGTGCATTAAAAATTCTTTACCACGAACATATAAAAGAACAATTTTCAAATTCATAATAAAATCCATAGTGTAACCTTTCAGGAAGAAAACATGTTATGAGTAGATCCAAAGAATTGCCAAATTTGCCTAACATAAGAACAAGATAAGAAGATATGACCATTAGACTCAGCAACAACCTTGAACAAGCAACAAATATTCACCAATTGATTACCACTAGCGGTGATAATAGTTGAGTTCCATTTATGAAGGTTATCCATAGTTGATAATCTATCTAAGATGCATTACCAAATGAAAAAACCAACTTTGTGTAGCCAATCACTAGACCAACCCAACTTATTAGGGAAAGTAAAAGTAGAAGAATCATTGATAGAGTTAAGATAAGCATACCCTACCGAGAAATTACTAGAATTATCACCAATCGACACCAAAGAGTCATCTTCCTTATAATAAAAAATAATAGAGTCAAGCATGCATGGAAAAAATATGTGATAGCTCTCTGGTTTCATCATCATTTTATCGTTTATATGTGATGTGATTGTAGACAAGTGGTAAGAAAGTTCGTTGCTCAGACTTGTGAAGATTGATTTTAGATTTAATTTCTAATACTAAAACTAGCAAATATATACAAAAGATGGTAGCAATATTATGAGAAACTATGACTCGGGATTCCAACAAAATCACTTATATATGAGTGATGAATATAATGATTTGTAACAATTATAACTCTTTTATTGACTCTGATTCTTTGCCAAAAGTAGATTCTAAACATTAATTGTAAATCATAAGCATGGTGCATCAAAAGCTCTAAGTCTAAGCATACACCATCAAACAAAATCAAAACTAATTAATGAAAACCATAAATCAATTAGAATAAGTTCAAAAAGTCATAAAAAACAAATTATAGTTACCAAAAAATTATGAAATATGGCTTCCTTCATTGTCCCAGTGATTGGGTTTCGCTCATCATGCTCAAAACACTTTCAAAAGATAGGTACATAGCTCAAAAGTGCTTGAGAAGAAGAAAATTACAAGAAAGAACTGGCCAACTAAGTCGCAAAATGATTAAAATGATTTATTGAATCTACGACACACCCTAGATGCAGCTAAACAAGGAATGATTAATAGTGTATTAAAAGTTTAAACTGTTGCAGATACTATTCAAGAAATTGTTGCTAAAACCGTTGAATACAAGAGCATAAATCACGGTTTTGAACAACAATTTCTATCTTTTGCCACAATTTTCTTAACCTTTTGACAACGGTTTCTTCATCCTCTTCTTCTCACGAGCAGAATTTTTTCGAGTTTCGATTTTTTTGCAATATCTGTCCTCTTCCAGCCTCCCCCAATTCGTCTCTAACCCTCTTATAATACAACATCGAATCCTTCTCAAATCTTCCCATATCTCGTCAAATCTTTTCTTTTAATCTTAGAATTATTTTCTTTGGTGAGAATCATATCTCGGTGATAAAAAACTTGATCATGTTGTTTACATATTAAGTCACGAGAATATAAACTCTTGATTTCGTTGCCTGGGATATTAGAAATCTTCCAACTCGAGATTATAATCCTTGTTGTTGTTTCCAAACCGAGAATATTCTTCTTTTTTTTCGGTGTTTTCCTACCAAATATTCGTGAAATAGATTTTAGCTGATTCGATAAGTTTAAAGCGTGTACAACTCTTGCAAATTAAGACAAGAAAATATTCGTGTTTTTATTCCTTCAAAATATCCTCTCAATCTTGTTTATAGTAACACTATTAATATAAAGAATTGAGACAAATCAGACACAAAAATATGTCTATCAAATACCTCAAAACTTATTATTTGCTAGTCCTCGAGCAAATCTAATCTAAAATAAAATAAAAATCCTAACTCACTGTCGCAAGCATCACGGTTGCATTTAGTGTGTGCAACAAGCCTTTAAAACCCTAGGTGGCCTTAATTGACGAGTTTTGTCTCATGAGGGTTTACAAGAGGTATACTGTAACACCCACAATTTTGACAAAGGGTTAAAATAGTAATTTTACACATCAAGGAAAAACGGCCATTCGTGGGTAAAATAGTAATTTTACGTACCATAGGAAAAAACGGTCACATTATAATTAAAAGTGAAAAGTCATATTCGTCAAGTTTTGAGCGAGGGGCAAAATAGTCATGTTTTTCCTAAAGTGCAGTCAATGAATGTCCATTACCTTCCTTTTCCAAATATATGGAAATGTGATTAAGACATATATAGGGAGGGGACATTTACCTAGCCATGCTAAGCAGTTGGCGGATTTTCCTAGCCATGCTAACCAGTTGGCGGATTTGCTTAGCCATGCTAACCAGTTGGCGGATTTTCCTAGCCATGTTAACCAGTTGGCGGATTTTCCTAGCATCTACGCTAACCAGTTGGCGGATTTTCCTAGCATCTATGCTAACCAGTTGGAGGATTTTCCTAGCTATGCTAACTAGTTGCGGATTTGGCTAAAGTGCAGTTGATGGATGTCCTCTCCCCTTTTTTTATTTACTTGTAGAAATGCGAGTAAAAACATATATATGGAGGAGGTGTTGGTTGGAAAACGATGTTGCTAACTAGAAAACGGATTTACCTAGCTATGCTAACCAGAAAGCGGAATTGCCTTAGCTATGCTAACCAGTTGGCGGATTTTCCTAGCTATGCTAACCAGTTGGCGGAAATCCCTTAGCTACGCTAACCAGTTGGCGGATTTGCATAGCCATGCTAACCAGTTGGTGGATTTACCTAAAGTACAGTAGATGATTGTCCCTTACCCCTCTTTTCCAAGTATATGGAAATGCGATTAAGACATATATAGGGAGGAAGCTTGGGTCGAACGTGCATGATAGGTAATGCACATATATATGCAATGTGGCCTATATGTTAGTGCATACTTGATGCATAAGTGCCAATATGCTTGTAGATTAGCCGATAAAGCTTGAATTTTACGAAAGCATCATTCAATCGTGTTGCGTACTCGAGAATGCATATTTGCATACTAAGTAGCGATAGTTATGCACAAGCTGGTGCATACCTTGCGAAAGTCCCTTGACCTATATGGACTAGGCTTTTCTTGGCCTTTGGCCTTGCAACAAAGATGGAATTGATGTTGGTTTTTCCTTAGGTTTAAGTTGCTTGTTCCTTTCGAATAGACACGTCGGATGAATTACGGTCATGCTTGATCCCTTCAAGGTACAGGTTGGGTATACAGGCATCCGCAATTCAACGCATTAAGGTGCAACATCTTGTCGTTCATATAATCTAACTTGGAGATGATTTTGACGCTTGGATAACTCATATCATCTGGCTCGGCAATGCTAGGCAAAAGATGATTGTTACTACACTTGATGAGGTAGTTGCATTCCATTTTTTGGATATTCATACTTTATATCAAGCCATACGGTAAGAACAGAATATTCCTGGTTGTTGCACTCTTGGCAAGAGCAAGATCAGTACATGCACCCAACGCTTAGTCGAAGCAGAGTTGAGAAATCGAAAAATAGGCCTGAAATGACCTAGATGCTATTCCAAGGCATGAGTTAGTCCTGGAAAATGCTCGTAAGTATGTGATCCTTGCCAAATACATTCACCATTGGCTTTAATGGCCTTGTACCCTTTGCAGAACAAGGGGGAGTTGGAACGGTATGGAAACTACGTTTCGAGTATCATGCTTGCAAAGCATACTTGGAAAGAAAAATCGACCTACATTTTCCTAACGAGAAGTGAAGCTTTAAGGCCATGTTACTGCGCATCGGGGAGCTCTGGACTGCGCGGCATACAACGTCGGAAGGTGGGATTTCTCTTTCTGTCACAAATGGTATCAGAGCAAGTTCCGAGAAAACATAGGGACTGTGCATTTTGGACTCGTCAAGTAAATGTTTGTAATGTGACTACAAAAAATCTTATTCAAAGAAAAAGTTAGAAGAGTAGGCCAACAGTTGTGCAAAAGAAGAGTTCGTGACTGCTATGCCAGTTACTTTGTAAATTTTGCGTTAGACAATCAGACCAAGCGCCTGTGAGAAGAAAAAATTGTAACTACTACGATAGTTACTTAGCTAATATTTGAACGCGCTCGAGTGTACTGTGAGTTTGCGAGGCCTTATTAGGATCTTTCACCATACTGTTGGTAACCCGGAAGATCATCGCTGGAACGGTGGTAGACAACGGGACTGATCATCCCCACCCGTCGCTGGAACGGTGTGTGTTGTCAGGCCCGCTAGCTCCCACTTACGAGTGGTAACCCGGAATACTGTTTGCTATAACGGTAGGCTTGCATCCACTGCTCTGACAATTGAGTTTGATCCTCACAGTACTAAGTAAAATATTGCTTGTCATATTCGATGACCCTTTCAATCATCGTGAACTTTGGGGACTCCTAAGTGTAATGGTATGGGACATGCATTTAGGATTTCATGTTGAGAAATCCTTTTGCATTTATGAGCATGTGGTATGGGACACATGTTTAGGAATCCAACTCGACTTTCTTGGTAGTGGTGTAAACCTTTTTGGGATCCATGGGTGTGCGGTATGGGACGTATGCTCAAAAGATCTCGACCGGTGTTTACAAAAAAATCGTGGACCCTATTAGAATTCTTGGGTATGCGGCATGAGACATAAGTAAGCATTCTCATCCTTACATAGTGGTTGATTTCCTTTCTTAGAGGTCTTTAGAAAAAATAAAAATGGTTCTTTTACGTCCCAAATCTTTACGGGATAATATCTTCATGATTCAGAAGGTTCTTTTTCCTTCCTACCATTCAATGTGTGTAGGATTTGTATCTTCACTCCTTCTTGCACACATGAGAGAACCATAAAGTGCGTCTTTTGAGTGTCAAATTCATAAAATCCTATTGGTGAGGCGGAATTCTTATTCGGTCACTCTTGAACCTGGATTCTTTCGTATGGTGGTTTCCTCCTAACTCAAGGGCTAAGCATGAGAAGTTTTTTCTTTGATAATTCTAACTTCTTATTGTTAGTGTGCCGACACTTTATGTCTTTGTAGCTCTTTAGATGTTTGTGCTCTGGAATATTTGTAAGTTAGAATTTAGGTTTTGTGGGTATACCTCTTGTAAACCCTCACGAGACTATAACTCGTCCACTAGGAACACATAGGGATTTAAAGGCTTGCTACACATGCTAAGTGTAGTCGTACCCTCAACGAAATAGAGTTGTTGTATATTTTAGGATTAGTTTAGTTTAGTTTGTTCGAGGACTAGCAAAGTCTAAGTATGTGGAAATTTTATAGATTCTAAAACACCTATATTAATATCTATTGTTTATGTTTTCTTTAATATTTATCTTGTAAATTATGTGTATTACGCTAGTTTTCTAATTATAGGCATTTTAGAGTTATTTGAGCAAACGAAGAAAAAATAGGCATAAAAGGGCAAAATCATCGTTTCACATGGTAATATTATTGGCATCGAAGATGCAAGGTTGTTACATAAGGATCTAAGCAGGGATGGTCCTTGTTATTCACTGGATTCCTATATCGGTTCCCTCTTATCTAAGCCTAGTCGAACACAATCAAGTTCATTTCTCATTCTTCATTCCTTTATGTATCTGTTTCTTTGGAGTAAGAAGTGGAGGAAGATAAACGCCGGCTCAAGGAGACGGAATGAATCTGTGAGAAGTAATTATAAACTGGTGGTTGTGATGGGTTGATTTCTGATGGTGGCTCGATTTGTGATGGAAGTGAAGTTTGAATTGAAGAGAAGAACAACCGAGAAGAAATTGATGATGTCGTTGTTGGTCTGAGAAGGTGGAATCGAGTATGGGTGTGAGTTTGAAGAACACCAAGGAGATCAAAAGGATCTAGAGAAGTTGTTGGATGTGTTTAATTGCAAAAATGGCAAAGAAATCATCAAGAACAAGATCACCGGAAATCTCCTGCCGGTGTGATAAACGGTGATCCGGTGACCATATGAGGAAAAAAAGACTAGATTCATGATGGGTTTAGGATGTATCTCATTTCCTCTAACTCAATTTCTATCTCTGTGGTTGATTCTGATGATGATTTAGGTCAGGGGAAGAAATAAATGATGATACTGACTTTGGTTGAATGTGTTGGAATTGATTTCAGAGAATGAGTCTGTATTGTGCAGGAAGGTGATAGTTATGTGATTCTGAGTTCAATAGAAAATGGGTTATACTGGTGTGTTGGTTATCATGGACATCAGAGAAAGCAGAAGTGCTATTGCTCGAGTGAGAATGGCAGTGAAAATTAGAGAAAGATAGAGCTTGGTCGCTGGTGGTTTCAAAGATGAAGTAAATGGTGAGTCTGAGTTCAGCGAAACGATGGCAGTGGTGGCTGAAGTTATTGGTGATGTTGCGTTAGCTTAACTGTTGAGTGAAAACAGAGTTAAAGAAGAATTATGAATTGAGTTTGGAAAAACTCAGATGAAAATAATTTTCGCGATGGCTTGACTGTCGAGAAAATCTGGACCAAAACCGAAATTCAGATGAAACAGATTTGCTCGATGGGTTGAGACCATCGAGAACCTGGGAGTAACCGGAAATCCAGAAAGAAATTTTTTTATCGATGGCTTAGCCATCGAGAAACTGGGCGAAAAAATCACCGAGAATAAATAAATAAATAAGTAAGTGTTTGCAAGTTTAATTTGGGTTGGGCCTTCCATTTGTTGCGTGGACCATTGGTTGTTTGACAGTACTTTCACGGTTTTAGCTAAGATTCCGATAGTTTGACTATCTATTTCGATCGGGATTTAAGTACAGGCACCTCTATTTTTGAAAAACCTATTTAAGGGACAATTCATTTCTTTTTGAAGGGGGATCTTTCACAAGTTTTACACATAAGAAGGGGGAAAAAGGAACTTTAGAGTTGGAGATATTTTCTACAACCTAGGGTTTGATTTTATTTTCTTCTTATTATATTTTCCATGGATTTTAAGAAATCCATTATGAGCTAATTTATTCTCATTGGTTAGAGATGTAGTCCGAAGTCTAGAATATGATTATTAATTAAAGTATTCATTCTTAGTGTTCATAATTTCTTTAATATCGCTTATGTTCTACTAATTATAGCATCATGTATGATTGACTTATTGCTTGTTTAAGTTACAAATTGAATAATCATAGATTCATATCTAAAGCTAAATTAGGGTTTGAGGAACAGATTTGTCTAAAGACCCTTGTTACTAGGAGCATAACATAATTTCTAACGATGGTATGTTGCCATGAGATTATGTGTAGAAGCGTTACCTAGGTTAAATCCGAGTGGCTCTTGCGCCGGATTGCTTAGAATAACCTCACCTCATAAATACAATTACTTTCATTGGGTTAAACTTGAGTGGCTCTTGCGGCAAGTTATCTAGTTAAAAGGATTCAAAGAGTGGCTCTTGCGCCTTTGATGAATACAGGAGTTTTGCCATAGTAGACCTGCGATAAGATGCTTTAGGGTTATTGATATTGAGGAAAGTTGAGTATTGAGTATGATTTAGTGATAACATGTTTGATGACGGAAGATGAACTATCTAACCAGTATTCTCATATATTGTTTACAATCTTAAATTGTTTTCTGCTATTAATTTAGATTAATTTATTTACAACCATCTTAAATCCCCCCAGTTATTTAAGTTTTCAAATACAAAGAACAACCCATATCTCCATGTGGATCGAACTTGTATTATTAATATACCTTTATTTATAATTGTGAAGTGAAAGACTTGAAATAATTTTGCTTGGATGACAACCGACCAACCAAACAACCTATGCAACCGAATAGAAAGGCTGAAAAATCATCTCTCTCATGTTCATATGATTCCAAATTCCTATTTAGCGTGTACTTGATTAATTCGAATGGTTGTTACACGAACGCATATTTTATTTATAATTTTCGGATTAGATTTCCACCATGATAGTGGTCGCGCCAACGAATGGCTCTTTTCAACCGTTAACAGAAAGAATGTCATAAATATTCAACTATTTATTATTGAAACTGATGATGAATAATTTTGGATTAACAATTTGTAGAACAACTGTAATTATGATGTCTAAAAATAAAAACCAAAACGTTTTTGTGGTAACAACTATTTCGGAATGGTTTTCACAACTTTGCGTTATTTCAAAAATATACCACACCTGTGAACGAATGTAACGACATTGTCACAATTTATGTGTACTTATTGAATCAGCCGTGAGCAACCTAGTATGCACTTTAACTTTTTGATGTATATGAACATCCCTTCTACTCCCATGAGGTCCTCACAAAATAATGTATTTTTATGGTATTGTGATTTGAATTTTTAAGTTATTCACTGCATAAAATGATTGAAAATCATGAAAAACTTATTAATAAAAAGGTTACCCTAAATATATTGGTATTCTTCATCATTTTAAATTTATAAGGTATTAGCCTTTATAAAGCACTACTGTCGTAAGTTTATTTATTACCAAACTGGTGGTTATTTGCGATTCAATAATCACAATCAATGCAAAAAGAGTTACTTAAGTGGAAAGCAGTAGACATTATAGTTACACTTTCATTACACTCTATTCATTTATTGTTATTTGTGTTATACACGTGTATGATTTGTGTTGGTTAGTTAAGTTTGTGGTTGTTATCAGAGAGTATAAATACTTGGTATGTATATCTGAGTTCGATAAGAGAGATCATTTTATAATAATCAAGAATATAGTTCTTCTATCTTGGTATCAGAGCACTCAGCTCGATCCAAGTTTCTCAAACTCCATTAATGGAAATTTGGTAAACAAATTTTAATTCAAGTGAATCATTTTTTATTTTTCTTTTTCTTTTGATTTTCTTTGTCCTGAAAAATTCACTTGTTTACTCAGCTTTCGTGCATTCTTTTCATTTCTATTCTTGATTTCTTGATTTTAGATCGGAATTCTTTACTTTGTTTTCATACTTTCCTTCAAAATTTCTTTTAAAAATGGAAACTCGTGCTATCTCTAAGGTTTCTCTCAATTAGTTAACAAATATCATCACTCTAAAGTTGAAGGAAGGCAATTATCTTAACTGGAAATATCTGATTCTTGCACTTCTCACCAATTTTGAGCAACTGAGTATATCACTGAGATAAAGAATGTCTAGAGGAATTTACATATAGACACAATCAAAACAACAATATTGTGAATAACGCTTACATTCTTTGGCAAGATGATGATTCTACAATCATATTGTGGCTCAATTCTAGTATGTCAGATTCAGTCATTCCTTACTTTGCAGGAGCTTCTACATCTCATGAACTTTCGAGCAATATTGAATCTAGATTTTCATAGTTCTCTGCTACTCATACTATTCATCAAAGAACAAAGCTTCAGTCAATTCAAATAGGAAATGATTCAATTCCAACTTATCTAAACGAAATTCAAGAAAGTAGTAGATGCTCTTACAGCTGCTGGATCGATTGTAAGTGACAGTAAAATTGTTGTAACCACTCTATCAGGTTTGAATTCTGCTTTTGATTCTTTCTCTACTTCTATAAGAGTTAGATATCTACCAGTCACTAGATATTACAATCCTATAATGAGAGGTGGACATAGTCAAAATTATAGGGGAAGAAGATTTTTCAGTACTTCACCTGGTAGAGGTCTTACTCAATCTAGTTTCAGAACTACACCATCTGGTTTTAATTCTACTCCACCACCATCTTCTTTTACTTCTGGTGATACTGTATAATGTCAAATATGTAAAAAATATGGTCACTCTGCTGCTGAGTGCTCCAATAGATTGAATTTTGCTTTCTAAGGCAAAGCTCCACCTCAAAATCTCCATGTTATGTTAGCAACTGCCAACATATTTGACCCTTGGTATGCTGACAATGGTGCTAATCATCACATAGCCACAAATACTACTCTTTTTGATGAGTATCATCCTTATGATGGCTATGGCTATGTTCAAACATCTAGTGGAGAAGGTATGCCTATTTCATTATCTGGTTATATTTCTTTCTCTACACCAATCAATCATGTTTTTAGGCTACAAAATGTTTTGCATGTTCCTCAATCTTCACAAAATCTATTATATGTTCACAAATTTACAACAGAAAACAACTATTCTATTACTTTTTCTCCATCTACCCATACTGTACAAGATCTTCAAAATGGGAAGATTCTGTTGCAGGGTCCCCATGTCAATGGTTTGTACCCAATTCAGTTCAATCACCAATTCCAGCTCAATCAACCACCCCAAGCTTTTCACATAAATAAAGTGTCATCTGCAGTCCGTCATCATAGATTAGCACATTCTTCCTTTCAAACAATACAAAGAGTTAGTCACTCTTTTGATAAAAATGTAACAAAAACTCTATTGTTTTGTGAGTCTTTTCAGTTAGGGAAAGCTCATAATCTTCTTTTTCCAATTTATATTAATTGTTCTAATAAACCACTGGAAATCTTACATATGGATCTTTAGGGTCCTGCACCTGTATTGTCCAATTGTGGCTTTCTCTACTATGTCAATATAATGGATGATTATTTAAAATTTTGCTGGTTGTTTCCTTTACATGTTAAATCTGAATTCAATTCTTCAATTTCAAAACTCAGATTGAAAATCAGTTATGTGCCAAAACTGTCACCATTAGAACTGATGGAGGTGGTAAGTTCATTAACAAGGAAATAGCTTCTTTCACTGTATTGCATGGTATTAAACATGAGTATACTTGACCATATACCTCTGAACAAAATGGAGTTGCAGAGGCAAAACACAGGCACATACTAGATGTGGGAAGAACTTTTCTTATCAAATCTCATTACCTGACTATTTTTTGGTGGATTCATTTATGACAACAAACTATACAATTAATAAATTGCCAACTAAAAGTATTCGTTTGTGTCACCGTTTGAAAAGTTGTTTGGTAGAAAACCAGATTATGGTTTTTTAAGAAGCCATGCTACCCATGGTTAAGGCCATATACTTCTTCAAAGATAGAACCAAGAAGTTCTCCTTGTGTGTTTCTTGGTTATAGCTGAAATCAAATAGGGTATATGTGCCTTGAACCAATTTCTAGAAGGGTATTTATCTCAAGACATGTTATGTTTAATGAGTAAAGTTTCCATTATGCTTCTATAATGTCAGTACCTACTACTTTATATAATATACATTATGAGACATCCACTAGTGAAGCACATCCCAACTCTTTACATCATAATGCTCTCAGTGATTCAAATTTATCTTTGCCTACTTCAACTACAACTATTGATTCTTGGTCGTGTCGTAATCAACCAAAATAATCGAGTTCTTACTCTCTAAAATAGAATGAAGTATAGGGATAAGAACAAGTTCGTTCCCACAAGGAGGCAGCAATTTATGCTAATTTTCAGTCACGTAAATAGCAACAGGGGGGATTTTCGTAATGATTTAAGCTAAATTAAACTAAGGTAATACGCAAGTAATAGAGATGTGTATCAGGGAGAAAAAGCATTGGTTAGAGATTTCATCGTCTGTTATCCAACATGTTATCAATCAAAGCATACTCAACATTCATGCATTAGTAATACCAAAAACCCTAAAGTAGCCAGTTATCTCGTCTACTTCGGCAAAACTCCTAATATCATCACAGAATGAGTACCTCCACCCTATGAATTCTTATGCACCGGATAACCTGAGTGAGTACCTCCACTCAAGTTCAACCCAATGATAGCTATGGTCTTTGTGAGTTGAGGTTAATCTAGATAACCCGGCGCAGTTCGCTACTCGGATTCAACCTAGGTCAAGCTTCTACACATATTCGTATGGCAACATCCCGTCGTTAACAAATATGTTATACTACTTGTAACCAGAGTCCCTCGACAGAATCGACTCTCAGAACTCCAGTCTAGTAATAGATATCAATGCCTATTTACTTGATTCTAGACTCAAACAAATCAGCAATCAATCATACATCATTATGCTTAGTAGAACATGAACGATATTAAGAACATCATGAAATTATGAGATATGCGCCATTCAATTAATAAACATGTCTTCAAACATCAGATTACATCCCTAACCAATAAGACGGGTTTAGCTCATCATGGGTTTCTCAAAACCCATGGAAATCAATAAAGAAAAGTATAATCAAACCGGGAAAGATAGCAAAGAATTGTTGCTCCGAAGTGCAGCTGCCAAAATAGCCAGCAACACCAAGTTACGCCTCTTCTCTTCTTTCTTCTTGCTGTGTTCTTCTCTTTTGCTGTCCGTGTTATAAGTCTTTCACCGTGATATCCCCTTCAAAAACTCCTGGATACTTTGTGTTTTATATGTGCTCAAATCCGAAATTTAGTGTGTCTTGCCTTTGTGTTTCAATTCAGCCGAAAAACCTTGCGTTTTCCCTTGTTTCTCGGCTGCCAACTGTGTGTGTGAGCTTTGTATAGTGAATCTGACCTCCAATTGTCCCTTGGGTCTCCAATATATGCTATATATACCTCTCCAAAAGGCTTGCCACGATAAAGGCCTGATTTATTTCAATAGAACTTGAGTTAGCACTTTCACAATCCTAATAGAACTAGGAAATGTGCTAAGTTTCCTTATTCCACTCCAACAAAATATATCAACTCCAAACTCTTTCTTAATCCCATATGACTTCCCCAAGCTAGCTACTACTCCACCAAGGCTAGCCACTAGTCCATCAAACCACTCTAGCACCTCCAACTCGTCACTTAGCACATTAGTATATACGGTTCAGCCAACTTAGCGCCTGGGCGCTAGCAGCACAAGCTAATTTGTCACCATGTGGCTTTGCCCATAACTTCCTCATACGATATCAGAATGACCTCGTTCTTTCTCCGTTGGCTTCTTAATTCACTTTCCTACACTGTGGAGGGTGAAAGGCCTAAATTCAGAAGAGTTTTACTGGCTCCTCGGTAATTCTTCTAATACAGCTCCATTCTGCGGGTTTCTGAACTGTAACCTGAAAAGACAACTAAACTTCGAAAGTAATCAAAATACCTAATAATTCACTCAAATATAGCAAATAAGGATCAGGAAAAACTAATTTAAATGTATGATTTATGCACCTATCAATTCTACTTCATCTAAATTAGCTCTTACTGATTCTTCTCTCTCCAATACTTCCTCAAGTGCACCTACAAGTTATGTCATGGTTCAAAATGCACATAATATGACAACAACAGGAAAGTCAGGTATTACTAAGCAAAAAATGTACTTTGCAACTAAGCACCACTACTCTACTTAGTATCAATATTCCTGTAACACGAACCAGTTTTTCTCAAGCACACAAGGTACCTGTTTGGCAAAAAATCTATAAAGAAAGAGTATGATGCTCTCATGGATGCAGGTATTTGGACATTGGAGGCACCTACTCCTGGTCAAAATATTATTGGATGTAACTGGGTTTATAGGATAAAGTAAAATTCTGATGGTACTGTAGAAAGATATAAATCTAGTTTCAAAGGGGTTTCATCAGCATGCTAGTCTTGACTACAACGAGACATTTAGTCCAGTAGCTAAGCCAACTACCATAAGGTTAATCTTAGCTTTGGATGTGCAATACAACCGGGAAATCCTATTATTAGATGTCAGCAATGCATTCTTTCATGGTGACCTACAAGAGGAGGTATTCATGTCACAACCACATGTATTTGTTGATTCTTCTAAACCAAACAATGTCTGCAGATTACACAAGTCCATTTATGGCCTTAAACAAGCCCCTAGAGTTTGGTATGACAAATTGCATAATATCTTACTCTCCATGGACTTTACTTCCTCAACTGCAGATCCTTCTATTTTTGTACATAAATGTGGGTCTGGATTACTATATATACTCTTGGTGTATGTGGATGATATAATTTTGACATGTAATTCTTTTACATATTATGCTGATCTAATACAAACATTGGGAAAAAAATTTCTAGTTAAGAACTTGGGGTCTCTTCACTACTTCTTGGGATTATAAGTTAAAAGAAATGATTCAGGAATTTTTGTGTGTCAAACTAAATATGCTATGGATCTTCTTGACAAGACAAAACTGGTTGGTGCCAAGTGTTGTTCTTCTCCTACTTCATCCACTTCTAAGCTTAGTGATCATGATGGTGAGATGCTAGACAACCCAACTTAATATAGGTCCTTAGTTGGTGCATTGAAGTATCTCACTTGGACAAGGCCTGAGATAAGCTTTGATGTTAATCAATTTTGTCAGTATATGCATCAACCTACCACTACTCATCTTATTGCAACCAAAAGGATTCTGAGGTATGTAAACGGAACTATTTCTCATGGATTGTTTTTCTCAAAGGGTTTAAAGATTTTGCAAGGTTTTAATGATGCTGACTGGGAAGGTTCTCCAAATGATAGAAAATCTACCACTGGTTTCTGCATCTTTTTTGGCCATAATTGTAACACCCGTAATTTTCGCATGACGCTTAATCTGGGACGCGTCATGACATGGAATGAAGCTTCATCCTAAGCTTATAAAGCTTACTTAGGAATGCATCAGGGTGTGGATGCATTGGCCTTGACTTATAGTGCTAAGGCGCTATTATGCGTGATGCATACTCGAGAATGCATCACAAGTCAAAATGACCCTTACCCGGGAAAGGCACAAATGCCTTAGCGTGTACCCAAGAGTGTATCATAGTGCTGAGGAACTATTGTGTCTTGATGCATACCCGAGTATGCATCACTAAGGCCAAAACGATCACTTAAGGGTAAAGTAGTAATTTTATATCTAAGGGACAAAATATTCATCCAGAGGTAAAATAGTAATTTTATACACCAGGGAAAATAAGTCATTTATAAGTAAAATAATAATTTTACACATCATGGCCAAAACGGTTATCTTATAATTAAAAGTAAAAAGTCATATTCATTAAGTTTTGGGCGAGGGGCAAAATAGTCATTTTATCTAAAAATGCAGTCAATGAATGTCCCTTACCTTTCTTTTTCCAAATATGTGGAAATGTTATTAAGACATATATAGGGAGGGGACACTATGGCTGGCTAACCAGTTAGCGGATATGCTAACCAGATGGCGGATTAACCTAACAGCTGGCTAACCAGTTAGCGGATGTGCTAACCAGATGGCGAATTAGCCTAGCATCTGGCTAACCAGTTAGCGGATATGTGATAGACACATTTTAGTGTCTAAATTGCACCTTAATTTCTAGTGAGTTAGTATTCGATTTTGTGTCTATTACGTGTTTTTATGCTTTTGTAGGTACATTAGAAGAATAAAGATTTATGAAAAAATTGGCTCAAAAAGTGTTCAAAGCACCCGGGAAAATGGATCAAGGCACCCACACTTTGGATTGGGGCACCCTTGGATCGGGCTGAGTCGAATCGGCGAGTCAACCCAGCGATCCAGTGAGTCAACTCGGCCGAGTCACTGGTTAACTCATCGGGAGTTCCTGTTTGAACGGGAAGAGGATTTGGTGGCAATTTCTGGGTTGTTTTCGGCAATTAAAGAAGACCCATTGCAATTATAGTTGGAAGAAATCAAAATACAGTGAAAATCCCGTGAAATCAGCCCTGTAAACCCAATTCTGGCCGGAATCAGGACTCGGTTCCTGTTTGGATTTGGATTGAAGAATTGGAGTGATTCGAGAGAGTTCTATTAGGTTTAGAACTCTCTCTAGGGTTTGTGAAGTTTATAAATACGAAGTAAAGCCAAGAAAATCAAATACAAAAGCCTAGAGATCGATTCAGAGAAATTCCGGTGGAGTTCCGGCGCCGCCGGTCACCTGCTGGTGCATCGCCGGCAGTGTTCTTCACCCACCATCGCTGAAGAAGACGACTAAGCAACGTCTGTAACTGTTGCTGTTCCACTGTTACAACTCTGCTCCTGTTGCCTTAGATTTTGAATATTTTTGTTGCTTAAAGCTCTCTGTAACAGCTGAACCCTGTTCTGTGACACTTATATACGTATCTGTTCAGCTGTTGCACTATTCTTTAACCTTGTAATCAATATTTTGAGCAATGAAATCAACTTTTGAGCAAGTTTTCTTCACCATGGG
>JAJJMC010025461.1:2044182-2080769 GCA_023531435.1 Papaver californicum | reverse complement strand
TACTCCTGAAATTTTCTAGAGTTAATTAGAATCATTATTTTCTAAAATCATTACCTTCACAAGTTCGAGAATCGAACCTCTTTTTACCACTATATAAAATCACATCAATATGCTAACCAGATGGCGTATTAGCCTACCAGTTGGCGTTTTTGCCTAAAATGCAGTCGATGAATATCCCTTCCCCTTTTATTCTCCACTTGTAGAAATGCGAGTAAAACATATATAGGTAGGAGTCGTTGGTTGGAAATCGATGAACTTAATTGGCTAATCAGAAAGAGGATTTGCCTAACTATGCTAACCAGTTAACGGATATGCTAACCAGATAGCGGATTATCCTAGAAGCTGGCTAACCAGTTAGCGGATATACTAACTAGATGGCGGATTAGTCTAACTACGCTAACTAGTTGGCGGATTTGCCTATGCTTCTAGCTTACCCGAGAATGCTTATTTGTATATTAAGTAGCGATAGTTATGCACAAGCTAGTGCATACCTTGCGAAAGTCCCTTGGCCTATACGGACTAGGCTTTGCTTAGCCTTTGGCCTTGCAACGAAGTTGGAATCATTGTTGGCTTTGCCTTAATAGCCTTAAGTTGCTTGTTCATTTCGAATTGACACTTTGGATGAACTACGGTCATGCTTTATCCCTTCAAGGTACAGGTTGGGTGCATAGACAGCCGTAATGCAATGCATTGAGGTGCAACATCTTGTCGCTTATATCATCTAATTTGGAGATGATTGCGACGCTTGGGTAATTGATATCATCTGGCTTGGCAATTCTAGGAAAGAGATGATTTTTACCGCACTCGATGAGGTAGTTGCATTCTATTGATGGATGTTCATACTTCCTATCAAGCTATACAACGAGAATGACATATGCATGGTTGATTCACTCTTGGCAAGAGGAAGATCAGTGCATGCACCCAGCGTATAGTCGAAACAAAGTTAAGGAATCGAAAAATATAGATCTGTAATGGCCTAGGTGCTAGTCCAAGGCATGACTTAGGCCTGGACAACGATCGCAAGTAAGTGATGTGTTCCAAAGGCACACCCTTTTATAGCCTTCAACCCATTTGCGGAACAAGGGTGAGTTGGAACGGTATGGAAACTACGTTTCGAGTATCACCCTTACAAAAGAAGCTTGGAAAGGCAAACCGACTGGTATTTTCCTAGTGAGAAGTGAAGCTTTAAGGCCTTGTTACTGGCGCAACAGGGAGTTCTGGCCTTCGTGACGTACAGTTCCAGGGTGGAATTATCCGGTCCGTCACAATAATCTAATTTTTTGGAGTGCTAAGAAAAAAGCAACTGTTGCAAGGTATAATACTGAGGCAGAATATAAGGCCCTTGCACAGACTTCTGCTGAAGTTATTTGGCTCTGCCAATTACTTAAAAATCTTCACATTTTTCTTCCAGCACCTCCTGCTCTATTTTGTGACAATGTCCGCAGTATATCCCTTGCTTTAAATCCAGTTTTCCACAACAAGATGAAGCACATGACACTGGATTTTCACTTTGTTAGAGAGATAGTACAATCCAAGACTTTGACTGTCACTTACATCTCCACTGCGACTCAACTGGCAGATATTTTAACTAAGGGACTTATGGTTCCTAGATTTTAAATGCTTAGAGACAAACTTCATGTGCTCAGCCTTCATAAGTCTTCCCCAGTTCAGGGGGGGGGGGGGAGTATACGTTATAGTTACACTTTCATTACACTCTATTCATTTATTGTTATATGTGTTATACACATGTATGATTTGTGTTGGTTAGTGAAGTGTGTGGTTGTTATTATTTTTATCAGAGAGTATAAATACTCTGTCTGTATTTCTAAGTTCGTTAAGAGAGATCATTTTCTAATAATCAAGAATAAAATTCTTCTATATGAAAGTATTCTTTAAAATCCGTAAAATTCACCAACATGATTTCTCTTCTCTGTGCCGAGTTCACAAAGAACTATTGGACTTCTTATATCTGGTATACATCTAAATTTACAATACAATCCCCATTCTCTGCATCTTTACAACATCTTTATTGTGCTTAAATCCAATGTACAATTCCTGCTGGCTTATTAAGAGCAGGACACCTAGAGAAAAAAAAGTTATTCACCTTAACTGAGAGCTAAAAATTAAAGTTTCATTGTTGAAATTATTATCCAGAAAAGACTTATATTTAGCATGCACAGATTTTCCCCAACTTGGAAAACATTGAGCAAGGAAAGGTGGTAAACACAACAAAATTTCTCGAAGCAAATATGCACTATAACCTACTTGGGGTATTAATCAAGTAGACTATTTCCCAGTAATTGATTTTTTTAGCATGCCTATTTTGACACCATGTATCAGCATTGTTTCATATCCCCACACTTGCATTGTGCTTCCCAAATGTATACATTATCTATATATTTAGTATTGTCATAACTATAACATTCAGTGTTGATAAGCATTGGGAAAGCAATCAAACAACATATACGACAAATGCAAAAAGAAAAAGAAATATCATAGATGAGAAATGTGAAATGAACATGGATTCAAGATTCATCCCAAGCCATCAATAGCAAAAATATTAATAACAAAAACATTAATTCAAGATTCAAGATCAAACAAATGCAAACAATAATTTTTCTTTTCAAGCTTTAAAGATATACCAATCACCGTTTTTTTGGTGTCTGTTCATAAAAGGAACCTCAAAAACAGGTGCCAAGTTCGTTCCTTTATTTATTTTTTTGTTTACTTTTTGCACGGATAATTAAATCTTGTATCACCATACCGACCAACCACCCCCACACAATAACTTTTTAATGAAGAAACTAATAGACTCTCCAACGTATTTGTTGATTTGTCTAATTTTGTTTTGAAAGGCAGAATCATAGTATGTTGAGACATGTACCTCACAATAGCATAATATCAACTCATATTTACTGCTGGAAGAGTAGTTTTAGTATGTCAGATTGTTCTAAAGTTATGTGGATACTCTACGTATGGATTATTTTCACAAATTAGGTTGATCATGGATATAAAATGCCAATCCAGATTTAAACTTAAGAAAATAACTCAAGAAAATAAACTCAAGAACTGTAATTATCTAAATAACTTTTTTTTTTTGATAATGTATACTTACTTTGGAAGGGGGAGGGATACCCTCCTCGGAGCATCTGATAGCAAAGTCTAACTCACCCATTTCCCAATACATTTCCATCTCATAATGCCACTTGTCCTTTGGCACAGGTATGTGAATACAAAAATAAAATTTGTATCGAATCACTATATCGGCTTCACTATGATCGGTTTCCTTTTAAGCGACCCTGTCATTCTTTTGAAGCGCCTCACCTTTTTCCAAAACAATATTTAAGAAAATGTTCTAATTAACATGAATCGTTCTTTGAAGCTAGTATACGCTTCCTTCCCATATATGCTCTGACATCCTATTTCTTGGATGTGGTCCCATCTTTAGAAACTTGGAATATCTTTTAAAAAAAGGTAATGCACGTTAGCTAATGATAGTTTGCATATTGAATTATTTTTTTTTTAAATGAAGAAACATTGTACTAAACACTAACCTGCGAAGGAATATCAATGTTAATCCTTCCAGAACCTTCTAAAACCCATAGGATGGTAAGAACATCGTGGCATGAATAACAATTAACACTTGAAAGACATCAAAATGATCAATTGTTCACCGGTTAGTGAAAAATCTCTTACAGCTAACTCCTAAATCCAAAACTTTTTAAGGTATTATATATGTGGTTTAAAAAATTTGAAGCTATAAGTGAAAGTAAAATTCACAAAATTAAATGAAACTAAAGAACGAATCTTGATACAATTAATTTAAGATGAACAAATTTTTAGGGTATAACATAAACAGTTCGTCCACTTTGATTATCTAAATCCAAAGAGATCGATCAAATAAATAAATAAAATCCAAACAATAAAACAAAGAGAGATTTAAATAGTTATTCCAGACCTAAAGAAAGATAAGAGAAGAGTATTATTCTTTAGTTCTTTTGATATTTACCTACTAACACTTACATTTGGGATGAATCATGGAGGCTAATAGATGAAGATGAAAGAGAAAGTGGGAATAGAAAGCGTGTGTAACATTGTGTCGTTTCTCCCCCTTTCTCTCTCAATAACCTTTTTTTCCAAACAATCCTATGAAACTTTTTTTATCCAAAAATTTACATCTTCAAACCTAGATTTACTCAGATTTGATATGATATATCAGATTTGTCGAGTGAATTTGGGTTTGTTTAAATAGTATTTCATGCTTTCAATAAAACTTATCTTTATTGTATAGGGATTGTAGTTTTAGGTTTTTTATATATTTATCCTGATATTCTAATGGCAGATTGTTGTCTTTATGAAGAATATTATAACCTTAATGGCACTTTGTTAATACGTGATGATATATTCATACATATCATCAATGATAATTTGTTCTGATATTGCGACTCAATACAAGACCATGGCTACTGGTTCTAATCACGATTATGGTGTTATGTGCTTATTATTCCTTGCTATGGGAGCATCAAGATTTCAAGAAGTTATCCAAATGGTTGGAAAGAATTCCAAAAACCATCCCCTAGAAAACATCTGATTCCTATTTGAACATGTATTCAATACTTTTAATGTATTTTAGATCTTCTATTTTAGGGGCTTTCATTAAATGTATTTTTTTTACTATTCTTTGTTGATGATGTATCAATTTCTGTCATTTGTGGACATTTGATTAATATAAATAATTATTCCTTCAAAAAAAAAAAATTGTTTCGTTGGATATATCTTCTTCCTAAACAAATCTGGACCACCGCTTATCTAGCCTAACTTAGACAAGGCACCACAACCATCGATTTATAAACTCTTCAGACAAATCCTAACCCTTTTTATCCTGGCTTAATTGGGGGTTTGTGGAATTAATAGGGGGCTATTGAAAATTTTAACATACTCCATATATTATAGGGGGTGCCAAAATATGGTCCAATAACTAATCCTAAAACCCTATTATACCTAATATACTAAGCCCACATTCTATTCCATGACTAAAAGTCAGAAATTCAACTCACCCCTCTCCCTCTCCTCTAAACCTAACGATCCTTTCCTCCATATTTTTTTTTCCGAAATCAATTCATCATCGAAATCGTCGATTCGAAAATTTTAATCGGAGATTAACTTCTTCTACAAACATAGCTCGCACGTGGCATTATCAAAGAGAAGTAGATAACCCTAGAATCATAGAGAAACTAGAAGGAAAGTGGAACTCGAAAAGCTCCGAAGAATCAAACCATGAAAAATTAGAAGAACAGATGGCCCCAATTAGAGAGTGGAAACTAAAACCCATTACTCTACTTTTTGTGATTGTTTGTATGAGTATTTGTAGTGTAAAATTAGGTCTGCACCCGTAAAGTTGTTTTTTCAGAATGAGGCTCGTTATGGTCTCAAATCAAAGACCATGACGATTTTTCATATGCATGTTAAAATTATAAAAAATTGTCATGGTATTTGATTTGCGACCATAACGACACTTACTGTTTTTTCCACTGAAGACGAAGGGTCTATTAAGATCACATCGGTTTTTACCTAAACCATGATGACCATTATTGTTTATTTTCCCTGAAGACATAGTCTATTAGGGTCGAATCGGTTTTTACTTTAAACCATGACGATATTAGTTTTATAAAACCCAGGGTCGTCAGTGTATAATTATATAGTCGTCTTGTTTAACCTAGGGTCGTTATTGTCAAAAATTTAGACCATGACGACCCCTATACTGAGTCTATGAATGTTGGTTCTATTTTTTTTGTGTATTTTTAGTTGTAGGATGCTTAAAAAGGTCACTAAAGGAAAAGGCAGACATCTACCTGCTCCTCCTTCAAAACCTCCCCACAACGAGAAATTCTTCGGGGCTGGTCCTTATCGTGGAAAAGGTATAAAAGAAATACCTTTTGTTATCCGTGAATGTGCACAACAAGGTAACAAACCAGAGGATTCCCATTCTTCTTCATCCTCCTCTATTTATCTGTGAATTCAGACCATGATAACGAAGAAACTAAAGATGATGTTGATGAGACTAATGGTGGTGGTGGTGATAATGGAGCTGGTGGTTATAGTTGTGCTAGTGGTTCTGGCGGTGGTGGTGGTAATGATGGTGGTGGTGATTATGGGGAGGAGGAAGAGGTGCAAAAATAGAAGGAGGTACAAGCGAAGGATAATGGCAAGGGAAATCCAAAATCCCCACCTGCGAGACACGTTCCCAAAACCCATTTGATCCTTGAGGCTCAACGCAATGGAAAAGCTAGAGGCTTACCCTTAGATGGAGGAAAAGTTATATTTGCATATCCCGGCTCGTGGGCTCGTACCATCTATGAGACCCTCGTAAGAATCTGAACCTTGTTTTTCAATTAACTTGTCATTGATTGTTTTGTTATTGTGTTTTTTCCCTATTTTGTAGGATCATACGAGTGCAACAAGTGTTTTCAGATGCCAGTCTTTGTACATAAAAAATGGAGCACTGGCCCCTAGAAGGAGAATGTGCAAGAGTTGGAGCGTTAATCGAGATCTCCGGTTTATATCCTTCCATACAAAACTCTGTAATTGCGTTTGATAGGGTCGTGGTATCATGCTTCAGTGAAAGGATTTACCCTGAAGGCGATTGCTTCCAATTTCCCGTTTGGCGAGATGGCTTTAATTCCCGACGATGCAGAAAATCCACTGGAGACAACTACAAGAACAAACTTTTTTGCCTAAAATTTATGAATTGTCCAAGGATTTGTTTGGATGGGATGAAGAGATGACGAAGACAATGTTGGTCATGGGACCAAAGTATCAAAAGAGAGGGTTCAATATTGTGGAGTTGAGGCAAAAATATTCTGGGACCCTAAAAAAAGAAAGAGATCATAGTCTCCTCTTTGTGGTTGAAGTTGGTGTTACGGCTACCGGTTATCTATTGTACGTGTTAGGGTCTGTGGTGTTTCTCGACAACTCCGGAAATAGGATCAACGCCAACTATCTCCAACTATTGCATCCTTGGAGGACATGAGTAAAACTCGTAGGGGACTTCCATCGTAGCACATGTAAATGAGGAGCTAACAAAAGGATCTAGGAAACGATGTTCTCAAATCAACAAGAATACAAGTCTACTTCGGGTAATTGAAGTGATCATATTTATTTTTCGGATGAATTATTATTCTTTTTCAATCTCTTGTTTGATGAATACTAGATTTATTGTTTTGATGATTGTATAGGTCAAAAACTTGATACGTGTCGTAAGTGCAATAAAATTAGTGATCTTATTTTTCACTCAACTAACAAGCAATATAATGGAGGTCAAGTTCGTTCACGAAGAGCGAGGTGTTTTAGTTGTTTAAAGTATCACAATGGGGGGTTTATAGTTTAGGTTTTTAGCAAAGTAAATAGGAAAGCAATTAAAAGTAATTAAAAGTAATTAAGTTGTAAGCCGTGAAAAAAGATATGATCAAGGAATCCTTCTTTGTTACTAAGAAATGATTGAATTAATATACTCACCTATTCTTCATTCATCACATATTATTACCGACTGTATAACATCTAGAGCAGTGATGTCCTCAAAAGTCCTTAGGTCACTGGGTATCGAAGCGCTCGAATACCAGATTATATTGGTCTAAACCACCTAGAAGTAGCGTAATCTAAGTGTAATTTGGCCAAATGCTTTATATTTTGTGACTTTATAGGTTGGTTATAGCAGTTAGACTCTTAGTGCAAGGTCTACTTTCTAGTGTTGTCTCTACACAAGATAGCTCCACAGAATCCCTATGCAAGGTCTCAAGTGTTCTACTTGTGTAAGAGATATTCAACAATTACGTATATCCTAACCCTTACTAGCAATAGATCAAACAAGAAACTGATTTTGTTGGCCACCTAGAACAATCAATTAATTAATCATAAACATTCATCATAGTAGAACCAAACAAAAATCATGCAAAAAACTTAAAATAGATTCATATATCAAATCAAATCATGTTTAGAACTTAGAATTCATCCTCAATCAATTAGGTTTTTATCTACTCATGGATGTAGAAGGATCCAAGTTATACATATAAGAAATTAGTTAAGAAATCGTTACGATAATGGAACTACTCCGAAACCTTAGATTTCTCCTCTTGTGTTGTTGATCTCCTCCAAAGCTTGCATAATTTTGTTAGAGGTTGTAAAAATGTTTATTAATGTTTTGGGAGTCTCCTTTTATAGTACTTCATGATATCTAGGGTTCAGGATCCTTCCGTGACCAGGTTTCCTCAAAAAGAAGTCAAAAACGCGTCAAAACGAACCCCTTGGATTGGCCACAGTCGGTATAGGTGATTTCCCACAAGCAATGCCAGTTGTGGGTCCAATTATTTGCCACAAAACTTGATACATTCGGCATATGTGTGTCACTTATGAGCAATGCCGACTGTTGGTGTTAAAAATAAAAGTTTTCTTCCATTTTTCATGTCACAGTCGGCATTGGTGTGTCTGTTATGGGCAATGCCGACTCTTGAGCTGTAGGTGACCTTTTCTTCTTCTCAACTGTTTTGTCCATTAACTTCTTCGTTCGAACTCGGAATGACTTCATTCTTTTTATGTTCACTTAGTTTCTCATTATCTTCAAGATGGTATTAAGAACTCCTGGATTTGAATGAGTAGAACTTGGTGTTTGGCTTTTCTCATGTTTTTGAGCATTCTTTGCTTCATTTCGTGGCATTTCTTCCACTTCTCTTGCCTCTAGACACTTGGATATTTGGAGAACTTCACTTTATAACTCTTTTGCATCCTTTTTCACTATTCTTTGGATAATTCACCTAATACAAATAAAGGAAAAACAAGAGTAATAACAAAATAATATACAAGAATTATAGCTAAATCAAGTATGGAATGAACACTAAAATCATGTAAATTATGCACTTATCAAATCCACCCACACTTAGATTTTTCTAGTTCTCGAGCAAACTACTACCTAACTAAACTAAATTAAAATGCAACAACTCCATTTCTTCGAGGACACAATTGCATTTAGCATGTGCAACAAGCCTTTGAACCCCTAGGTGTCCCTAGTAAATGAGTTATAGTCTCGTGAGGGTTTACAAGAGGTTTACCCACAAAACCTACTCCAATTTCAAACATTCCAGAGCACATGCATCCAAAGAGCTACGAAGATATAAATTTTCTGCACACTAACAATAAGAAGTTAGAAATGCCAAAGAACATTATTCTCATGCTAGACTATTGAGTTAGGAGAAAAACAACATATGAAAGAATCCAGGTTCGAGAGCGATCGAATGTTTCGACTTCTACCTCACCAATAGGGTTTTATGAAATTGACACTCAAAAGACGCACTTTATGGTTCTCATGTGTGCATGCAGGAGTGAAGATAGAAATCATGCACACGTCGAATAGTGGGAAGGAAAAATAACTTTTCGAATTATATGAAGGTTTTATCCCATAGAGATGTGGGACGAAAAAAAACCTTTTTTTCTTCTAGTGACCTCTAAGAAAGGAAATCAACCACTGTTTAAGGATGGGAACGCTTAGTTACCTTCTCACCCGATTCACAATCAACACCAGTCTCACAACATCCAATAAAAACGTCTTTAGTCTTCGGTTTTCAACTGTTGATGATGAACTCTTGAACTTCGTAGAACTTTAATAATTGTAACTCTTTTTTTCTCAATTCCTAGTTGTTTGAAACTTCTTTACATATTTCTTCTTCCCCGCGGCCTTATTGAATGAAATTAAAAGGAAATACACTAAAGCAATGATAAACATTAACTATTGGGCTATCCAATGAAAAGTGTGAGGATAGGAAAGGAATAAATGGAGAACTTAAGGAAAAGAATGATAGATGGTAATTTACAAATAATAAGGGGTTGAAGGGAGATAGGTGTCAAAGGATGGTTAAGAAAGAAAGTATATAAAATGAAAAGGAATAGTACAAAGAAAGGATCCCTTTTTTCTCTTTATACCCATAGAAGGAAAGATGTAGTCGTTCCTGTGATTAGGATTGGTCTCCCTTTTATCAAATTACCCTAAAACATGAAGCATTTAGATAGCCTAAAAAAAGGATCCCGACTGACAAGGATTTCTTCAAGAGAATATAGCTGGGATAAAACGAAATTAAAAGGAAAATTTGTAATTCTTCAAGAGAATATAGATGAGTTCTACCTGGTTATCTTCCTGGTTTTTATTTGGTTAAATTTGTAGCGATATCTTATAATTCTGATCGCGTGGCTCGCCAACTGGGGTTCGACCAAGGAGTCCCGTCTCTTTATCTAGATCCTTATTCTAGTGAGAAAACTGATATTATATCTAGTTTCGACCGTTTCATGTTCAAATGGAAGAGCATTTGGCAGACCGATCGATTCTCTTTATTTCCCTCCAACCTTCTCCGACGCGGGAGCTCTTTTTTCTCCAAATTGGTATTCGTTTCAAACGAAAATCCAGAAGCAAGCTCTGAATTTTCTTCTTCGTGAAGTAGACCGTCCGTCTATGTTATCTTCGGATGAACTTAAGTTGATGCATACGTCAGGTCGGATTAAGTTAGATGAGTCGGTATCTCTAGGGTTAGGTCTTATGCCTGGTTTAAAAGGTCGTTCCTTGGCCCCCTTGATTATTAGTTGGACTCCCCCGGCCGACCAAGAGTTGTTGAGAAAGGGGGTTAAAAAGGAACAAATGCTTCCTCCTCCTCCGTGGAAAAAATCGACCAAGGTCCAAGCTCTTCAGCCCGCTCCGGGCTCTTCCAACCAGGTATTATTATTACTATATGTATTATTTTATGTCCGAGTCTCTCTTTTCCCCTTGAACGAGAGGACGACCCATTTTTTTGTGATATCAACGCGATCTCCTCGTTGGTTCTGTCGGGTATAAACCCCGCTCCTTTATGGTTGCAGAATATCTCAACATTCTTGAAAACGAGTGGTCGCCTCACGCAGAGCTAAAAAAGTTAAGCGTGACGCGGGGATTTTACCAACTCCGCGCGTTCCCAGGTCTATCTCGGCTGATGCTTCCTCTCTGTCTCTTTTACAGGCCAAAGTTCGGTTTGACGCTAGTCCGACTTTTTTCTCCTTCCTGGATCGTATTAAGAGTTTGGGTGTTGATTTTTCCAAAGGTGGCGGTGTCGTTTCCTCACGTCTTCATGTTGTTTCTCTTAACCCTCTGGTGGCTACCACTACTCGTTCCAAGGGTCAGTCTCAGGAGACGCCTACCATCCTGCTTGGCTCATGTAGTCGAGGTGGTTCGTCCTATTCTCATCCTAGTGTATCTCAGGACCATGTGCCTTCTGACGAAAATCTATCTCCTTCTGGTAATTATTGTTCCTTTTGTTTTCCACGTGTCATTTTCTTTATTTCATGTTTGTCCTTTTCAATATGGTGTTGAGGCATATATATATTTTTTCCTATTTATACGTTCGTTTTGCTATCTTATTGTATGCTTTCTTTGAGTTTTTTGTTTTATTTATTATTCATTATTGTTTGTTTCTCTTTCCCCCCCCCCCCCTTTTTTTTTTAGATTCTTCCGGTGGTTCGAAGTCATCGTCGGGTTCTTCTTATCCTCCATCCGATCAATACAAGCCCTTTCCTGCTCGTGCGTCGTCCCCCAATTCCCAAACTTCCGAGGTTGGTTTTATTCCTTTTTATTTTTTCATTATTGTCATTTATGATCATCTTACCTTATACTGTTCCCTTTTTTTAGACTATGAAGAAGCGAGGTAGAAATTCCTCTTTTAAGAAGGATGCTTCTAGCGTCACGAGCAATGCTAAACGCGCGTGGCTCACATGGAATGATCCCATTCTGGATACTGAAGAAGAGTTGGACGCGGATCTTCTATTGACTAAAATGGAGGATCCTTCCTTTTTCTTTTCCACAGTTGTAAGTGCCGACGAAGCCGGGGCAATTGAGAATCACAGAATGCATGACTTCTGGGTCCCTTCGAATTTAGCTGCCACTTATAGATCCATTGTCGATCGGAGCGGTCAGATGCTGAACGAGGATATGATTAAGGATATGAAGACTTTAGTATTTATGAATAAAGGTTTACTTGAAGCTGCAGAGGGACTTTCCCGAGCTCGTGATACTCCTCCTGCTGCTAGTAAGATGAAGGAACGAGAGTCTTCTATCCAAGCTAGCATAAGTATTAAGTTTTCTATACCATGGTTGTCCCAGTGTTGGGTACGATGAAGAGAAAATTTGACCGCATTCAACCCTTCCGGGTCAAATTGTTGAATTAGAGCAAAATATGGAGGGTTTGACCAAAGTGGCTCAAGAAAAGAGGAATGCTTTGAACAAACTTCTCGCTAATATTTCAGCAGCTACACAGAAGGCTTGTGAGGATGAGGCTGCTAAGACCCGAGTACGAGAAGACCTTGAGCAGAAAAAACGGGATCTGGCTTCTTTTCAGGAAGTTTAAGTTTATTCTCTTTGGTTATTGGGTGTTTCTAATATGTTTGTGCTTATCCTGGATTTGGTTGGTTTCCTTCTTCTTCTCTCCTCTTTTTTTTTTGAAAACCTTTTAGGGATTTTGATATCATTGTAACATTTTAACTATCTTAGGTGGTTGTTTTTCTCTGATATTTGTTTTGGTTTGTGTGCTTATTTATTGGTGGTGCTTAAATTTCCATTAGTAGTGGTTGTCTGTTTATAAATAATGCTCGTATTGTTTTTATTTTGTCTGCTCTCCTGATGGCCTATCCCGCGACAGCTGCTTTTATTCACTGTTTGGAATAAAAACTTAATCGCTTAATTGATACTAGATTTGATGCTGAAGAGCGGTGGGAGGCCGCGTACGTCGCTCGTAATAGTGGCCGATCGATGGTATAAGGCGGGTTTCTTCATCAGGCGTTCACCATTCGTGACTTGGCCGTTCGTGCTTATGAGGCGGCGCTATGTGTATACGGCTTGGCTAATGATGAGTTGAATACCGCTGAACGTAACCTTTTGGAAGCCAATGAGACGCGTTGGAAGCTTGATCTAGATATCCCTCATATTGCTAAACTACTTCCCATTCTCCGTTTTATTGGGATGTAAACTTTTATTTTTTTATTATTTTTAAAGATGTTTTGTAATTGAATGTCTCGTTTTCTTTGCTTCTTTTATGCTTTTAAGACGCACAGTTATATCTGATCTGAGTTTATGCTGAAAGTTTTCTCTTGAATTACTCATGTGTGGTGTTTGTTCTTATTTAAAGGTTCTTTTTATCATTGCTTTAGTATCTATTTTCATACTTTCATTCCCTTCCTCTTCCTCTCTCTCTCTCATCTCTCTTCTTTTCTCCCTCCACCTTTTTTTTTTAAAGGGCTCACGAGCTACACGGGTATTCATTAAGCATGGTTCCGGTAGCCGCTGCTGTTGTGACCTCAGACACACGTAAGGAGCTCGAGCGCCTCTTAGTGGTAAAAGATGAAATAGAGATGTTAATGACTCATAGGTTAGCTCATCGGGTTTCCATAAATGCGGCTTGGGGGATCAACATGAAATGTTTGAACTTGCTCGAAAATCTCATGTTGATGCTCGTATTATTAATGACGTCGATCGGCTACTTTCTGAAGCTCATGTGAGGCGGTGTGCTTCCAACTCCTAGTATCAAGAGGTTGTGCTGATGGTGAGAGATTTGGATTGGGAGATAGAGATATGACGTGCCATGTTGGCAGAGTCCGGTGATTAACTCATGTTTTTTTCCTTTATCGTGTCTTCCCTAGATATTTGCAATCCCTAAAAGCATTTATTTTCGTGTCTTCCCTAGATTTGTAATTTTTAGGAGCATTTATTTTTGTAGCTGTCCTTTTGTTGACCGTGGGATAATAAATATTTGTTGCTTCTTCTATTTAAACCTTCTGTCTTCCTTGTTTTCTTTATACATTTCCACCCTTTTATCCTCTCTCTTGAGTATGTCTTATCAACTCCATGAATATGCTTTGACTATGGATGCCGTGCCTTCCCTTATGACACCGCTTAATAAACGGGATGAATTAACGCAGCTTTTGGTGTTGAAAGATGAAATAGAGCTATTGATGACCCATCGGCTGAGTCGTCGTGCCGCCATACGAGATACATTTAGGGAACAAGAAGAGACTCTTGCGATTGCTCGTAACGCCAATGCTTCTGGTCGGGTCCTTCATGATGTCCAGCGGTTACACAATGAAGCAGTTATGCGACACTAGTTAGCTATTCATCTACGACGAACACATTCTTATGATGAGGGATTTGGATCGAGAAATAGAGGCATGTCACTCGGTGATTTCTAGCCAGGAAGATTAGTCTTATGCTTCTTTTGATGTTCCGCATAATGCTTATTAATGCTTTTTGATATTTTAATGTTCATTAAATATGGTATTAAATGTGTAGTTGTATTCTACCTTTTTGTTTATTATATATTCTTTCCTTGTTTGGCTAATTTCATCCTTAATTTTTCACTTTTCTTATTTTTCACTTTTCTTCTGGATTTTGCTTGTTCTGGCATAATATACATATTATCTCCCTTTTACCGTATGGCGCGAGTTCGTTTGGTAGTGGAGATTGCTCGATTGACTCAGATGTCTAATATCCTGAATGTTGTGACTGATTGTTTTGATCGTGGGAATAGCATTTCCCATTCTCGTTTTATAGACGCGGATTGTCTTTTACAAGAGGCGCGTCATGAGGGTCAGTTGCTTCCTCCTTTATTTTTTGAGCACCACCGCTATTATCATGAACATCGTGTTGCAACTTACTTCCAGTGTCTGGATGTGTTTCGGTTTTTGAAGTAGTAGCAGTAGCTTTTAACTCAGCTCAGGCAGCACGGCAAGCTCTTTCTTTTAGGATAAGAACGTGTTTTTGAAAACGATTTTTTTTGTAACATGTCCGCTGTCTTAAGCAAAGTAGTTTTCTATATAATGTTCTTCCCTAAACTCTCTATATATATGTGAAAGAGGATTGTGTACCCTTGCCATTCTGTATCTTGACCATTTTTTTTTGAAGTATGACTGCTACTCGTTTTGCTCGGGCCGATCGGGTAGTTATATCCGACCTGAAGTTGGAGTTTCGTAATCTTAAGAGGGATACCCTTGTGGCCGACGTGAGCGGGTACACTCGTCTTGTGGAGGCCCTTACAATTGTGGTTGTTGCCATTCAGTCATTATATTTGTCTAGCATGGATCTCTACGCTGATGCTCTAGGTTCTAAAGACAGCGCTTGTGCGTCCCTTTTGGAATCCTTTATCAATGCTCGTGAGAAAATGGAACATGATGAGCTAAATTTAGCTCGCATGACTGTGTATTTACGTTGCACATGCGTTTATTTGATTAATTTATGTATTCGTTATGATGTTATATAAATGTTGTCTATATCCCCCCCTTTTTTTTGTCTGGATGTGTTTAGAGTATGCCATGGATGTTTTAATTGAATGGTCGAACAAGGGAGCTTTACTCTCTGCCATTTTTGTGATCGTTGTGGTATTTTAATCGAGTGATCGATTAGGGGCGCTTTGCCTTTTGTCGCTCTTGTGAATAATAAGTTGAGTAGTCGAACAAAGGCGTTTTACCCTCTGTCTCTCTTGTGACCATTGTGGTGTTTTATAAGTGGCCGAACATGGGTGCTTTGCTCTCTGCCGCTCTTGTGACCATTGTAGTATTTGTTAAGTGGTCGGACAGGGGCGCTTTTCCCTCTGCCGCTCTTGTGCCCGTTTAGTTTAGTAGTCGGACAGTGGCGCTTTTCCATCGTTGTATTCTATTAGCAATTCGATCAGCGCGTCTCTTTCTTCTCCTTTTAAGTTCTACTTATTTTGATGAGTCGTTGTTCATCCTGCGTTCCTATGTTTACTTCTTCCATCCCATCTGTAATCATGTCTTCTACACCGCGCTCCTCTTTTATTTCCATTGTGTCTTTTTCTGTTGAGTCTAGAAGTGACTCGACCTCTTCAACTAGTCCTGAGGGTGAATCCGTCATTTCATGGTCTATTAAAGCTAGAACGTGCTCGTGCTGCTTGGGAGTCCCCTCGGTTGATTGCTATAAGCGATATACATGTCCCCTCTCTGGCCTCGAAAACCTTTGGAACTGGGAAACTTCTTGTGATTTTTGTTTCTTCGAGAGCGGGCTAACCGTCATCCGTGACGGGATGAATAAAGATTTTACCGTTTTATTGTTAGCGGACGCTTCGTTCTTTCACTTAGGTAGCGGGGTAGGCACGTCCTTTGGCACCTCTTCCATTTCCTTTGGTGTATCATAGAAAACAACATCCTCCATGTATGCTTCTTCCGGCCCGAAGGGGTTATAGGTTGTTGCGATCCGGTATTGTTTCCCTCATATGTTCGTCTTTACGCATTGGTGATAAGTTGATGCCATAACCTTGTGCTTGAGCAACCATCCTCGTCCCAACAATATATGGAAAGTCATGTCATCTTCTAACATATAGAATGACGTGAGGCCCTTTATTGGTCCGGTCCTTACTACTAGGCTGACGATTCCTATAGCGGTTTGAGTGTTCCCTCTGAATCCCTTTGCTGTGGTAGCATGCATGTGAATAGGTGATCGATGTACACTTAAGATTTCCAGTGTATAAAGTGAGATCATATTCAGGGATGCCTCCATCGATGAATGCTCTCTTCAACTGTTGCTTGTTGATGGTCATCGTGAGGTAAAGTGGTCGAAGATGTTCTCCTAGGTAGCAAATATCCTTGTCTATGAAGGTGATCACTCCCTTTGGTGTTAGGATGTAGGGTTTACCATCGGATATCGCTGCGATGGCCTTTGCTTCCTCTTGAGTATGGTTTTCGCTGAATCCCAATGAGTCGAAGAATTGCTGAGCCAAGATCGTTTTAGCGAATTTGCTGGCTATGCTTTCGGTATTGTCAAAGCTCGGAACCTCTTCCCCCGCTTCTTCCTATGTTGGTTCCCAGGGCCTCCAAATGTCCTCTAGTGGGTTTGCGACGACATTATGACCTGGTGCTGGAGAAGCGGATTTTCGTTGATTGCTTGGCTTCCCATCTCAATCTCCCCCGCGTTTCTTTTTCGTTGAAAAATGCCGCAAAAAGAGAAACACTCTTGAGTTAGGTAATCCACTCGGCGGTAGTAGTGGCAGTATGTAGTGTTGCTCTTGTCGACCTTATTGATGTCCACAACCAAGGGTGGTAGTGTTACTTCCTGATTTGTACCCATTGTTTGAGAAGAATCAAGTGGTAAAGTTTTTATCCCACCGCCATAGTAGTTTCATTATTTATTTTTCAGTTCATAAAAAAAAAAAAAAAAAAAAAAACGATTATCATTGCTTTAGTGTAGATTTTCTTTTATATTCATTCAATAAGACCGTGGGGAAGAAGAAATATATACAAAATTTTCTAACAACAAGAAATTAAAGAAATGAATTATAAAGTGTCAAGTTTCTACGAAGTTCAAGATTTCATCATCTACAGTTGAAGACCGAAGATGTTTCTATTGGATGCTGTGAGAGGGTGCTGATTGCCGATCAGATGAGAAGGTAAGTAAGCATTCCCATCCTCACATAGTGGTTGATTTCCTTTATTAGAGGTCACTAGAAAAATAAAAAGGGGTTCTTTTTCGTCCCACTTTCTATGGGATAACATTTTCATATGATTCAGAAGGTTACCTTTCCTTCCTACCATTCAACGTGTGTAGGATTTCTATCTTCATTCCTGCCTGCACACATGTGAGAACCATAAAGTGCGTCTTTTGAGTGTCAAATTCATAAAATATTGTTGGTAAAGCATAAATATTCGGTCACTCTCGAACCTGGATTCTTTCACATGGTGGTTTTCTCCTAACTCAAGGGTTAAGCATGAGAATAATGTTCTTTATACTTCTAACTTCTTATTGTTAGTGTGCAGAAACTTTATGTCTTCGTAGCTCTTTGAATGCAGGTGCTTTGGAATACTTAGAAGTTGGAGTAGGTTTTGTGGGTAAATATCTAGTAATCCCTCACGAGACACAACTCGTCCACTAGGGACACCTAAGGGTTTAAAGGCTTGTTACACATGCTAAGTGTAACCGTTTCCTCAATGAAAAGGAGTTGTATTTTAGATTAGTTTAGATTTGTAGTTTGCTCGAGGACTAGCAAAAGGCAAGTGTGGGGGAATTTGATAAGTGCATAATTTATACATTTTAAGCATCATTTCCTTATACTTATTTGCTAGATTTTGTGTGAATTACCGTGTGTTAATATTACTTTTGTAGTTTATGTGTTTTATTAGGTTACATCTCAACTTAGTCTATCCAAGTATTTCTACCCTCCATATTATCGGAAATTGGATTACGAAGCCGACGGCGAAAGAACGAGGTCATTCTGACTTCGTATGAGAAAGTTATGAGTGAAACAAGTACTAAGGGCAAAAAGGTCATTTCAAGAGAAATTAATATCGACACTTCATCGTACGTTAAGGGGCATCTGAAATTCAAATGTTTTAATGGGCGCCTGCACTTCTACTCAGGGCTGCCATGATTCAAATGTTAATAAGAGCATAGCTCTTTTACTCGGGGCACCTTCTTCTTCCTCTTTCCTTTGGAAGGTAGCGTTTACAGCGAGTCAGAGCCTGATTTCCGGCTAAAACCAAGTTAGTATTTTCTCGTATCCAAGTATTACTTCCATTGATGGTGCCGTCAGCGTATGAAAAAGAATGGTTAGAATTGAAATGGAGTTCAGATGGTGATGTTTCATGGATGTAATAAGCTTTCTCGGTGATTAATGGAGTTGGCACAAAGTGATGGTTGAGCTTGAGTCCATGGTTTCTGATGGCTATGGTAGTTGAGTTGAATGATGATGGTTTTGTTGTGGCTCGAGAGATTAATGGTAGATGATGGGGATTAAGCGGTGTTTGCGTTTTGAAGCCGAGAAACAAGTTAAGGAAGTTGGTGTTGCTCTAAATTCAACTTGGAAAGAGTTTGCTGCCGAAAAAATAGGAAAGACCTTAAGTTGTTGTCGTCAATATTTTGTGATGAATGGCTAAAGATTGATTCCGAAATATCAGTGACTGAATCTTCCGGAAGTTAGGAAAGACAAAGTTAGGAAAGAAGAGTTTGAGTGAGACATGGTTTTACACGGAGAGTTAGGATCTAAGGCACGTGTGAGATATAATTTAGGAAAGAGCTAAGCCGTGTATGAGAAGGAATTTGAGTTGTACATGGATTTGGTTTTTTGGCTATATATAGCCTTGTAGAGAACCTCTTACAGACACTTTCACAGAGATAACCCTCTCATGGGTACAAAGACATATACAGGGTTTCACATACAGAGATACTGGGACGCGGAGGACTTTTGGAGAGGACTGGACGGACGAAAACACTTTGGAGTGGCGATCGTCACGATTTATCGGGTTTGATTTACTTGTTTTCTTAATTATTTTCCATGGATTTTAAGAAATCCATGATGAACTAAACCTCTCTTGTTGGTTAGGGATGTAGTCCTAAGTTGGAAAACTTGTTTATTAATTAAATGGCTCATTCTCATATGTTCATGATATTTTCAATATCGCTTATGTTCTACTGTTTATAACGCCATGTATGATGGATTCCTTGTTTGTTTAAGTCGCGAATTAGATGAGCATGCATTGACATCTATAGTTAAACTAGGGTTTTCGATCCGGAATTGTCGAAGGACCCTTGTTACAAGTAGTATAACATACTTGTTAACGACGGGATGTTGCCATGCAATTATGTGTAGAAGCGTGACCTAGGTTAAATCCGAGTGGAACTTGCGCCGGATTGCTTAGAATAATCTCAACTCACAAAGACCATTGCTTTCATTGGATTAAACTTGAGTGGCTCTTGCACCAAGTTATTCGGTGAAAATAATTCAAAGAGTGGCGCTTTGCGCCTTTGATGATAATATGAGTTTTGCCGGAGTAGGCCTGCGATAGGATGCTTTAGGGTTATTGATATTGAGGATACATGAATGTTGAGTATGATTTGATTGATAACATGTTGGAAGATGGAAGATGAACTCTCTAACAAATGTTCTTTATCTCTGATATTCGTTTTAATCATTTTGCTTTAGTATAATTTAGTTATAATCACAACCAAAACCCCCCCTGTTTACATAAGTAATCGAAAGTAATTAACAATCACCTGCCTCTCTGTGGGAACGAACTTGTTCTTATTGCTATACTCTAATCTATATTAGTGAAGTAAGAACCTGAATTATTTTGGTTGGCTGACGACACGACCAAATTTTGGCGTCGCTGCCGGGGAGGCATAGCGAATTGTTATTTGTTTTTGGTTTCTTTTTATCTTTGTTTTATCTTTGTTTTATTTTTTAGTTTTATTTATGATTTATTTTTCCTAACATAGTTTTGAAAATCTTGTTTCAGGTACTTGTATTCCATGTACAGTGCACAAGATCAAGCTTATAATGGTAATCAATTTGGTTTTCAATCTCAACCCTATGACAATTTCCAACCATACGGGGAGTATAATCACAACCAGTCCTTCGGTTATGACCAATATTCCACGTACCCTTTTAATTATTTTCATACATTCCAACCTCCTGATAGTGGGTATGTAAGTGAATAATTACAAGGATGGGAAGATAATTATGCTTGTGATGGTTTATCTAAATCTACTCTTGATCGTAATTATGATCATTCATCTATTCAACGGGAGGAGATAAGGTTTAGAAACTCTGCCATAAGTAATGGTGTAAGACTACCAAGTTTGAGAGAACTTCATAGAAGGTTTGAGCAATTGATAAAAGATGAAGGGGTATCATGTGCAGAAATTCTAGAAGATAAAAGAGCTTTGCGAGAGGAAAATGATCGACGTTATATTATGGGATACGATTATGATTTTGAACCTTTCAAAAATCCTTACACCAGTGATGAAGTTATTCCAACTCTGAATCTGTTTTTTGATAATAATTATGTGGTTAGTTCAACTCTTGATCTTAATAATGATCATCACCCATTCAAAGGGAAGAGTCGTGTTCAAGAGATTCTGCTGTAGTTAATGGTGGAAAGCGTATAAATGTCAGAAAACTTGCTCAGCAACTATTCAAGTTGGAAGATGACGGAGCCCCGGAAGAGCTTCTCGAAGAAATTAGTAGGACCATTCGTATGGAATTTAAACGACGTTCTGACAAATGTTGGGAAACCGATGAAGATTCTTATTACGGTGAGTCTGAAAATGAAGAGGAGTATGTTGAGAATGAAACCGAATTGAGAAATAGTGTGGAAGACCCAATTGAACTTTCCGAGGATGTTATTGATAATGTTGATGTCGAGATTCTTGTTGAGGCAAAAACTAATGAAGAATAGTTAGAAAGTTTGATAGAGGACCACAACATACAAGAGGTAAGTAATTCATTACAAATTTTTGAAAAAGATAAGGATCCCGTAATTCAAGAGACTTTAGAAGGTTTGACTGAACCTTTGCTTATTGATCCTTTTACTTTACCTCATTTTGGCTTGAATGTATGTGCTTCAGAAGTACTTTGCTTCTAAATATCCGTTGTTGGAAGTACTTGATTCTCATACTATGCAGGTTAGCAAAGAGGAGTCTATAGAAGTTCCCGAATTCTATGTTCTTTATCCACTTCCGAGTGTAGAAAAGACTAAGTGTGGGGAAACTTCTATAGAGTGATAACTTCACTATTATTTTCTTGTACTAATGTTTGTGTGGATTTAATATTTGCAATGCAGATTGTTCTATGGGTGGATCCCTAAATTTTCAGATTGTTGGTCTATGGGCGACCAGACAGTCGGATTGGTGGATCCCCAAATTTTCAGATTGAATGAAATTAAAAGGAAATACACACTAAAGCAATGATAAACATTGTTCTCTCTGTTTTATCTTCTTATATATATATATATATATATATATGTTTATTTTTTTTAATTCTTTTTTTTTTATATATGTTTTTTTATTATATACTTCAAAATACAAACTGAAATAAAATAAAATGAATCAACGAAACTACTATGGCCATGGGATAAGGACTTTACCACTTGATTCTTCACAACTTGTATTGTCTCGATATCATGAACTTCACTAACTCTCATCTTTTGATTTCTTTCGCTCTTGTATATAAGTCTTCAACATGTATATATAATTCTGCTCATTGTATTGTTGCTTCACTTGAATATGAACTTTGCTCTTTCTTGTACTGTTGTTTGTAAACCTCGAACGTCTTCAACTTTCCTTCAAAATTTTGATGCTCCGCTTGTTGAGATTATGTGTTTCCATTGCTGCTTTATCGAGAGAATGATGCCAACTGCAAACAAGACTACAAGATAGAGTTAGCAATTCTGATGACACCCTCATGATTGATGGAATTAGCACTAAAGAGATCAAAAAATAGTGCTGAAATTGATGCCTCATCATTCTACCCGGAGTTTGCGCAGATGAAACGCTCTAAACGGATAATTTAGACAGCTACAAAGAATTGGAGTTTTGGTGCCTTACTCATGGGTATTGAATGATCAATTTCTTTAATATTGTATTCTTTCTGCACCTAATTTTCCACCGGCGGTTTAAATATTTTTTTGTCAGCTCTAGCCTCTCAACAACTAAGCAACCCGAATGTAGTTCTTTAATACTTCTAAGTTTATTTATTTTGGTAAGAAATCCGTATGTAATCGTAGATAGAAGTATAATAAGTGACTGTAAAACATCTAAAAATTGGAGGTTTTCATGCAAATATGTACACAAAGTTTAAAAATTCTACATACAAAAGTGAATACTAAAAATATAAATGCTTAACCACTCCCCTACACTTAAAGTTTACATTGTCCTCAATGTAATTGACTCTTCCAATGTAAAATCAAGATGAGAAATCCTAACATGATATGAAAAATTAAGAAAAAAATCTAAAGATAAAGATAGAAATACATAACTAAAGGGTTGCCTCCCATGCGGCACTTGTTTTAAAGTCGTCAGCCGACTTTCTATTCGCCCGTATTACTTCTCCAGAGGGAGCAAATCCTGAAGTTCAATTACATCCACATTCTCCGTAGGGAAATTTTCATAATATGGCTTCAACCTATGGCCGTTTACTTTAAAAATAATTCCCTTCGTGAGACTAGTAACCTCCACTGCACCATAAGGAAAAAAATTAGTAATAACAAATGGCCCACCCTATCAGGACCTTAACTTACCGGAAAATAGTTTAAGACAAGAATTAAATTGAATAACCTTTTGTCCCGCAACAAAATTCTTTCGAGAAATCATCTTGTCATGGAAAAGCTTAGTCTTCTTCTTATATATACGGGAACTCTCGTAAGCATCATTATATATCTCCTCTAGCTCATTAATTGTAGTTTTCTTTGTTTCCCCGCTTTATCATTGTAACACCCTCAATTTTTGCATGGCGGTTACTCAAGGATGCGTCATGGCATGGGTTGAAGCTTCATCCTAAGCTTATAAAGCTTACCCAAATGTGCATTAGGTGTGGATGCCTTGACCTCGACTTATAGTGTTAAGCCCCTACTACGCGTGATGCGTATCCGAGGAGGCATCACAGTGCTAAGGCACTATTATGCCGTGATGCATGACCCAATGCATCACCGAGCAGAAGTTGCATAAGTTGGAGCATCATAGTGCTAAGGCACTATTATTCCGTGATGCATGACCCAATGCATTACCGAGCCAAAGTTGCATAAGTTGGAGCATTATAGTGCTAAGGCACTATTATACCGTGATGCATGACCCAATGCATCACCGAGACGAAATTGCATAAGTGAGAGCATCATAGTGCTAAGGCACTATTATGCCGTGATGCATGACCCAATGCATCACCGAGCCAATGTCGTTATTCGATAAATACATCATAGTGCTAAGGCACTATTATGCCGTGATGCATTATCCAATGCATCACCGAGCCAAGAATGTTCGGCTTTGGCAAGAAATCTTCATTTTCGGCCTTGCAGTCGATGAATGGCCCTTACCTTTCAAATATTTATTTGTGGAAATGCAAATAAAACATATATAGGGAGGGAGCTTTGCTTGAATATGCATGAGCGGTAATGCACATATAAATATGATGTAGCATATACGATGGAGCATACTTGATGCTCATCAACGTGTTTAACTGTAGCTTACTCGAGAATACTTCGCTTGGCTTTGGCAAGAGATCTTCATTTGCGTCCTTGCAGTCGATGGATGACCCTTACCTTTCTAATATTTATTTGTAGAAATACGAATAAAACATATATAGGAAGGGAGCTTTGTTGGAATATGCATGAGTGGTAATGCACATATAGATATGCGAAGTGGCCAATACGTTGGAGCATACCTCTTGCATAAGCATCAATATGCTTGTATCTTAACCGATGAAGCTTGAATGTGCATGAGGGGTAATGCACATGTAGATATGCAAAATAGCCTATACGTTGGAGCATACTTGATGCATAAGCATCAATATGCTGGTAGCTTAGCCGATGAAGCTTGAATTATTCGAAAGCATCTTTCGATCGTGTGACGTACTTGATAATGCATATTTGCATAGTAAATAGCGATAGTTATGCACAATCTAGTACATACCTTGCAAAAGCCCTTTGGCCTACACGGACTAGGCTTTCCTTGGCCTTTGTCCTTGCGATGAAGTTGGAATCGAAGTTGGCTTTGCCTTAATAGGCTTAAGTTGGTTGTCCCTTTCGAATTGACCCTTTGATGAACTACGGTCATGCTTGATCTCATCAAGGTACGGGTTGGGTACGTAGGCAGCCGCAATGCAATGCATGAGGTACAGCACCTTGTCGCTCATATCATCTAATTTGGGAGATGATTGCGACATTATGGTAACTCATATCATCTGGCTCGGCAATGCTAAGCAAGAGATGATTGTTGCCACACTTGATGAAGTAGTTGCAATTTCATTTGATGGATTGTTCATACTTCCTTGGAACCATCACGGCGTGGAATGGCATGTGCCTGGATCTTGCACTCTTGGCAAGAACAAGATAAGTGTAGGCTCCAACGCATGGTCGAAGCAAAATTGATGAAGCGAAAGCTTAGGCTTGAAATAGCCTAGGTGTTGGTCCAAGGCATGAGTTAGGACTGGACAGTAAAGCGAAATTATGTGATGCTTTCCAAAGGCATCCCCATTAGCTTGTATAACCTTCAACCCTTGGTATAATGAGGGTAAGTTGGAATCGTATGCTAGTCAAAGGCATTCACCATGGGAAATAATGTCCTTGCACCCTTTGTAGGTCAAGGATGTGTTGGAACGATATAGAGACTACGGTTTGAGTACCATGCTTGCAAAGCATGTTTGGAAAGGAAAAAATATGCCTGGAACGGTATAAGCGTAGCTTGACTGATAAGGGAACTACGTTTCGAGTATAATGCTTACAAGGTAGGCTTGGAAAGCAAAAATTTACCCGCACTTTCCAGCGAGAAGTTAGGCTTTAAGGTCGGGTTACACTCTTTAAAATCACGCATCGGGAGTTCTGACCTGCCCAGCGTGCCGGAGGCGGGATTTTCCTGTCTGTGACAATCATACTCCATGTTGCACATCTTTACCGCCCATAAAACATTATGTTCAAGTACAACCGGGAGATGAAAAGTTTTGCCATAAACCAACCGATATGGAGACATACCAATCGATGTATTGTATGTCGTTCTATACGCCCATAATGCATCATTGAGTCTCAAGCTTCAATCTTTTTGTGTAGTATTAGCGTTTTTCTCAAGAATGGACTTAATCAGACGATTAGAAATTTCAGCTTGCCCACTAGTTTATGGGTGATACGGCGCACCGACTTTGTGAGTAATATTGTACTTCTTGAGAAGATCATGGAAGGATTTTATAAAATGTGAACCTCTATCACTAATAACCACACGTGGTATGCCATGTCTAGTGAAAATATTTTCCTCCACAAACTCATAAACAACTTGAGAGTAATTAGTATGGGTGTCTTTAGCTTCCACCTCTTTTGACACATAATCCACAACAAAAAGTATATAAAATTTTCCATACGAATTAACTAAAGTACCCATAAAATCAATTCTCACACATCGAATATTTCTACAGCAAAAATCGGTATGAGCGACATTTGATTTCGAGTATGTAGATTGCCTGTTCGTTGACAACTATCACAAGATTTGCAAAAAATATATGCATCTTCAAATAGGGTGGGCCAATAAAAGCCACTCTCAAGAACTTTGAGAACAGTATGTTTAGAACCAAAGTGGCCACCACAAGCATAAGAATGACAAAAAGATAGAATGGATTGAAATTCAGATTTAGGTAATCACCTGCGAATAATCTGATCAACACAATATTTTCACAAGTAAGGTTCATCCCACACATATTGCTTGGCTACATTTTTAAGCTTAAGCTTTTAAGAACTAGACATTGTATTGGATACTTGCCTCGTAACCAAGTAGTTCACTATATTAGCGTACCAAGGTGTTGAATCTTCTATTGAGAAGAGTTGTTCGTATGGAAAACGATCTTGTAAGGGAAGTTCTTCCTCAGAAACAACAGTCTACTAAGATGATCTGCAACTGTATTCTCAACACCTTTGTGTCTCTGATTTTTATATCAAATTCTTGCAATAACATAATCTACCGTATAAGTCGTAGCTTAGCTTCTTTCTTCTTGAGTATGTACCTAAGTCTATCTTTGTTTTGTTTACTTCGATCCCTCGAGAGGACACAATGTGACCGGGCAATATATCATGGTTTACCATAAAGTAACATTTCTCCCAATTTAGAACAAGGTTAGTGTCTATACATCTTTTAAGTACAAGTTCAAGATTTTCTAAGGAAATATCATATGAATCGCCATAAAAATTAAAATCATCCATAAGTACCTCAACTATGTGTTCCACATAGTCAGAGAATATACTAACAATACATCTCTGAAAAGTGGCAGGCGCGTTGCAAAGACCAAACGACATCCGTCTATATGCGAGCGTACCAAAAGGACAAGTAAAAGTAATCTTCTTTTGATCCTCCGGTGTAATAACAAACTAATTGTAGCCCGAATAACCTTCCAAAAAGCAATAATGTCAATGTCCCGACAACCTCTCTAACATCTGATCAGAAATTGGGTAAATTACACCTACACTTAGCAATTTGAGGATCTCTTTCTTTACGACCTCCATCATTGGGGGTTTAAGCCTACAGTGAGCATCACATACTGGCTTTGCGTCGTCTTCCATAGGATTCTATGCATGCACATTGATGGACTAATGCCTTTGATGTCAGCAATTGTCCATCTAATGACCGTTTTGTGCTCTTTCAAAACCCTAAGTAGACGTTCTTCTTGTATGGTAGTGAGGTTCTTTGATATGATAACCAGAAGTTCTTCCTTATCACCCAAGTAAGCATACTTTAAGTGATCAGGTAGAGGCTTAAGTTCTAATTTAGGTGCCTGCACAACAGAAGGTAAATGAACTTCATTAGTTACGGGTAAACAAATATATGAGATATTACCCGTTTTAGCTTCCTGTAATGCCGTCAAGGCACCATACATCTCTACCAGCTCTTTAGCTAAGTCGACGTCCAAATTTGGTTTCCCATGAACATTCAATTCAACACTATTACACAACACAACTCAAAGTTCATCTTTACTGTTCAAATCAAACATTTTTTGTGCTAGCGAACCAATAACATCGATAAAGAAAGCGGAGTGAATCACTAGGATAACGAATGGCTTCAAATACGTTGAAGAGAATAATGTCCTTATCAAATTTCATAGTGAGTCTACCACTATCAACATCAATCTTCGTCTTTGCAGTTTTCATAAATGGTCTCCCAAGAAGTAACGAAGTTGATGAATTATTTTCTCCATTCTGCATATCCACAATATAGAAATCAACCGGAACTCATTCACTTGAACTAACATGTCCTCCACGAGTCCTTTAGGATATATGTTGGACTTGTTTTCTAATTGAATGGTAATCCCTGTCTCTTTTAAAGGTCCAAGATTCAAAGAATCATACATATCAGCTGACATAACATTTATGGATGCTCCAAAATCAAGTAAAGCACGCTCAAACGTTTTAGTACCAATAGTAATTGGCACCGTAAAGCATCCAGGATCTGTATACTTTACATGCATCTTTTTTAACAACATAGTTGTAGCACTTTCGCCCACCTTAGTGACTTCATTAGGAATCAACCTATGTTTCTTTATACACAAATCCTTCAAAAACTTGGCATATATAGGCATAGTTTTAATTACTTCAATAAATGGAATGTTGATTTGCACCTTCTTGAAGATATCCATGATATCCTTATCTTAAACTTATTTCTTGGACTTGGCAAAACGAATAGTAAAAGGAGGTGGTATGGTAAAGGTAGGAACCGGGTCCTTAGGTTGGTCGGTTGAGATTGGCTTTTCTTTTGGCACCATTTCTTCCTCTATTTCCTTTTCTAAGTCACCGCTAACCTTCTCTCATTATCGTAGTTCTTCAACTTGCCTTCCACTTCTTGAAAATCACTTTGTCGCCCATAAGTTGGCATAGGAGATGCAACTTGCTTGTTTTCATAACTAAAATTTGGATTATCTCTCCAACCAGGATTGTAAGTGTTCGAGTAGGGATCATACCTTGGCCTCTGATTAGGGAAAATATGAAGGAACAACTGCAGAAGTTATACGTTGTATCATCTTTTCCACACTACCTATCTGTTGTTATATATGTGAGAAATCTTCATCTCGTTGACTCTTCTAATACTTGAGTCGTTTCTTGTGTAAAATTGCTGAACATTCAATGCCATACTCTCAATCAAACTAGTTTCATGCGAGATTTTCTTTTCATTAAGTGAACCACCCGCGACTGCATCAATCAAATTTCTCTGTTCCAGAAGTAATCCTTCATAAAAGTATTCAATGATGAGAGTTGAGGATACGTTGTGGTGTGGGAAGATTTCCAATAACCTTTTGTACCTCTCCCAGTATTCATAAAGCGACTCCCCAATAATCTTTAAAATACTACTAATCTCTTTACGAATAGCGGCCTCCTTAGAAGCAGGAAAATACTTCTCTAGAAATAGCCTTTTCATCTCAGTCCATGTTGTAACACTCCTTGGAAGAAGGTAATACAACCACTCTTTTGTTAGTTTTATTAAAGAAAATGGGAAGACTTGCAGCATCGCCTTATCACCTTGTTCGTTACCTTGCCTAAGACTTGTCATCTTGTGCTGAAATACTTGAAAATGACGGTTCGGATCTTCGCCAGGAAGTCCCTTGAACTTCGGAAAATGTTGAATAAGATTCGATTTCAGCGCTACTGTGTCAGTTAAAGTAATACACAATGGTTGTGAATCTAAGCATGGAGATTTTAACTCTTATAGCTTCTTCTTAGGAGGTTGAGGACCACCCATCTCTTCTATGTGATCTTCCTCTTTGTCCGAATCTGAAAATTCACTTGGTGAAGAACTAAAAGGAAGTGGAGTGTTCACTGCTCGAAAGAAGTCTTTTAGTAAAGTGCATGATCGAAGACGCAAACGGGACTTGTTTTTCCCTTTTTAATCATTCACCAAAGAGAATGTTCCTGAAACCAAAAATATCTAGAAAAAAAAGTTAAAAGCTAAAAACAAACCTAAAAAAACAAAAATAAACGAATATAATAACAAATAAAACTAACTGCTCCCCGATAGCGGCGTCAAAATTTGATGTGTGTCGTAAGTGAAATTAAATTAGCGATTTTATTTCCGCTCAATTAACAAGCTATATAATGTAAGTCAAGTTTCTTCCCATGAAGAGCGAGGTGTTTTAGTTGTTTAAAATATCACAATGGGGGGTTTATAGTTTAGATTTTTAGCAAAGTAAATAAGAAAGCAATTAAAAGTAATTAAATTGCAAGCAGTGGAGAGAGATATGATCAAGGAATCATTCTTTTTTACTAAGAAATGATTGAATTAATATACTCAACTACTCTTCATTCATCACAGATTATTACCAACCGTAGGATAGTAGCCAGAGCAGTGTTGTTTTCTTCCATAACTTCTTTGTTCGAACTCGGAATGACTTCATTCTTTTTGCGTTCACTTTGTTTTCTCGTTCTCTTCCAGATAGTATTAAGAAATCCTGTATTTGAATGAGTAGAACTTGTTGTTTGGCTTTTCTCAGGTTTTTGAGCATTCTTTGATCCATTTCGTCGCATTTCTTCCACTTATCTTGCCTCTAGACACTTGGATATTTGGAGAACTTTACTTTATAGATCTTTTGCAGCCTTTTTCACTCTTCTTTGTATGATTCACCTAATAGAAAAAAATAAAGGAAAACAAGAGGAATAACAAGATAATATGCAAGAATTATAGCTAAATCAAGTATGGAATGAACACTAAAATCATGTAAATTATGCACTTATCAATAGGTGTGGATTTACGAACATTTTCATTCAATGTTAAAATAAAATGAACACGTCAAAGTGAACAAGGCATGAACCTGTGCTCAACCAAGATGGACGAAATACACGTTCACTGGGGGTCAGAAGAAGGAACATAAGTCTATGTTGTAGCCATGCGAGAAAAGGTTGCCAACATGACAAAAAAAGATGTAGTCTTTGATCCGTATAGGTGATATAGAGTTGATAGAGTGTAAGGGGTCACTTTTTATAATGGCCCTTTGTTTCACCCTAACAGATTCTCAATATATGATCTTTCGAGAGTAATGCACCAGCTTAGTTATATTCAAGATTCCACGTGATGAGGATTGTATACAAAAATTCTGACTCAAGCTTGATGAATGTAGTTCTGACGCTTCTAGCGTTGGGGGTGGTTTACGAACCTTTACCGGAGACCAATCATTGGGATGATAGGAATACTAGTAAGGTAGATATATCTCTTTGGGAGAATGTGAATAAAGGTTACGAGGAAAATGATGGTTACTTGGAATGGTACCAAAATTTCTCCCACGGTGGGGGAAAAAACAACAAAGCTTCTACTTATTCTACTTCGGCACCCGACACAAGAACTGACTCTAGCATTCTAAATCTTGTCATAAGTATTTTTGTCTTTCTTGTTTTTTTTAAATATATACTCTTATAAGTATGTTAACCTCGATTAAAATTTTAATACAAATAAAGGGATCGAGTGTAGATTGTGATCAAGGAACTGTGTTGCTCAAAGGGAAAGGGAGATTTGTTGACGCCTGACCAACAAAATGAGTACATTGACTACTTGACACACGTTAAAAACCCCGATGCGAAAAAATGTATGCTGAACTGGCTCGTGCAAGTAAGAGGTCTCAGAAACCGTCTACCCAAGTAATCCAAGAAGGTTTTGATACCCAAGGCGATGATCAACTAGGCGAATGTACAGAAGATGGCGAAGGGAGCCAAGGAGATGCTCGATGAGGTCGTGGAAGTGAAGGACCTGCATCAAAGTGAGGTCGTAGATCATCCAGTAAGAATCGTGGTCCTTGATTGTCATAGGGGACGGGCTACGGTGAGCAGTCCCTTTTCATACTTCTCTTTTCTTACTGAAGTTGCATTTTCTGTAGTATACTTGGGGTGCGACTCAGCCTCGTCAGGGGTTGATGACGTAGTTGGAAGAGGTGAAGATATCCTTTTGGCGTGCCTTTGGACAGTGGAGGACCTCGTTAAGGTTACGACTCTTCGGTTGACCGTCTCTTCTGTGCTGGAGAGGTTCTTGATACTCAGAGGAGCTCGTATAAACTTTAAGTCCCCAAGTGTTGTTCATGTGATTCTTCGGATGCAGCTGTTGAAGATGATGCTCTAAGTTGTGTCATTGAAAACTGCATTAATTGAGTATCTGAATGTTGGAGTTGACTTTGACTTTGAGTTTGACAGGACCCGACTCTTAGAGGAAGATGAGACGGCTAAGCTTGTTGTTGGATGGCTTTGTCTTCATATGAGACCCATTCAGGAGAACTTAAAGGAATTAGGCACGACTTCGTCTTAAAAGCGATTACCAAGGCTAGAGATGATGCTGAAAGACTATCCTGAGAATTGAGGTTTGCAACTGAAGCCCTTGCACAGGTAGAAAGAGCATATTCTGATGGTGCTGAACCAGCCTTCAAAGATCTTTTCTAAATAGTGGGTTTTGAGGTTTTTTATGTGTATCTGAGATACCCGGTTTTTCTGGAGTTTTATTTTGGAGTTTTGAGTAGGTAGATTTTGAATGGTTTGCAAGGATTTTTAGAGAAAGAAATAATACTTTGTTCAATTAAATAAAATAAAATCCTAAGTATAAATACAAGTCACTGCAAACATTTTGGAGGAATTACAAATGTTGCGTAAAAACAGAGAAATATTGTTAGAGGTGGTAAAATGCTTAATCCTTAACAACTTTGCCAGGGGTTGTGAATTGTTTAAGCTTTGACATATTTAAGCCACTTGCCACATACGACTACTCCTCTGAGGTTATCAGTATTGATTGGTTTGTAGCATCCATATAATATATTTTTAATGACCAGATGTGGCTTTTCTCCAGTAGAGGCACTAGTGTCTCTGATTTGGAAAGGGTTGGGTTTCGGTATCTCAGGTTGATGACACATTTTAAGGATGATTGGGTTATTGGTTTTAATATTCTCAGTAGAGACGACCCTCATCCATTCAATAAACTTTTAAAAAGGATCAACTTTCCATTCACACCATAAAGGCATGATGAGGTTGATACTCGAGTCAAGTCCCCAAGCCTTGATGAGATGTAAGACAACTGGTTGTAAAGAGAGTTGCTGAACAAGACTTACTTGTAGGCGAAATCCATGGGGGTACGATATCATCTTTCTTTTATGCAATTGTTTAGCGTCCAGATCCGTTGTTTGGTGATGTTCTGGAGGTGAGCAATCTTTAGGATCTGTTGGCTTGTTGGCGCCTATAGGTGGGTCCCTTGGTGATGATTTCTCCAGATATACGTCGATTCTTGCCTTGTTTCTGTGACTTCACGTACGTCCCAAAACCATGTCGTAGTATGGATATACATGGTTGTTGCTGATGAAGTGGTAACAGACACTTCTAGCCACAAAATGGTAGTGGTCTCTCTAGACCCTTATGAATGGCGAAGTTTGGATCTTGTCATCGCATCGAATGTCGATTTTATATGTGCTGACGCTGGTTGCATTAGGATCGTTGGTTGGCTCCATCTGGTGCGACTTGATAAAGGTGAGGACCCTATCTCCTTTTGCGACAAGAAAGGAGGAGAGAGATGTCCTTTTAGTGTAGGATTCTCTGAACCTCAACTAGACAGAGAAGCTGGTGCTGGTTGAATAAAGATAAACCTTTCTTTTTGTGACTTTTGCAGGGGCCTTTCAGAACTCCATTGGCATTGAAATTTTGTTGTTGACTATTTTCTGGTAAGATAAATTTCTCCTTTATCTCTTTGGACGTAGGCCCTAGAAGTGTTAGTATTAGCAATAAAGCTGGAGGCGTTTCAGGGTTGCTCAAAATGAGACTTGTGTTGCTTTCGAGCTGGTTACTCCGTCTGAGTCTTGAGAGGATCGAGTATTTCGTAGCCCAGTCTTCTTATGTTTCACCAAGGATTTCTTGTCTCTTCATTAGATCTGAGGAACTTAGTGGTGCTTGACTATTCATGGCGTTTCCAGTAACACTACTTGAAAGAGGAGCGTCGGTGTTGCCAGTGGTGGTGTTTTGAGGAATGGTTTCTAACATACCACTACTGGCGTAACCAGAATTACGATTGGTTGCTGGACCTGAATTGATGTTAGTCGATGAACGAGACCTAAGACTCACCTTGTTTTCAGACGGTTAAAAAATTGATTTTTTGATGGTTGAAGAATTGGATTCATGACCGACAGATTGATCTCCCACTGTGGTGGCCAATTATTAGTACCTAAAACTTTCTCCTAAGCAAAACAAATGCACCACTGTTGTACTTTCTTTAGATTCGGAAATCAAAATCGTACATGACAAGCCTAAACCACGAAAGTGGCCATTCCGTCCTGCTTCGGTCATAGGGAGAGAGGATGGGTTGATCCTAGAGGAGGGAAGCAGAGAAAGTTGAGGAAATCAGTGTTGATAAATTGTGTGTAAAGGAGTTGAACCTTGGATAATAACATATCTTGTGAGAATGATCTGCATGTTCTGTTTTTTGAATACGCTAAGTAGCATATTCATAGTAGTTGGGAATACACACTTTTTCCTCGTAACTAGTGGAGGTAGTGAGGAGGTGGAAATATGGATATTATGCAGATAATGGTGTAGTTACTCTGCTTGGGAAGGATCTGGAAACCTTTACTCCATCATCTTTTAACTACCATAACCGTCATTACTACTTCGTAACTTTCTCATCATGGGGTGTTGCCACACCACAAGTTGCTATAAATCACTACACCAAAACCCCATGAAGAATCCCCCCATGTAACATGTTTTGATTTCACGTAGGAGTTAGTGGTGTCATGGACTCAAAACACGTGATTAATTTGGGAGTTTGTCGTAAAATAATGCTACCAATAAGTTTTATGCCAACTTGGCATGGGAATGGCATATTTGTGGCATGTTTGCAACATGCAATTTTTTCTAGCAACAATAGCGCATGTCAGTGTTATAGGCGCGATTAAGGTGTTGCTAGAACATGCTAGTGTCGTGGCAATGGCCTAGGTGATGGGGCTAGAAGTAAAGGATGACGCTGGTACGAACATGCAAGGAACGACGCTGCAACGAGAGGTAAGGGGGCCGGCAACATTGGCAAGAAGCATTGGCAGCGTTGATGCTAGCGCAGACGTAGATGCTAGCGAAGACGATGTTGATGCCAGCATCACTAGTGCTAGAGTTGGCATTGTGCAGCCGATGGTGTTGGCGTATGGGCTAGTGCTGGTAGCATAGCTATGGCTTGCTGGGGATCGCACTTGCTAATGTCACGGCCATAGCCTATACACTGCTACCGTTGGCAGATGTAATGTCGTGGCCATAGCCATGGCCTGGTTATGGCTTCTCAATCACATGATATTTAATGTTAGCATTATGCTTGGCCTTTGTTTGGCACATACAGAACATATTTAAGGAATTCATCCATGGAAGTTTGTGACTTGGGATGATGTTCGCCGCGACTCTGCATTTAGATGGTATGCATATAGTTTGCGTCTTCATTCAGAGATGACATAACATTCATTCTGAATGTTTGCAATTTTGTATAATCAGCGTGTTTGATTAATACAGATGTTTTGCATGGACGCATGATAGACACAGTTTAGTGTCTAAATTGCACCTTAATTTCTAGTGAGTTAGTGTTCGATTTTGTGTCTATTACGTGTTTTTATGCTTTTATAGGTACATTAGAAGAATAAAGATTTGTGGAAAAATTGGCTCAAAAAGTGTTAAAGGCACCGGGGAAAATGGATCAAGGCACCCACACTTTGGATTGGGGCACCCTTGGATCTGGCTGAGCTGGATCGGGTCAACCCAGCGAGCCAGCGAGTCAACCCAGCGAGCCAGCGAGTTAACCCAGGATCGGCCGATCCAACTCATCGGGAGTTCCTGTTTCAACGGGAAAAGGATTGGTTGCGATTTTTGGGTTGTTTTCGGCAATTAAAGATGACCCATTGCAATTAGAGTTGGAAGAAATCAAAAGACAATGATAAATCCCTTGAAATCAGCTCGAGAAACTCAATTTTGGCCGGAATCAGGACTCGGTTCCTGTTTGGATTTGGATTGAAGAATTGGAGTGATTTGAGAGAGTTCTATGAGGTTTAGAACTCTCTCTAGGGTTTGTGAAGTCTATAAATACGAAGTGAAGCCAAGAAAATCAGGGAGAAAAGCCTAGAGATCGATTCAGAGAAATTCCGGTGGAGTTCCGGCGCCGCCGGTCACCTGCTGGTGCATCGCCGGCACTGTTCTTCACCCACCATCGCTGAAGAAGACGACTCAGTAACATTTATAAGTGTTGCTGTTCCACTGTTATAACTCTGCTCCTGTTGCCTTAGATTTTGAACATTTTTGTTGCTTAAAGCTCTCTGTAACAGCTGAACCCTGTTCTGTGACACTTATATACGTATCTGTTCAGCTGTTGCACTATTCTTTAACCTTGTAATCAATATTTTGAGCAATGAAATCAACTTTTGAGCAAGTTTTCTTCACCATGGGATAAGTTTATTTACTGGGATGATGGATAAGATATTTTTCTCAATTTTATGTGATTTAATTATTTTCTAATAATTATTTATAATTCTTTTGTTATTAGAATTGCATAGTTTTAAATAGTAAAAACGGTTTTCTTTCAACAGTTGTGCTTTTGCTTGATGGATTATGCTTAGTTAATTAGTTTTGATAGTCCATGCTTGTGATTTACCTCTGTTTGTTAGCATAACAAAACCAATTTTGGCAATTATTTGTGCTTCAATTAATTTAAAAAGAATTATCTGATTAATCACATAGGTTGTTATAATTAACTGAATCTTGATTCCTGGTTTTCCCCATATTTTCTAAAAATCATCTTTAGTTTATTTTTCTGATTTTTATTAGTTTAGGTTAAGTATAATATTTTCTAAAATCGTTACCTTCACAAGTTCGAGAATCGAACCTCTTTTTACCACTATATAAAATCACATCAATTTTTGGCGCCGCCGACGCGGACTTGTTTTTAGGTTTAGGGTTTTAGATTTATTTTTAGGTTTTTATTTTTTTTACTTTGTTCTATTTTACGTTTGTTTTGGTATTTTTCCTTTTTACTACAGGTTCGATTTTGGATCGAAAAGAGATTACGCCCAAGTTTTGGAGTTAAAGCTAAAGACTTGGAA
>JAJJMC010025461.1:1958441-2039182 GCA_023531435.1 Papaver californicum | reverse complement strand
AAAAGAGATTACGCCCAAGTTTTGGAGTTAAAGCTAAAGACTTGGAACTATATATGTTGATTACGCCCAAGTTTTGGAGTTTGGACATGTGAAATCGATTTTTTTTTTGATATATAGTACACATATTACTATATCATCCGTAAATTAGTAGATCTTATAGATTTTTTTTAATTGTTATTTATCTAGTAAGGTTGATGAAATCAACATGTACTATTTTTTTTTATAACCCATATACACTCAAATTGATTTTAAGAATATATATATATGCATATCACTTGGTTGTAACCAAGTCACATGAGGTAAGTATATTTATTTCTTAAAATTTTTCTTTGGTTACACTTATAATAATTTGTTTTTTTCCGATTTAGCGAGAAATTATACGACAATTTTGTCGATCGATTTTGATAAATCGTAAAAACCAATGAATATTGGTTTTTCTCCATTGTTTTTATAAGATGGGAGAAAATAAATTGACATATTTTTATACTTTTGTCATATGGGTTTTCACCAATATATAATGAACCATTGATTTCTATTCCTTACAAGAAATCCTCCATAACCACGATATCTTTAACCAATGTCATGGTGATCTACCAAGTTTGAGTTGCACTTGAAAATACGAGGCATCATTAATTTTTGTTGGTTTTTACATAACGACGGTATCGATTTATATTCTCTAATGACAAGAAATTTTGAACTTGGTAATTTTTGCCAATTCAAAAAGAATGGCACAGATTATAGGTTTACAAGAAACCTTATCCATCAATATGGTTTTATCTAATAATAAATCATTGGTTGCTATTCCTTATAAGCAACCATTCATCAACCACAAAGTGGAATTTTTTTCCCCAGAAAAGAAAATAATGATAATAGCTTCATTATTTTTAAAGAAGTGTTTTCTCTATCAATCCTAAAGGGGTGAAATACCTCAATGGTCAAACCACTTGCAAATACCAATTAAACGGAAAATTGATGCATTCTTGAAAAATATTGAACAATTTTTTTGTACTAATAATCTCCAAAATTTGGTTTTTTTCCACTTGTAGTTGGAATACACAAGGACATTAAAGATTAATGGGTGCGCATCCGGCTTGTTAGCAAATATCATTAGTCCTTATAGTGTCTATATTGATCTTGGTTTAATTTTCTTTTCATTTAGAAAGTGTTCATAATTCCATTATCAGATGAATAATTATCTTGTCGGCCCTACTAGGTCACACAATTATTTGAGATTAATTTGCTTGCATATTTTATATGTTTTTATAACCAATTAATTTTGGTTTTCAAAAGTAATTCATAGTTGATGATAAAAATTCCATTATCAGACGTAATCTTAAAAATTGCTTCTGTTGAGTCAGTATATGTGGTACAATATGATGTTTGTAAACCCAGAAATTATCATTAGTATATGTCCTTGAATAAATCAAACAATATTTTTCGAAACTTGAAGATTTCTTTAATGAGATGAAAATATTTCTGCCACGACCAGTGGGAGGATATAGACTACTAGAAGTTGGTATTAAGTAACTTAAATGTTATATCACTTTCTCTCCCATCATGATCAAATTGATAAAGGCTTCCATATATGGTAGGCGTGAAAATATTATCTCATTATGCTTTTATATAAGCTTTTGCCTCTTGAAAAGGAAAATCCAATCACATGCAATAACAAGTAGCATCTTAGAAGAGGCTACATATAATGCTTCAATAGAGTTAATCAAAACAAGATCCACATTCTCATAGTTTATGTGTCCTCACCGGAAGATGGGGAGATTACAATGCCCGTAGACGCTGGTACCAGTAATTGATTGAATTTTTCAATATATGCATATATTTGAGATTATGTGGGATCATAGTAAGCTAATAATATGACCGTCGATTATTCATATTAGCTACTGAAATAATAAAAGATGGTGGTCGTGAAACCCTCTGCAGAGAAATATCGACGTATGTGATTGGTTGGCATACAATCCAAATTCGGTTGGATTAATCTCTCGATGGAAATATTTTGGATCCAAGACTTAACACCTTAAAAATTCCAAGCCTATTAATTACAGGTTAGCTTAGTCATGATGCATTATATGAGAGATATGAGGGTTTTATTTTTGCTTAGACCCTAAGATTGGTTCAATAACATTTTGTTCTCCCTGTATGATGCATTTGGCGTGATAATCCTTGAAGGACTTGTATTGCATATTCACACAATAACTGTGGTCGGAGAACATATTTGAATTTGTAATCCCTTGGGGATTGATGTTATATTTAGGCATCCACTTGAGTCAATTATGTCAGGATTAATAATCCGTTGTGTTTTTAGAAATTTGGTACAAAACCAAAAATATGGATTAAACAGTTTATGATATAAACTTTGCAGGTCCCTTGAAGAGTCCTTAAAAACACAAAAATCCACGCTTTAGCAGCATAAATATTATTTTTTCTCCAATCTGTGCAGTTTAATATTATGCTTGCATAAAAGTTGTCTATGATATAGACTAGAGTTATGATTTTGATGCTTGTTTTCTGCAATACTCATACAATTACGTTAGCATCCATAAATCGCCAAAACTTGCACTCTTTTCCCTTCGTTTCAGGTTTTGTCCCATGTGGTTTTCCTGACAAGATTTTAACGAGGCAACATTTCGATGATGTTGAATTTTCATTCAAAATGTTGATATTGTGCTCTTTTTCTTTCGTCCATACTTTTTCCCATTGGTTTTTAGTGGAAATATTTTAGTGAGGCAGTTTATTCAACATGGTGGTCATCTAAGGGGGAGTTGATGTATTATTTCATTTATTTAGTGGATGCCCACATTTGATTATACCAAATCAACATAACCACCTCCTAGGAATTTGGATGTCCTTCTTAACCATGTAAAGTATGACCAAAAAATATAGTTTTATTCACTTACGGTAATGTATCTACACCTTGTCTCTTTGTTGAAGAAACTACATCAGCTACTTCCGCAAGTCAGAGAATCTAGTAATCCATGACACAAGTCCACAATGTGTTTAAAGAAGTATGAAGACTCGGGAAAACTATTAATGGAAGACAACACTGCTTTTGTTACACAAAAGAAGACTTCGTCAACTAGCAATTTTCTTCATGAAAACACAACAATCTTATGCATTCAAGAAATTCGTTCACCAAAATTGGGAATTCTCGACTCAAAGATTTGCAGGCCAAGAATTTACTGAAGTACTTATCAGGGGGAGCACCATCATACAAGGTGCATTCTACTGAACTTATCACGTTGTACTATTTTTCCTTCGTCAAGGTTTTATCCCACTTGGTTTTCCTTGTCAAGATTTTAACGAGGAAACATATGCGTGTCCAACACTACTCTATATGTTTTGTACTCTTTTTCCTTCCCCTAGGTTTTTCCCTTCGGGTTTTCCTATCAAGGTTTTAATGAGACAATGTTAGTATTGTGGTATCATCCAAGGGGGGCTATTATGAAATTTAAATTTTACGGATTACACCACCACCTTTACATTTCCTACCACCCTTATAAAATCTTATTTATCTTATAACCTCCACCTTAAGTATATGTTAGTGGCTAGTAATGGTTGCATGCCATTACCTCTAATACTTAATGTCATTAATCATCCACTCTATTGTATGGCTTATAAATAGAGGTCCTTACACAATTGTATTTCACACTAATTTTGTGAATGAAATGGTCTCTCATATTTTTTCTCTCTACTTTTTTATGTTTATTATTTTATAATTCTTAGTTTATAACATGTAAGTCATTTTAAAAACTTAGTTCATTGTTTTAGCTTCTGTTCGCCGTCCAAGTTCATCTTGGCCCACTAATTCCAAAGCATGTTTATTGAAATTATTCATTAAAGCTTGTTTTTCGAGATGTTAACTACTTCACTGGATTTGAATTCAAAAATTGATATACCAAGAACATCCTTTTCTGGAGATAACTGGGTGAGCAACTGAGATTGGCTTCTAATTTACATCCATTTTACAGGCAAAGTTTCATGTTTTGGTCCACCGAGTTGTATTTATTAAATTTTATAAAACTAAGTAAAACCATCAAATATGTACAAAATAGAGAACTAATAATTGTAAACTAAGATGTAATTTATGCAAACCTTGATGAAGGAAAAAGAGTACAGCGTGATAAGTCTAGTAAATGCACATTTGATGATGGCGCTCCCCCTGATGAGTACTTCAATCAAATCTTGGCTTGAAAATCCTTCCAATTTCGATGAACAAATTCTTGAAATATAGAAGGTTATTGTACTTTCTTGAAGAAATTTGCTAGCTAATGAAGTCTTCTTTCGTGTTACACAAGCAGTATTGTCTTCGATTAAATATTCGTGCTACGTCTATGTTATTCTTCAACACATTGAGGACTAGTGCCATGGATCTCTAGCTTCTCGAGATTTTACAGATGTAGTTTATTCAACAAAGAGCCAAAATAGGATTACATTACAATATGTGAATAAAAACCGTATTTATATTTAAACTTTATGTGGTTCAGAAAGACATTCAAATTCCTAGGAGATGGTTATGTTGATTTGGTCTAAGAAAATGACCTAGTTAATGGTGGGAATCCACCAAATAACCAAAATTGATGCAATTCCCCATTGGATGACCACCATGTTGAATTAAAATGCCTCACTGGAACCTTGTCAGTAAAACCCAATGGGAAGAAAAATATGGACAAAAGAAAAAGAGAACAGTATCAACATTTTGAATAAAATTTACAGTCAACAAGATGTTTCCTCGTTAAAACCTTGTCATGAAAACCACATAGAACAGAAAGCGAAAGGAAAATAGTACAACTTTTGACGATTTGTGGATGCTAACTCAACTATATGAGTATTACAAAAAACAAGCACCAAAATAATAAATCTAGTATATATCATAAATGAGTTTAATGCTAACATGATTTTTTAAAATGCAGATCAAGAAAATAAAATAATATTTATGCTGCTAAAGCGTGGATATTTGTGTTTTTAAGGACTCATCAAGAGACCTGTAAAGTTGATACCATCAACAAATCCGGACTTTGGTATTTTACCAATTTAAAAACACTTAAAGGAATTGTTAAACTTTATATAATCGAGTCAGGTGGCTGCCTGAATATAATTTGAATCCTCTAAGGATTATAAATTCGAATATGTTCTCCGACCACGTTTATTGTGTGAATGCAATACAAGTTATTTAAATACTACCACGCCAAACGCATCATACATGGTGAACAAAGTATTACTGAATCAATCCTAGGGTGAAATAAAAAATACAACCATCAAATCGTTTTAAAACTATCATTTTTCTCATATAATGCATGAAGACTACACAAGTCCGAGTGAACGATAATCTTTTTACCACTATCTACAAATCACATCATTAGTGTTATCTGAGTTTATATTTAATTTGTATAGTAATCTATTGATTTGTGCAAAAGAAAAGGTGATTTTCTCAATCAGAAACTCTAGCGAACTATTTTTTCCATTTTTATGAATTTGAGGTTTGAGTTCTGCTAATGTATATCTTCACATCTGGTTGTACTGATTTTATGGGTTTTATTTTTTTAATTTTGATTTAGGAATTTTTAAGTAGACTGAATCATTTAAGTTTAAGATTTATGTTGTTTTTTTTTCGTTTGGGTGTTATTTTGGTTTCTCTTCGTATAACCAGATCCCTTAGATCTGAAACTTGTGGAGTTTGTGTTATGTTGATCTAGTTGTTTTGGTTTCTCTAGGGTTTGTCTTGGGTTGATATGTTGTTCTATGAAGTTATTGAATCATATTTTCATTGTTGGCCACTTTAGAAGATTCATTAGGACATGAGAAGGTGGTATTATGTAAATTTCAAGTTTATTTTTAAATTTAACGTATGTTAAACTTAACTATTCCCTCTATGGATCGAATTTTTATCTATATTAATGACATCTTCACTGTTGGTCTAGTTTTATCATACTCTTGAATTTTGTAGAGAATTGATTGGTTACCAACGACCAGTTGCAAATTTTGATCTTGCTCGCGAAATTTGCTCCCAGCCGCCTTACACAAAATATATCTACACTCATTAGTTAGTTCTAATTGGTTTTCACTTTTTATGCTAATGTTAGCCTCCTATGTTAGTGAATGTATCTTGTTATCCTAAGAAATATGCATATGGAAGGGCATCGAGCTCCTGAAGTTCTGCTCAATCCACCATCATACAATTCTGCAGTTGGTGTCTATGGTAGTGATGTACCATGTTATCATATACATGCATGATCCTATTTGATTATAGATTTAATATATCAAATATTCTTTCTCCAGATATGTGGGCGATGGGTGGTATCATGGATGAATTGCTTTCAAATCGCCATCTCTTTCCTAGTTCTAGGTATGCATTCACATAAACTTATCGAAGTTGAATTCTTTTTTCTTAAAGATTTATGAACATGTTGTTGGTAATTATTAAAATTCGTTGATAGGTCATCTAAAAATGCAAGTTATGACTTTGTAGTGTCCACCTTTCTGTGCTTATTCCATTTTGGTACAAGTTTTCTTTGTAAATTGTGTAGAACGAAAAAACTGTGAACACTTTTCTTTCTTCAAACTGTGAAATAGAAATAACATTGCTAACAGTTTTTTGAATTGATTAGATAAATCAGTTTGTATATGAGGCCTGAGTTTTTAGTTCCCAGAGCTCAAAAGTTAGTTAACTAACTTATCTTTCTTGATCGCGTCCATGTATTAGTAGGAGAAGTTGTCAGAACCTTCAATGAAGTAAATCGACTCTTTGCAATAGCTAATGGTGGATAGAAAATCATTATTCATATGAAGTTTTTGTATACATTTAGTATATTTTATGTATGGAAGATATCTGATAACCACGTGCATTAAAGGCCCCACATAATCTTTAGACATGGGAGTCTTGTTTGGAGATTTTTAATAACTTTTGTTTGTTCATTTATGTATAAATTGCAATGAAAGAACTCTGGGAGCGCAAGATACCTTTCACCATCCACCGTTACTTGCTTGATAAAAGGTATGTTCTGCAGTCAGTTGATAGGATTTGGAATACCTATACAATAATTAACGCAATCGCACGGCGTCTACAATGTAGAAGCGAAAAATATGGGTCGAATCCACAGGGAACGGAAAAATACTGTAATCAATATATCTAATAAACTTACCAGAAATAATATTTTTAGATTTTTAAAAGTGCGAACAAAATAAATAAATAAAACTAAACGAATAAAGTAAATACAATGGAAGATTCGGTAACCAGGGTTTATAGCATCCACCAATATTTTTATTTAATTAATAAAAAGAAATATAACTCCTGAATTTTTGTCTATTGTCTGTTCTATCGACATCACCTATAATATATGAATTAGAGTTGCAAATATCACTGGGAAACCCTAAGCATGGCACATTAAAAGACTAAACCCAAGCATGCACCATCAAATTGTATTAGAGAGAAAATTATACGAAACTAAATATTGGCTCACAAATAGTACTTGCAATTCTAAGCATACCCCATCAAAGAATTTAACCCAAACATGGAATATCAAATAATAATATAAATATATTTGTGACCCAACTAATTACGCGCAGAGGTTACTGTATTGTATAGATACGGTGAAACAACAACTGATTTCATCATTAAATCAATAAACAATATCAAGAATTAATCTATTCAAATCATAATAGTCTTTTGCGAAATAATTCAATTCAAATAGCCTAATATTCCGAATGGTTTCACACATAAAATCCTAGTTACAAAGCTTAGCAAGACATGGCAATGGATTTCTCAAAAACTATTAAAATAAATTAAGAAATGTAGAAAAGAAATATTAAACCCTTATTAGTTTTTATGCCTCTTCAAATTATTGTATTTGGTCTACGCCAGCCATTTTACTGTTCCAACAACTCCAAACAACCAACAGAGAAAACAAAAGCGACCCCAACTTTCCCTCGTTCTTTACGACACTCATAAACTCCCACCTTCTCTCTGTCCAGCACTTTCCTTCTCTCCGCTGCTAACCAGATTCCAACAGACCTCCCAATTCACCCCCAAAAACAGTCTCCTCTTTACTGTCAGACTTTATCTACTTTCTTTGTAGCGTCTTCAACCAAACATCCAGCCAACACCATTCGCAATAAGTCCCTTCACTTTTCCTGCATTCGTCCAATAATAAAATGGAACCATTCTTTTATGCTCCAGCCGTCACTTCCTTTCTTCTCTTTTCATATGTTCCACTTCCAGCCAACATCACACGTCCCCACTTTCTTTTAGCTAATATCCATCTTCCCCTTTTCCACTGACTCTTTAGTTTTGTGCTAGTGTGATGCAATAGCTTTGGAAACCAACGCTAAGCACCAAAACTCGCGACTCATCCATTTATTCCTATTTAGTCAATTTGCTTGTAACATCGGGTATTACATATGCTACCTATAAGAATAACTAAAAATACATTATTAATACAAAATCAAGCACTGACAAATATAAATAAAGGGATTAAAATGTATAATTAAGTGTACATCAAATACCCCTAAACCTATATTTTGCTAGTCCTCCAGAAAACTTAATCTACAAAAAATAAAATAAATCCTAACTCACTTTCGCAGGAATCGCGACTACAGTTAGCTTGTGTAACAAGCCTTTAAACCCCTAAGTGGATTTAGGGGACGAGTTATAGTCTCGTGAGGTATACCCATAAAACCTTTACTCCAACTTTTATCTACCTGTGAACAGTTGAGGATATACATGCTATTTAGTTGGCATACTAAATTCTTCGGCTATGGGAATCATTACCCTATATGAGTCCAATTGATGTACACGAGTTTGCACTCATCGTACCAAAATTCATATAAGAATTCAAAACTCTACTTAAATAATCATCAAACGTTCCAAAACTAGATGAAAATTATCAACATTCACATTGCTCGAAATTAACCAAATTCAAATACATGGATAGTTTAGAAGATGTATATGGAAATGAATGGTGCATATGTTGACTAAGGTGAACGATGTTTTCCAGAATATTTGTATGAACGTCAGTGCCAGGAGAATCCTAACGCTCCCACTAGTCTTAATCCTAATACTAATATCAAATCAGCAAGTATATACAAGGGCCCCATCGGTCGATTTATTGAATATATATACAATTATTTTTATATTATTAAATATATCGACAACATGACTGGATCATTTGAATCCAAGCGCATGCTCCTTTTCAACAGATTACATGATAGTTCTCATGGATCCTGGGATCTGGGTTCCACCCTTGCTTAAGCGACAAAGACAGGGAGAACACACACATATTGTTACCAAAGTATCAATACTCGAGTTTTTATTATCTGAATAATGGTCTAAATAAAATACAATAATGGGGCTTGATCTCAATCACTCTACTTCATCTCAGTAGCGACAACAAGGCAATACTAGGGCCCTACCTAATCACTTCGAGAAACATAAAATTGTAAAAATAAAACAGAAAGTGAAATGGTTATGATGATTCTGAGATATGCTTGTTCTTGATTATCATGTTATTTCTAACACCTGAGTTAAGCATTCAAATAAGAGTAGACCATTTAGCCAATTGTTATAGACAAGAGCTATATTTCAATCTACCTAGAATGGTTAGTGTCATCTTGAATTGTTCACAAGTTTCTAAATTTTGGAGTTTCTTATTGGCATCAATTTTCAGAAACTCTACCCCAAACCTAAATCTAACATTGTCCTTAATATTTCAAAATGTGCAACCTAGAATGGTATGCAATAAATATAATTATGAGAAACAAGTATAAATCAAAGAGAATGGATTGGAAGATTTCACCTGATTGACATAAGAAAAATAGTATTCTCTGTAACACACATCAAATGATAGTAATAACAAAGAACACCGAAAATAAAATAAAAATAAAAATAAAAACAATAATCCTAAAAAGAAAATAAAAATAAGAAAATAAAAATCTACCCACTGGATATGTACATAAAGGATCCCTATAAACTAACAACCTGAAAATATGGGGATCAACCCAAAATACAATTTATAAATGACAGCTTCACACTTATGTCATGACAACGTGGAGATACTGAAACTATCAAAAAAAAGGATTACCCCCAAACCTAGTTTTTACTCCACACTGAAGTGTATAAAGAACAAAATATGGGGATATTATTGGGATTGGGAAGTATCAATTGGTTCATGCACGGTGTCAGAAACAGGCAAGTCCTCTGGGTACTTGGATGCAAGTATTCCAACAACACTTTAGAAGCAAACAATTCTAACCCTAAATTAGGTAACTTTTGGAAGTCTAGGGGTGTAGAACCAACCTCTAAGTCGGGCGAATGATCTTGTGAGATAGATTCATCTATGAAATTATGGAAAGAAAAAAATTAGAAAATAAAAAGAAAACTGAAAATCAACCGTTAGAAAATGAATCAAAATCATAAAAACTAATCACTATTATCATTTTACAGTTACGAAGTTCTAAAACAACAAAAAAAAAATATCAAAATCAGACGAAAATTAGGGTTCGAAATCAACCAATTACTGGCATCTTCAACAACTTAATTTTGAAGATTGAAACAGGTAAAGACATATTTAAATCATATTTTTTTTCTAATACATTTGATTTAGGTTTAAAATAGAGATTGATTTTGATTTGATAGAGTTTGATTTAGAATCAGAAGTATTAATTGTTACAGAGATGATTATGCATGTTGAAAATATTGAACTGATTTTGCTTAGATTTTTTTAAAATTTTGTTTGAATTTCATCGAAACGTGATTTGATAGAGTTTGATTTAAAATGAGAAGTTCTCCATTGTTACAGAGGTGATGATGCATGTTAAAATCTGTACCTGATTTAAGTAGATAAAAGTTTAATTTGTTCAGATTGAGTACTATTTTGTTTGATTTCAAATAGATTTTGGTTTTTGATACTTTTACTGACTTTTTTTATGACATCCATACTACTTTTGTTATGATTTACTGTTGCATGTGATCCAAATAATTTTGAACTGTGCTTTGGTGCTAAAAAAGGAGAAAAAATCAACTTACATAGGTAAAAATCTCAAAATCAACTGATGTATTTGTGAACATACTGATAATGTTTGTTAATGTGATGTAGTTGACTACTTTTCTATGGCTTCTTTATTTGTTGATGTTCAATGATTCTCCTTTGAACATGTTGATAACCTATTATGTTGTATGTTTCTACATATGGATAAATATTCTATCAAATATATGAGATTATGTTGTTCTTCACTGATTATAATGTCAACAAAAACAAAGTTGATACCACAAAACTAGAATCATTCAGAGGTTATGGTGTCAAAAAAATAAAGTTGATTCCATAATCTGGTGTCATATATAGTTTATGGTGTCAAGAAAAACAAGTTGATACAAGAAACTGGTATTATTCATAGATTATGGTGTCAAACACAGAAAAGTTGATACCAAAAAAACTAGAATCATTCAAAGGTTATGGTGTCAATGACCCAGAGCACTTCCACAGATTGTTCGCAATGTGGCTTAGCACCGTTCTGTTTTTCACAGATTCAGGAGCTAACTCCTTTGCACAAAAGTGGTTGCCACACATATTCCTAATGGACTATGTATCGTAGCAAGACCATATTGTTAGCAATTTGTTAAATAAAAACGCAAACAAACAAGGAAAAAACGGGAGTGTAAATGGTTGCACACCCCTCTTATTAGTATATAAAATATTTAAATTGTTAAAAATTAAACAATTATAAAATAAATATTTATTTGAATAACTAACCTATTACTTTCTGTTTTTGCAGTACTGGTTCAGTGATCATTCTGAAGACTACATCATGAAGAGAGAAAGGTTCGAAGAAGAAAATCCAAGATTCCTTAGGTGGAATCAACTAGACTTGTGCACCAAAATTATGGAAGATTACAGAAAAAAAAAGGATAAGAAGAACAAGATACATATGGGGTGGTTCGACGATGTTGTAAGTAATTCTATTTTTTTTTCATTGTTGTTGTGGTGTCAGCAAATAAAAGTTGAAACAAACAATTGAAAAACAGGTACAGATAATGGTGTCAACAAAAAGCAAAGTTGACACTAAAACTGAAATCCTGAAACAGATAATGGTGTCAACAAAGGAATGTTGACATCAAAGTTGAAAACAAAGGTACTGATGTGTCCAGATTATGTGGTCAACAAAAAAAGGTTGACACCAAAACTGGAATCCAGAAATAGATTATGGTGTCAACAAACGAAAGTTGACACCATAAACTGGAATTATGGTGTCAAAATGATTTTGTTGACACCATATTATGCAGAAATTAGCAGAGTTACCACTTTGTAATTCTTATTCTAATATACTTTTCTCTGCAGTTTGATATCACAAATTGAAAAGCCTCTAATTGAACTAGCATCAGTTGGAAAGGAATTGGAAGAAGAGAAGCAGAAGAAGAAGGACCTGCAAGAATAGATTATTCTACAAGACTGTGATAAACATGAACTGAGGTACTACTATGACAGAAGAAGTACAAAAAATATGTTCGTCAATAGCACAATGTTCTTAAGGAATTTCATTAAAAAGCACAAAAACATTTTACAATTCGAAGATGAAGATTTGAAAGAAATTGCTCTGATTGACAAACAAATGAAAGATTGGAGTGACAAGGAAAACTAGTTTAAAGGAGCCATCTCATTTACAAATGTACAAACGGGTGAAGCTTTCCAAGATGAAGGAACAAAGAAGAATAAAGTAGATGATTTGGAAAAGAATCCGGTGGGAGATTCATCTATAAAGGTGACTGAAATTGTAAACACTGAAACAGATGATTCGAGGACAATGGAAACTGAGAGCAGTTTGGGGACTCAGCCATTGACATAAGAAAGTCCAAGCAAATTGGGAACACAAAAAAGGTCATTTGAGAAGGGAATTAAAAGTGGAAAGTTTTTGTTACAGAAGAGAAAAAAAGTTACAAGTAAAAATAAAAACAATTTGGAGCATTGGAAGAAGGGCTTCCATGAAGCAGGAGAGGCTGAAACCAAAAAAAATGAAGCTAAGAAAGAAATGGATGTTCTCCAAGAGGTTGAAACCAAAGAAGATGAAGCTAAGAAAGAAATGGATGTTCTCCAATAGTTTGAAACCAAATAAGATGAAGCTAAGACAGAAATGCATGTTCTGAAAGACATTACTTTGCCATTAGATAATATCATAACAAACATTAAAGAATCAATTCAACAATCAGAAAAACTTGTACAAGATGGTAATGAGAATAAAAAGGTGGTAAAGGAGATGGTGACAGACCAGGTTTTTCTTGCAACACCACCAACTAAACCAACGCTTCCAACTACATATGCATATGAGCCTACGGGAACTACGCCAACTTTCAACTTAATAACTGCTGGATTAGATATCACTCCCAAGGGCAGAAATGGATGCAATAAGAAGAAGATGCAATAAGAGAAGCATTAAAGGAATTTTATGAATTTTATTCAATTGAGGGACCAACAGAAGAGGAAGATACCGAAGAACAACCAACTTCCCTGGATGATACCGAAGAATTGGAGAAGCAAGAAAAAGAAGCAAAAGAACATCTGATGGGTTCAATAGAAAAAGGAGTGAAATATACAACAAGGGCCAGAAAAAGGCCATGAATTTTTGATGAATACACACCTGAGGGTAAAGCTACTAAGAAGCAGAAGAAGGGAAAGAAACCAAAAGAAGTGATTATAGTAAAGGACTGCGTCGATAAAAATCCACCAGAACCTATAAGGCTTATGGAGCCAGAAAAACTTCATCTCTGGGAATTATGCAGTGAGCAAGAACAAGAAATCATCCGGCCATTCTTTGAGAATGCAAAAGAAAGGTAAAAAACTCAAAATTTATTAAATATTTTCCTTCATATATTTGCTTATTTATAGCATGAATGAATGAAAACTATTATATCAAATTATATTTGTAATTTAAAATTGATTTCAGGTATGAACTGGTATCCAACAACCAAAGTTGATACCAGAAAAATAGAATCCATAAAACACTATCTTCAGATACTGGTGTCAACAAAATAAAGTTGACACCAGAAACTGGTGTAAACAATTAAAAGTTGACACCCGAACACAGGATCCAAAGAGAAGTGTTTCCCAGATAATGGTGCCAAAAAATGAAAGTTGATACAATTAAGTGGTGTCAACAATCATCCGGCCATTCTTTGAGAATGCAAAAGAAAGGTAAAAAACTCAAAATTTATTAAATAAATTCATTCATATATTTGCTTGTCTATAGCATGAACGAATGAAAAGTAGTATATCAAATTATATTTGTAATTTAAAACTGATTTCAGGTATGAACTGGTATTCAACAACCCAAGTTGATACCATAAAAATAGAATCCATAAAACACTATCTTCAGATACTGGTGTCAACAAAATAAAGTAGACACCAAAAACTGGTATCAACAATAAAAAGTTGACACCCAAACACAAGATCTAGAAAAAGGTGTTTCCCAGATAATGGTGCCAACAAATGAAAGTTGATACAATTAAGTGGTGTCAACAAATTTAGGTTGATCCAATAAAAATTGATAGAAAAAATGCACTAACTCTATAATTTTTTTGGAAAATATAATGATACAACTTGTAGATTTTACTACTCGTATGTTGAATGTCAAATGGACATCACTGGAAAGCACATTCAAAATTTGTTGGATAACAAGTATGTGAATAAAAGTGTAGTTGACTACTACATCAACATTAGATGGAAAGGCCGGATGAAAACAGATACAAGAAGCACCTGATCATGACGACAAATGATTATGTAATTCAAATAAAACTCTTGTGCTTCAATTAGTCAAACTGAAAACAAATTTTTAATTCCTTAAACTAATACCTATAATAAAACGATGCATCCAATGATGAAGATTTCTATAACAAGCAAAAATAAAGAAAAAATTAACAACTGTGGAATTTTCAATCAGATAAGAAAAGGTTACCCAATCAGTGATGAAGAAAAGTACCTGATCACACCTATGTGTTTAACCAAAGGAGGAAATGGACACCATTGGGTGGTACTTACGTTGGAAAAAGGAAAATGACAAGTGTATAACTCGTTTTTTCACAATGCAGGGTATAACACCCAATATGGTTGCATAATCAGACAAGTGACTGATATGCTGAATCAAATGGGCCACATAAACCAAATTACCGGTAAAGAAATACTTCCAAATTTCTATAACTACCATGTCCCGAAACAAGGCTTCGAAAACCCAGATTGTGCACTTTACACATGTTTATATCTGAAGACATTGGTGAAGCATGAAAGCTGTGAAAGATTGATGAAGATCAAAGGTGGCATAATTGAGAAAATGCAAATGAAGAGAATAAAGATGGAAGTATGAATCTTGTCAGATGCTGGTGCATGGAAACTAGAATACCAACAACAGCAGCAACAAGAAGTCCACCAAGTTGTCGACTCGGTAGAAGAGCAACAACTTACTAACTCTCTTCAAGAGATACTCCAAGTGAACGACTCAGTTGAAGATATAGTTTAATATCTCTCATTCAATGGTCTTAAAATCTTACAAAAGTAGTAGATCTGTCAATGGTCCTAAACATTTTAAGGTAGGTTTTAAAAAATCTTATTATTATATTGTTACTAGTGTTATTGACATATTATTATGGTACTGTTACTTGTTAAAATGAATGTCTAAAATATATTATTGTATTATGGTAACTTGTTAACACTTTCTTTAACGGATGAAAGAGTTAAAAAATTGTAGGATAGATAACTTAGAAAATACAGATGGAACCATGCAAAAATTTAGTTTTTTTTTAGTGTCAACAATCAAAAGTTGACATAAAAAACATGGTGTTTCCAGATTTATGTGTCAACAAAACAAAGTTGATAGCAAAATAACTGGTGTCAACAAATAAAAGTTGATACAACAAAATTGTGTCAACATTGGAAGTTCACACCAAATTAACTGTATTTAAAAAAGAATCAATAAACATGGAGCCTCATATTAAACTCTAAACATCTTATTGTGTCAACAAATCAAACTTGATACAAGTATACAGGTGTCAACGAAGAAAAGTTGATACCGAAACTGGTATCCATAAAAATGGTTTTTCCTGATTATTGTGTCTAAAAATAAAAGTTGATACCAATTACTTTGTCAACTTCCATTGTTGACACCAACTAAGAGCCAACTAAAGTTGATACTAACTAAGAACCAATACACCTAGAGCCTACAAAATCTGAGATATAATAAAAAATAACAATCATAACAAACTTAGAAAAAAAGAAAAGTTTAGGAAAATGTATATATCATAAAAATCATAACTCAAAACACAAAAAAAACATAAAAAAAAAATATAACATCACAAGTTCATAAAATCAACTCAAGTGTTGAATATCATTAAACAGGAAGTTCAGAATAGCATTCTCCTAAGGAAATCAGAAATCCTTGAACGCTTTCGAAAGGTTGGTGCGTTAGGATCTAATGGAGCTCTCTTACAAGTTTGACGGTTGTGGAATGTTAGTTGCCCACATTGACCACATTTCCTCTTCTTCCGAACCTTTTTACCAGCACCCTTGTACCTCGTTGCATGTAGTCTTCCAGCTTGTCCTCTACCATTATTAGGTGGTAACACATACCCCGTCTCTGACACTTCAAGTGGCCTTTCAGAATCAGGAATCAGATAGATGGGTAGAGAATACAAGCCTTTGTAGTACTCAGTAGTATAAAAGGGGATGATGTGCTTGTATGGTTCATCTTCTCCAAACCGTGACATTGCTTTCATTAAGTGTGTGCAAGGGAAATTATGTGTTTGCCACCATAAAAAACTGCATGTTTGAGCCTCCAAATCAACAGTATGCTCCCAAGTTTGAGTAATGATCTCAAAAACCTTTTCACTTGATCGCTGAACCTTGTATAAACGACATTCATTTACTCTCTTATTCAACCTAGCTTGCATCCGTGGAGTAAGCCTTGAAGTCCACTTACTTGACTCAATTTTTCTATTGTAATTCTGCTTCATTTCCTTAGCACGAATAAAATCAACCAACTCAAGTGCTGGAAGCTGTTTATCATGTTTAATCCAACTATTAAAACTTTCAGCTACATTTGATGTATTCTCTCCCTACATTTTTCTTGGAAATGCATGAGTATCCTAATTCTTCAATGGAATCTTTGACATTAAATCAATAACTGAAGTCAACTTCATATTGTTCAAACTTGTCGCAGCAACAAGAAATTGATCCTTTGTTACTGAAATGTAAAACTTTTGGAATAACTTGACTGCATCTTCTTTATTGTTTTCCTTGGGAATATGAATATTACCCTTCATATGATAAAAACAGTATGAATGTGAATCTTTCTGGAAGATCTCAGGGACATACTTCAAAAGACCAGTTCCACGATATGATATGATGGTCAATTCACGATCTTCAGAGACAATTCAAATTGTTTAAGAACCAACGCCAACTCTCACCATTTTCACAAGGAACAACTCCAAATAAAAGTGGATAGATCTCTACGAAAAAGAAAAAACCAAACACAAAAGATAAGTCAACGAAAAAAACATGTTGCATACACATTATGGAGTCAACAAAATAAATTTGACACCAAAAACAATAATCCAGGAAGAACTTGTTTCATATTATAATATCAACAATAAAATGTTGACACCAAACATCTAGTGTCAACAATAAAAAGTGGACACCAAAACTAGAAACCAGGAAGAACTTGTTTCAGATTATAGTATCAACAATAAAAAGTTGACACCAAAATATATAGTGTCAACAATAAAAAGTTAACATCAAAAACTAGAAACCAGGAAGAACTGTTCTCATAAAATGGTGTCAACATACAAAAGTTGACACCATAAACAAAACTAAAGTTTACATTGAGTTTTTGGTTCCCATCTTATAGTATCAACAACTAAATTAGACACAATAAAAATCCAGAAAGCATGTTAATTAAAAAAAAAACACATTAAAATGATTCATACCTTGGTTACCAGTTTTGCCGCAAGCAACCATAAGACCCCCCTTGAACTTCCCAGTGAGAAAAGTAGCACCAACAATCAGCATAGGACGACAATAAGTATTCAAACCTTAGATAAAAGCATCAAAAGCCAGAAAAAACCTTTGGAACTGTTGTATTTCGTTATCATACTCAAAATTGACAATACTTCCAGGATTGTATTATCTTATAGCCTCAGAATACCACTTAAAATCTGAATAAGACTATACATCATCACCCCAAAGAAATTATCTTTCAAATTCTAAACCATGATATGCTTGGTTGTAAGTAAGATCGACTCTATATTCTCTATGAAACAATTCTTGGACATCAGCAGCATTCTTCTTCTTGTTTGATACTCTAAGATCATCCATTAATATGTTCTTCAGAAAAGACTTCCTCATTTGAAGCTTTCCAGGATCTGAACAAGCCAAATCACACGTATGCTCTAAATTATATTTCTTTCACTGAAAAGATTTATTAGTGTTATGAACAATAGATGAATGAAATCTCCAAGGAAAACTATGTTGTTTCTTAAAGAAGCACTCCACGGTATATCGCTTTTGATCACTTTTAACTATTTTCCATTTATATCCACTTTGCATTGAATATTTCATTCCAACATCACGAACTTCTTCAACACCTTTCAAATACCTTCCCTACACCACTTAGGATGTTAGCCCAAGCATCAACTTTTTTTGGTGTTCTTTTGCTCACATAGGTATCATCAGTCAAATATTCTACAACAACTACACGTTGTTTAAAAAATAACTTGATGACGACGAAGAACAAGCAGCGGATGAAGAAGTACCATCAACACATACAATTAACTCTATATGAAACTTAAACACTTGAATTTTCTTGGAACTTAAATAGTTAATCAAACATTTTAAATGGAAATCGGAACGAATGATATGCTGCGCTCCATCCACACTATAAGAAAACTAAATGAAATATTCAGGAATATAAATCGAAGTTTGTTTGTAAGCACTTTACATCTCATTAAAAGTTGTTGATGATGAAACAGGATAATAAGGACTTAGGTTGTAAAACACAATCTCGGCAACCGCCATTGATTTGCCTGAACAAAATATAAAATAAAATAAAAACTACAATAAAAGAGAGCGTAACTGGTATCAACAAAAGAAAACTTGACACCAAAAATGGAATCTAGATAAAGATTATGGTGTCAACAAAAGAAAGTTGACATAAAAAATGAATTCCAGATAAAGATTACGGTGTCAAGAGTGAAAAGTTGACACCAAAACTGGAATCTAGATAAAGATTATGGTGTCAACAATGAATCGTTGACATCAAAACTGGAACACAGAAACAAAGTTTGCTGTCAACTTTTGTGTCAACAATGAAAAGTTGATACAAAGAAAATAGTATCAACAAACCACATTATATACATGATTGTCACACATTATGGTGTCAACAAAGAACTACAAAATGAAAATGCATAACTACAAAATCAAAGAGTAAAAACCAAAAATGAATGATAAACCATACAAATAAACTAGTAAACACACTTCACTCGGGGGATACGCCCCCTCGTGAGAGATATATGCATGGTAGAATCTGAGAAACAGATACAATGCACAAAATCAAAACAAAATACACAAACTTAGCCAACACAGGAATAAAAATATCAACTTAAAGTAAAAAAAAACTAACATGAGGTAACATAGATCAAATTCAATGCCAAAATATCATAACATATCAACTGCAACACCTGTAATTTATCAAACAACAAACTAAATCAACAAAACAAAACATCAAATCATCTATATTCATAATACTGATCCTATAAAAACAAAAACTAATCAAACAAATATTCATCAACTAACATAATCAAACACATTCAGAAACATGCATAAACACACAACAAAAAAACAAGAAATAAAATCAAAAAAATGAAAATATAACTGAATGGTACATGTTTCGGATATGAATAACACAACTTATATAAAAAAATACACAAACAATTCTAGTAGAATCAAGTGAATCTCTGTAAAATTAGAATAAACAAAAAAAAATTGATCATACCTGTTTCGTACAAACCTAGTAGAAAAAAACAGAGTAATATCGATGATTGTTATAGAATCGTAATAAAATACAACACCAGAAATTGATGATTGTTATAGAATCGTACATGTTTAACTGAAATCTAGCTGAAATTACAAAATCAGATCTAGAAATCACTGCAAAATCTATAATGAATCTCAAATAAATGATGATGAAGAAGAAGAAGAACACAATGTTTCTCACAATTTGAGGGTAAAAATTGATGAAGAAATCGACCGAAGAAATAATTGGAAAAAATGGAATTTCCGATCTTAAATTTTTTTTTGTCTCTTGCTGACTTTCTTTCTCTCCGAAAATAACTGAATAAACTAAAACATAACGGGAAAAACTTTAAACCATCGGTTTATATGAAAAGGTATTTTTGAAAGAAAATTTCTAACTGGACCCTTTCTTAATGAATGAAGTATATATATATATATATTGTAGGAATATCTATAAAACCCATACAATTTATTTAATATTTATATTTTTAAATGGATCAACCAATAACAAAAGAGTACCCCTGGGTGTATAAATTTGGGGTACACAAATTTAAATTCGTGTTAACTCGTATCTAAGCGGAATTACTTTTATTTATTTTTCATTTGCATAAACATCTGATACCTTCTGCTAAAACCCATCGAAATTCATCATTCCACCAGGTCAAAACCATAAGAGCATGACTGACGCGTAACATGTTAGATATCTTCCAAAGCAAAAGTAAAAGTGTGTAAAACTAGTTATGTCGGTACGAGTAGTCCTAGTCATTTTCAAACGTGTCCATTAAACAGCTTCTTTGTGCTCCTTTTATCACCACGTTTTACCATTACGTGCCAAAATCATGCATTCAAATTTGTTGTCCCTTTTCTTCTTTTGTAGATATAAAAACATATATCCACGAAGCTCTTCAACCAACTTGCATAAGAAAACATACTCTTTGTGAAGTATAAAAACATAATAATCCAGTGATTTACTTTGTTGTTTAGAGAGAGAAAGAAAGAAAGATGTCTTCGCAGGATAGGCAAGAGCTCGATGCTAGGGCAAGGGAAGGAGAGACTGTTGTTCCTGGTGGTACCGGAGGAAAGAGTCTTGAAGCTCAGGAACATCTTGCTGAGGGTATGTATATCAATATTCGTGTTGCAATATTCTAACATGTTTTGCACTTTTGCTGATGCTTTTGAACGTGATGAATGGTGACTCAAATGTTTGTTCGATGGTTTTGTTAATCAGGGCGTAGCCGAGGAGGGCAAACAAGGAGGGAACAGCTAGGGACTGAAGGATATCAGGAGATGGGAAGCAAAGGAGGGCAGACAAGGAAGGAGCAGATAGGGAGTGAAGGTTATCAGGAGATGGGAAAAAAAGGTGGGTTGAGCACCATGGATCAGTCTGGTGGTGAACGTGCTGAACAAGAAGGCATTGATATTGACGAGTCTAAGTACCGCACTCGAAGCCAGGCCAACTAGACTTGAAGATGATAAGACTAATGCCAAGTAGACAAAGATGCATGACAGACACCCTAGGGTCTTTGTAGTTATTAGGTTTTGTTTTAAAAAATGTCTAGTTATTTAGTTGTATGTTGTGTTTGTTTTCTGCTTAATTAGGTTGTCTCTAACAAATGGTGTCATCAGTGTTTGTGTAAGAATCAGATGTTCGAGTTATGGTTTAATATGGTAATCTACTTTCTTCTAGTACATGTCCTCTTGTTTTGTTTTATTGATTTTCTTTGGCTCATTTTGTTTTATTTTTAGATGGGTTTGTATCCATGCCGCCAGGGAATTTCAACAAGACTCGGTAGTTCCACTTTTAGTCGAAGAGCCAAGAGTGGTCTAGAGTTATAACATTCGTATCTAAATGTTCATTTTTCATTTTCGAAGCCGTAAAGAACCGATTTATATGGGCCGATGCCAAAGTTGGCAGGAGGTACCATTTTGATGATCCACCGGGCAGGATAGGGTGAGCATATAAGTAAGTTCGTCAACCCGGCCTAATCCACCTGTTATTCGTCAATCCGACCTAATCCAGCCGTAATTCGACAGGTAAACATCTAATTTGTTTATGAACCGTTTTATGAACGGTTGGACAGTGTAGTCGATTTCGTCCGAGATGGTCGACAATATCGGTTTTGGTGCTCATATGTAACGAGACACGTTATATCGGTTTTGGTACTCATATGTAATGAGACACGTTATATCGTCGATACAGTATTTGATCGATAATTTTGGCTGATATGACTAGAAATAAGTTAATCGAGATGACCGAAATTAGGATGGAGGATATAAAAAAATTATAAGAAAAATGAAATTTTTTAATGAAATTTCTTATCCTAGTTCTAGGGTTTCTAATTGTTATTCGTGTTTTTAGTGGTATTTTAGAAAAATGAGTACTAGTTTTATATCTTAATAGATGCGGTATGGAAAAAAATGTTTGATATAATAATTATAGATATAAAATGTGTGGACCGATATTTCGTCGATATTTGGAATCGAGATCTCCATGATACAAAGATTTACCAGTGTATCGCTCTCGATCGATACAAACCGAAATCTGATATTAACTACATTGGGTTGGACATCTAATCCACTAAAATAATGGGTTAGATGCGGATGTAAATTTAGAAATCCATTGGACATCTAATCCGTCCATAAACGGATTGGACATGGGTGCAAGTCTAAAAATATATTGGATACCTGTTGGACATGAGTGCAAGTCTAAAAATCTATTGCACACTTGTACAATTTATAAAATACAGAGGGACTTATGTGTATTTTGAAGGTACTACATAACTTTTAATGTTTTCATTCTGACCTAATTGTACGAATCAAATTACAAACCAACGGTACTGAATTTGCTCTTTAAATTTTACTTTTGGTTGTAGGGATGACATTATTATAATTTTAGTTTTGCTATGTTGTAATATAACTTAATATATTCTTTAAATTTGAGTAATTTAATATAGGAATTAATAGTTAATCCAATCTACAAGACCCGTTTAATGTGTAGTTTATCCACCCAACTGTTTTTGTATCAATAAATTTATCCACAGGTCTAAACACGTGTTAGAAGTGTTATAATTATTATAAATTCTAAAACTACTCAGATGTCAATAACATATAAAGAAACATCAATAAATCTTCTTCCATTATTCTTTGATCAGATCAGTTTTTTTTCCTTCGAAAGATTTCATTTTTGTTTCTCTATTTTTAATCGGCTATAATCTTTGTGAAGTTTTTTCTCGAGTTCAATTTCAAATCTGTTTTTTTCCTCTCTGTTTCTAGTAGTGCTCTGCAATTTAGGTTTTCAATTTCAGATCTGTAAGTAGGAGAAAAGGATGATTTTGGTGAAGAAGAAGAAGATTCGAGAATATACAGAATATAGAGAAGAAGAAAATACAAATTCATCAATTTTTGGGTTTTGTTTAAACTTTTTAATCTTCTTCATCTTGATTTGATATTCAATGTTCGAAGATGAAGGTTGTCTATTTAAACGATATGATTTAGTCGATTAAAGTGATAATTACTCCTCTTTTCTGTTTCGGGTTAGTGTTATTATCATATTTTTTTATGATTAAATGTTGTTTATTTCAATATGTAATTTGGGATTATGCTCTTTTTTATTTGGTACATATTTTCCTTCGGTGCATATTTTCTTCAGTACATATCAATATGTATTGTTAGATCATATATATTTTCCTTCGGTACATATCAATATGTTTTGTTGGATCAATATATACTATGGGATCATATACTTTTTCCTTCAGAACATATTTTCCTTCAATACATATCAATATGTACTAAGGATCAATATGTACTATTCTTGGCGACGAATAAAGATCTTCTTCTTCTTTGTTGATGATTTGTTTGAATCTTCGGTTTTGATTTTGATTTTCGATTTTGAATCTTCGGTTTTGATTTGATTTGAGAAGAATAATACTAAATCTTCGGTTCGGTTTAAATTTTCGATATGGTTTTAATGTCATAGATTTCAATTTCAGTAAATCCTTAGATTTCAGTTTTAGGTTGTTTTTTATTTCACACGTTTGATTTCGATGGGTAGGTAAGTAATTTACTCATTTTAAAAAAAATTTGGACCTACGGATAAACTATATTTCTCGCTGGTCCCTAGATTGAATGAGTCATGGGTCTTTGGACCATCCAGCAAATTTTCCTAATTTAATGTCTAAATTAGTTTTTTTTAACATGTTAATTATTTTTATTTTTCAAACGAAAAACATGAAATCTGTGGATTTATCCGCATCCAATCCGCTCACCCGTCCATCCATGGATGTCAGCTGATGGATTGGACACGGATGTAAATCTATATCCTTCAGTTTAATGGGTTGGATTTGGTATCCAAATCTACGGGTTCTACGAGTTGCTCAGCCCTAAGCCAGTAAATCAATTGTCCTATATGTGCCAATTTTAGTATCAGCCCACCGAGTGTTATAGAGTTCAAGCCTTCGTATCTACAACAAAAAAAGAAATCGTTTTTCAAAGCTTTAAAACTCGTTCTGAACCTTTGTAGTCATGCACAAAATTTTTTGTTAGTTTTTGCTCTCCAAAATTCCCACCAAAAGGCTGTATCTCCAAATATCGAACAGCCACCGTGAAGGTGTTGTTTCTGGAGTATTTTTGGCGATAATTAATTAATCACCTTCCTTAAATGTCCAATTTGTAGGCCGATATACTAAGACCACCAAATTTGTACCTGGGTTAAGAAAGATGAAGACGGAGGGAGGCTTTACATTGTTCAGATTTCCACAACACAGCTATCACCACGATATACAGTGGCCATGGAATGCAACATAATTAATTTGAGCTGTTACAAGCCAAGTAACCTTTCCGGTCAAGCAGTTGCGTGCAATAACACGTTTTGGTGTCCTTAAGGAGTCTGCTTATTCTTATGTTCTTTTTATAATTGTTAGTGTCGGAGAAAAATGAACTTAAAATGTATTTTGGTCTTGGTGGGAATGGACCTTACGACCTAGAAGTCACTAAGGGATACTAGTTCATTTTTCACTATTGTGAATAAAGAACCTTTAGTCCCACATTGGAGAGACTAGAGATGAGTCCTCTCTTTATTACCACAAAAATTACAACTAACGGAAGGCCCTTAGGGTTTAGAGCTTTTGTGGTTGGGGGAGGACTAAGACAATGGGCTAGTTGAAGTAAACATACTTTTCACATATGTGCGGTGCTTCGCACCGAAGCACGCACGCTTGCGGTTGCTGCTTGCGTGCTTGTGAGCTTGTGAGCTTGTGGGCGTCTGACCGGGCGAGTATCAAGCTAGAGATTAAAGTGACCGTTTTAATTCCGTTTAAACCTAATGACCGTGCTTAATGCACGTAATTGATTGCCATTAAATTTCCCTTCTCTTCTTTTGGCTATAAAAGAAAAACGAGTTTATCATTTCAAAGGATTCCAGAGCAGGCTACTATCCCTAACTCTTTTCCCCTTGCGCAAAATTGCTTGTTTATTTCCCTTTCACTATCTTGCTGTTGAGTTCATTTGAGGGTGATTTTTATTATGCTTATAAAAATCACAACGGGCAGTTCTATCCTGGACACATCTCCAATGTTGGGGTATAACATCTCTCATTCTTGAGGAGTACCCGTGGACTATTATGTTAAGGACAATTTGCTGGGCAGGTGGCTCTGTCCTTGTGTGTGCATCAACATCAGAGTGTATATCAATTCAGTGATTTCCTAACGTTAACAATTTTCTCTGTTTAGTGTTATTTCCATTGTTGCAGATCCAACAGTTAGTTATGTCTTGTGAAAGATCAGTGCTCGTTCACTGCTAATGATGTCACCAAAAGGCCCATCACCAATGCTAATGATGTCACCAAAAGGCCCATCACCAAGAACGGTTGTTCACTAGCCTGGAAAGAAGGAAATTCAATTAAATTGAATGACAATGAACCACCGCGAACACCAACCGATTCTCTCTGACTTCGGATAGTATTTTTATAGACATCAACCATGTAGATGTAAAGGGTTGATATATCCCCAATAGAGTGTATGGTTGATTATTTCATGCAGAAGAAGAATAGGACTTGGATCTCATCACCGGGCCTTACCTGATACAATACATCGTATTTAACTGGATCCTTCAGTATGTATAGGAACTGCAATAAGAATCCAATCTTTAGCGTAAAGCGAGACAGTGTGTACACAGGAAATGTAAAACAAAGAACTACATTTGATTTCAGGAGAGTTGATACCTGAAAAAGTACTTGTGGAACTAACAAACCAAGCAGGGCTAAGGCATGATATGGTTTACCAGCGCCTAGCAGATAACCTTTGAGAATCACCGATACAAAACACAAATGCAGGCAACATAGACAGTGGTGAGAGGGATGAAGCAGAAACCAGGTAAATAGTGTACTATAGGGAATTTCAAAAGAGGGTTTGTAAGCTTTTCTGTTTCAATATTGACACAATCCGTGTCTTTGAATTGGACTAGAAACCAAATAATACATGAATAGAAATAACCGTACCAGCAACAGTTATCTGAGTGGCGTCAATTGCACCAACGCAGATCCACTTGGCAGTATCAATACCAAACGCCACGGGAATGGACTGTTCCAAAACAACACAAAACGTGGAAATTATAAAATAGCATGTCTGAGGATACAAGCATAAATTCACTTTCAAGTTTAAAACATCAGAAAACATAGAAAAAAAGAACCTGTAATCCCAGTGTTGTATCCCCCTCAATGCTTTTAAAATCATTCACGATAGTAGCACCCATCTGAAACACCGAACGAATGTTTTCAATAAGTTTTGGCAGATTTTTACATATTTTTCATTACTATAAAGCCTGAAGGGTGAAGAGCATACCATGGATTGTGGTGATGGATTACCAGAAAAATAACTTGTCCAGTCTACTGATTATTGTATTCAGGTTCTCTTTTAAAGTTTTTTACATTTCAAGATCTTTCTTTGTTAGTATGTTTTGGGAATCATATTCAACCTATGATTGGTGTTAGTCTTTTGTTGAACATAGTTTTCTTCTCGTGCATTTAGCAACCTGTTTTTTTGTCCATTAATCTCCATAATCTGTTGTATGACCAATGTTACTATATTGACTCAAGGGGTCAGTCTCAAAAGGAATTTTATGCGAAGCATCATAATACCGCAGATGGGCATATTATATTGTGGTTCGGAATTTGGTAAATTATGAATGCAACTGATAAGATACTATTTGAAACTAGAGACGCAACGAAAGAACTGAGCACCGACATCCACATGGTATGAATCCTACTTGGTATCATCCATTGTATTTCATCTCTAGTCTACCCCCAATTTGTTTGCGACTAAAGACTTAATTTTGGTTAGGGTAATGTATGATATTGGAATTGACAGCTTAAGATTGTTGGTTTATAACAGCTAGGTTCTTCTTTCGTGCTGATCTATAACTAATGACAGCATATAAGGTATCAGTCCAGTAGTCCACTTCTTATGAAACCCAGTCGTAAAGCGGCAAATGATTTGCGCTGGTTTGAATGTGCGATTCAGCAAAGCTCCCAAATCATAAAAAATAAATATATGTTAAATTTACACTCTTTTAAGGAACTATATAAAGCTCTACCATGTGCATATAGTTGTACGCATGTTGATTCTTAAGTGTACATAATTTTACACATGTAGATTGTTAATGTGTATATAGTTGTACACTTGTTGATTGTTAGTGTGTACATAATTGTGAACCTGTTGATTGTTAATGTGTACATAGTTATACACATCCAGATTATTAGTGGTGCAAAACTGTATTACATCTTAATGCACCTTTGACATCAATCTTTTTTGGTTTTATCTATTTAATTTAGGGACTCATAAGCTCAAAATGGTAGAGAGCCCAAGTCTATCACAATATTTGCGGAGGTCGATGGTTCAAATCCATCTGAGTTTCCATGTTATGTTTATTCAATATGGGTAGGTGTGTACATATTGGTGCACCAGTATAATTTCCATGACATAGATTTGTTTGTAGGTGAATATAGTTAATTTGTTCCATGTTTTATAGGGGTGTACATATTGGTGCACCAGTGTATTTTTCATGAAAAATAGGTCTGTGTGTGGGTACGAATGATCGATTTAATGCATTTTTTAGGTGTGTACATATCGGTGCACCTGAGTAATTCCCATGAAAAAGTAGGTTTGTATGTAGTTATGAATGATCGGTTTTATGTATGTTTTGTAGGGGCTGTATATATTGGTGCACTAGTGTAATTCCTGAAAATGAAGGTTTGTGTGTAGTTATGAATGATCAGTATTATGCATGTTTTGCAGGGGTATACATATTGGTGTACCAATATATTTTCCATTAAAAATAGGTTTGTGTATGTGTATGAATGATCGCTTTTATGCATATTTTGCAGGGGTGTATATATTTGTGCACTAGTGTAATTCCTATGAAAAAGTGGGTTTGTGTGGTTATGAATGATCGGTTTTTATGCATGTTTTGCAGGTGTGTATGCATTGGTGCACCAATGTAATTCCCATGAAAAAGTAAGTCTGATTGTATGATTATGAATAATTGGTTTCATGCATGTTTTGTAGGGGTGTACAAAGTGGTGCACATGTTAAAAAATAACTGCATAAGCTTATGAAAATTTTATGCATATATACATTTTTGTACACATGAGATAACCATGACGAGAAAATAAATTTTTTGAAAAATAAAAATTATATAGTCATATGGGAACTCTTTTTGTAGATCTCAGAAAGAGCTTTCTAAATATATAAAGTTTACGAATTTTGGATGAACGATTTAAAAGATAGATTAATTTTTAATTATTTAAAATTGTTGATATCATCATGAGTGACTTTGGACTGAACTGTAAATATTTGGACTAAATTGTAAATCATGAAGGTTATTTGTATATTTTTTATATTTCAAATAAATAAGTCATAACTAAACTGTCTATTTTGATGAGATTTTGGACTAAACCGTTAATTTCCATAATATAAAACACAAATAAATATTTTGTTTTGATAAGCATCTCCAATGTTTTGTATCTACATCTATTTTGATACATTTGTCACTTATTTGTAGAAAAATCAATTCACAAAATCTAAAAAAGACACTAAAACAAAAACAAACTTATGACATGGATATAGATAAGAGTTTCTAAAAACCGAATTCTCTTCTAAACTCAAACTTCCATGTCAGATTAAATTTTAATTATCCAACTACTAAAGATGTATTTTTTATTAATAGTTTCTAAAATCCCAGATAGTATTAATATTTTTACAAAACCCATACTTCATTGGAGATAAAGTTAATAATTAATATCAATAATTCTTAAAAGACCGTCGTAGAACTCCTATTCAGTGATGTGGTGTTGACAAGGCAAGGAATTTAAGAGAAACGTGTCGAACTTAAGCGACTTTTTTTAAAAAGATTTTTTTATCCACACTTGACCGTTGTATTTTCGATAAAAAATATGACCATCCGATATGGATCTATAAAAAATTTCACCACTTTCCTTTATCCATCTCTTTTTTTTCATGATCAAATTGAAAAAAATTAGAGATGGAGTAAAAATGAAAAGAGAGGACTCTACGGTGATAGCTCCCTTAATTTGTTCTCTTGTTCTCCAGTACTCACGATTAAGGTGCAAAAGTAATATCAGTGAACTCATAAGAAATTTCTTTGCCGCATGCAACATCAGCCTATTTGAAAACAGGAGATCGAGATCATGTGCAGTGAATATCTTTTTTGCAATATCGACAGAAGAGACGACCAAAGTTGGAATTGAAACTAGTTTAAGAAACATCCCATACTTATTAGAAAGTTTCTTAAATGATATATATGTGGTAATTCAACAATCTGTTGCAGGTTCGGAGTTCCCAATAAGAGGTAGTTGGATATGATGTTGGTGCAACAAAGTGATCGCGATCGTTCCTGCGTCTTTGTAAGTTAATAGAAAGAAATCTAAGCTTTGTTTGATCGATTTTGTTGGTGCATTTTTCGATTTCATATTTGGTACGTACCCCTAAAAACACTAACAACTTGTTTAGTTATTTTATGTAGACAAGGAACGGGTTGGAACCGAGAGGAAAAGTGGTTTCTCTTTTCAATGGGTTAAAAACGCTAACAGTTTCTTCTTTGGGTCAACTGACTTGGTCCAAGCATAACGGTTGACCGGACCTAAGACCAATATCCATGCACACCTTTGTCATAAATTTGGTTATACTGTAACTTGGACCTAAATCACTAATTTCTCTAATATGCGGCAATAATTATGTGAATAATGTATTTCAGGGAACAACTTGAAGTACCAGTCCTGACCTTTGATTTGTTGGTTCTGCTGTAGATGAAAACCAATTCACTGCCGATGAAGCATGGGGTTTTCAGGGACTGAGGAAGTAATTAACAAGCTACAAAAGAGTCCATGAGATGTGGACAGAAAAAAGAGACAAAATAAAAGAAGTACAGGAAGATCAGAAAAGAATAGCATCCCAGTTGAAAACTGCATTTGCCAAGTCCAGTTTTCTATCCTTAAGTAGCAGCCGCCCGTGCAATTATGAATTATCAAAAGCCTAATTCCAATACTGAGATTATGAGCCGTTTTCTTCTTGCCTTCAAAAATCCTTTTATTTCTCTCAGCCATAGAGATTAGAGACCACCAACATACAGCAGATGGACAGATTGTGGAAGGGCAAGAGTCTTAATAAACTGGTAAAATGGACCTCCAAATAGTAAGGATTCATCTTCATCTTCTTGCCAAATTATCTATAGTAAGGATCTTCTTAAGGTGAGCAGTCCAACAGAAGAAGCTGATTTTAGAAGGCACCACTGAATTCCAAATTGTTTTATAGGGGAATGAAAGCACAATATTGTTATCCCCATGAATAGCAGTATATAAGTTAAGTAGCTATCTTTTTTATAATGAGTCGATGATGTCATTTCGGCGAGTTTTTGGTTAGACAAAGTTAAACAACCTCTTTTATATCAAATTTCAATCTTAACATGGATTCTTCTAACAATTATTCAGAGTTGACAAGAAAAGCTAAAATCACTCAAAAACTTAATACTACATAAAAAGATGAGAGCATGGTAACGGAGGAAAACTCTACTCTTGCGGATCAGTCAGCCTATGCACGTCAGATGGGGAAAGCCCACCAAATCAAACTTGCTGCTTATTCTTTAAAAGTAGACGTGATTTTTGCTTTAGATTGTCCCCCTTCTTTTCAATATGGAATCTAAACTTTCCTGACCTGGATGTTGTGAGTTGATTGAAACCGCCAAATTGGTTGCTTGCCGCTTTGAACAAGAGCCACCTCTTCCCCTTCCTTAACCATGCCTTGCTTCTGAGGACAAGAACAGCACAGTAAATGTTACACACACATTGAGTAAAACTTCAACAGTTCAATTGGTATTTCTAAACCAGAATTGATAAACCAGGCTAAACTAGGAAACCCGTTGGAGAAAGATCTTCTTGTATCCAGTTACCTGTAACAAAGTTAAGGCATTCCCAAAGGTTTCCTCAGCATCGTCCGAAAAGTTCATGTATATGGGACATATCCCCTGATAAAGAGCCAGTCTTTGTCTGACTCTTTCCCTGCACGCCCATAGTGGAATCAAGTTTAATAGTATATCCTTAAGAAACCCCAGTAACGGTGTAATATTCAAATATATCTCATGAACTCTGCAAAACCTCTACTCACTTATAATATAGCAATAAGTAGAATCACTCTGCAAGAGCTCTACTTGATTGAACAGAAATAGTGAAAGAGTATCTTTGTGATGGGGAGTAAATGCATGAGACTTACTCATTTGTAAAAGCAAAAATAGTGCCGGAGGGTCGATAATGGCTCAATAAAATTGCCATAAAACCACTTCTGGTGAAGACTACGATGGAGGTGCTAAGAGTGTTGGACATCATTGTTGCATGATACGCAAACATTTCACTCATATGATTCTGCAGAGTACAAAAAATGTAGGTTGATTGGGTCAAAAGAAAGAATAAAAAAGCTGCATCATATCTAGAGTTTCTCCCACAATGAATACTTAATTAAATGCTTTAAAGCACCTTGAAGGCCCGGCCAAGATTAGGAGGTGCTTCACTACCAACCATGGTTGCCTCAGTCCTTAAAGAAACAGTGTGCATAACCTTGACAGCTTTCAGTGGAAACCTGCAGGAGTTTGAAAACTTTCATTGTTACCCCAACTAGGATTATAATACACCAAACAATCAACAAGAATAGATTAAAAAATTTAAACACGTCAGCCGAAAATCAAGCTCATATATACAAGTTAACTGTCAAAGATATCTGTACATTTTCTGACTTTCTCCAGACATAGGGAAAACAAATGAGTTGAATCTGGATAAACTGTAGGCAACAGAGCAATCATGTTTTGGATGTTTAAGGTTGATCTAGACATACATGCTTCCACAACATGAAAGGATTATAAACAGTGCCCGTAATTTACGTTTTAGGCCTGCTGGGTAACATATATCTCCGCAGGGAGGAAAAATCCAGAGAAAAACTTAGCATACTAAACATCAAAAAACATAACATTTCTTTGTAAAGATGATCAAATTTTGGTGTTGTTTAGGCTATTTGCCACACATGACAGATCATAAGAATAAGAACTTACTTTCCATGAGCAGTTTCTCCAGACAACATAACTGCATCAGCTCCCTCACGAACTGCAATCGCAATGTCCGAGACCTCAGCTCGAGTAGGTGTGGGATGAACAATCATACTTTCCAGCATATTTGTTGCTACAATAACAGCTTTACCCTGGTTACGGCACTGCCTAATAATCTCTTCCTGCATTGAAAAATAGTTGGATTACCAGTAAGGCAAAGCACCATTTGGTACTAATATTAATGTTCTTCCTTTAGTCATCTAGCACTTTTCTTGCAAACAATGATATCATCCATCTTGTATGAGAAATAAAACCTACCTGCAATAAAGGAACCTCTTCAATAGGGAGCTCAGCCCCAAGATCCCCTCTAGCTACCATAGCCTACAAAGACAAAACCAACAATTAGAGTCATGAACACTATCGCTATTGAATATTATTAACTTAGAAAGATTAAAATATTTTTCTATCTTACATCAAAACTAACTATTCATACAGCTATACAGGTTACACAACTATCACTTAAATCTTCGATAATAAGGCTGTTGCAACGTGCAAGACAATATTATGTATGTATATTTGCAGTAAAGAGACTGCCTTTGTAGCAACGAAACTATCAACTTGTTCAATATATGAAGCAAAACAGAATCAGCAATGGTAATTAGGAACCATAAAAACAAATATGCAAGCATCATTTGGTATTATAAAGATGTAATAATAGCAATATCAAAATAAAGAAAATGCCATAAAGGTTTTATAAGCGGTGTCAGAGTATATGCTAGAATTTTGTCTAGGTTGCTGTAAGTGGTTACTTTCTGTTCTATGACAGAACAAGAGCTGTTATTATTCTCGGTTGGTCATATTGCATCAGCGGGTTTGCCCCTGAACTGCAAAACTTTGTGAGCTTCTCCCAGCCGTTTGATATTTTATTATCTAAAATTCCAAATTAACACAATTGTTTATTACAAAGGTGTGTATTTTTCACAATAAAATCAGATTATCATGCAATTTATATTCCAGAAATCTCTTGAGAGGTGAGCCGATCACAATGAAACCTGGGGTTGCATCAACCAATGTGACCAAATTTTGCGTTGAGACATATAATGACCATTTGAATGGTAATCAAACACAGCCTTTTGGAGTTCTTTATGCTTCTTAATTCCCAGGAGTGTGAAAAGGGGTGATTTAAAGTTTCAACAATTTTGTTGGATTCCTATTCGCTTTAGATTCTTTCATTCATTTAATTTTATTGCTTTACTGAAATATTTCTAAAATATGGAAAACTGAAAAGGGAAACTAATAAAGAAAACATGCTGCTAAGCTCAAGATGAGACGTACTGGTATGAAACTCCAGAGGAAGTCATTTCACTCACCCCATCAGATGCAGTGATTATTGAATGAAGATTAGGAATAGAGTCTGCACTTTCAATTTTGACAATCACATGTATATCTGCACCACAGCCTGCAAATATAGGAAAAAATATGTGATTTTAACCTTAAAAGGAGTATTCTCATTAAAGGCAACTTAGGTTTGATCACTCAAGCGCATAAATAAGAATGTGTTAATGTTCTTGGACTTTACCTTTTAGATAATCCTTCAATTCATGGACTACTTTTGCATCTTTCACAAAGGAAACCGCATAAAAATCTACTTTGTTGTCAACTCCAAACTTGATATCATCCCAGTCCTTGTCTGCAAACAAAGCAATTGAAACATGTATCAGCATTTCCAAAAGAACAGGCTTTCATTGAGACGTAGCACGGTTTGTTGATTCAAACTCCTACCAGTAATTGATGGCAGTGTAGCACTTTTTCCTCGAACATTCAGATGCCGCCTAGACTTCAGATCACCACCGTCAACAACTTCACATTTAACTGAGTCCTCTGTCTTGGACTTCACCACAAATGACATCATCCCACCTAATGAAACAAATAAAGCACCACTTAGCATATGCAATCACTGTAAATAATTGCTCATAATTTTTGGAGCTGTTATGATGTCAGTTGGTCATTGCAGAAGCCTCGGGCTCCAACATAAAATAATGGGACCATTGTACTTTAAAAAGCCCGTTAACAACAGTATATCAGGATACTGTTTTCGACCTTTGTGCCTTCTAATCGTAATAATCTCAAGGAAAACAAACAAGATATGTAACAAATCCAAAAAAGAGTGTCTGCACTCAAAGAGACACCATCATAGTTATATGCCTTTGAAACAAAAAAGAATAAATACATGTTCACATCTTTAAGACTAAGGAAATAATGATTTTGCTGGTTCGTTGGTAAATTTTGGAAATACTGTTCACACTTCACATGGAAGCTCAAAATTTGAGGTGTACAACGAAAGTAAGACCACATTTTAGGAAATCTGAAAGTAAGATTACATTTAGGAAATCTGAAAGAAGATCAAATATATATCCAAGAAAAGGTATTGCTTCATACCATCAACTAGAAGCATATCACCAACTTCAACGTCATTAACAAAATCGTCATAATTTACGCTGACACAAGTTTCAGTGCCAACCCCTCTTTTGATTGTGAATGTAAATTCTTGTCCGCTTGTTAGAGTAATTGGCTTTGGTAAGTCACCACTCCTGACCTCTGGACCCTGGTACGAAAGAAAACAAACAATTAAATTTACTGGGTTATAAACATTGATTAAGTCAGCTAGGTTAATGAATAGTGCATATCATGAAATAGAAGTTTTTTTGGGAAACGAAAAAAACCCAAGTCAGTTAGTAACACATTTGAATGAGAGACTAAGAAAACCTGCCTTTGTGTCTAACATAATGGCGATGACATTGTCTTTGGATTGTGCATTGTATTCTTTGACTAAATCTATAACTTTTTGATGTGAGGCATGATCTCCATGAGACATATTCATGCGAGCAACATTCATACCAGCCTCAGCTAGCTTCCATATCATTTCCCGTGTATCTGTGGATGGACCAATAGTGCAGACAATCTTTGTCTTACGTTTAACTGTTGGTTGCGACCAAATGCCTACCGCTGTGTCCCCAAGCTGCTGCATATTCCTAAGCTGTTGAAATTCCTGATCTCTCTGTTCAGCAACAAACACGACAGAGTATGGTGAGGGTGATATAATGTAAGAGAACCCCAGGATTTATTTAGCATATATAGAATTTCTAAGTACATAATGCGTATATCTTATATATCGAGAAAGATATACACCCACAAACACATCAAATTTACCAAGCAGTATTCTTTCCCAAGTTTGCAAACAGACATGTTAAATATCATAAACCCAATACTAAATAATGTCCACTCTTTACTTCTAAAAACAAAATGCAATTCCATATACCATTACATAGTTATAAGAACCGCTTTTAACATTGTTTATGAAATATGAAAATGACACAATCATTGCCACAAACAATTTTTAAAAACGACCATTATAACAGTGTAACAATATATGGCCTTTCTCGTTATAACAGTTTCAAAGAACAAGAACAAAGTTGGAGTACATCTAACAAACCGATATAATGGCTATTACAGCCATTTTAGCCATCATAACCAAAATAACAACCACTTTATCCACAGAACATTACAACACGCTCATTTACTGTTATATTTCGCGAAAGAACGCCTATTACAGCCACATTTGTGTAATGTGTAGCGGATTGGCAAGCCATAGCTAGTATGTAAGCAGTTAAAGTCTACGGGCATCCAACTCAAAACCAATTGGCGGCCCATTCCGTATTATATTTTAAATTTATTATGGGGATATTAGCAATGTGGGACTATTATCCTTCCTATAAACAACCTCATGAGAAGTGCTAACGTGCAGCTCCCTAAAAGAGTTGCACGGTGCATCACCCTCAAATCTAAGGGATGTTGTAAAGTGCATCTCTTTAGAGAACTGCATATTTGCATTTCCTGATAACTATAGATATTACTCCAGCTCAAAAATAAGATAAAAATAAAAAAATTCTTTCTAATTAATGAAAGTTAAACACATTACTTAATTTAGTAAGTAAAATTTAATTAGATCTTTAATGAAAAGATAAGGAGTAAAAAACAAACTTACAGCATTGATTGGAACATCTTCAGGTGATACAGGAAGAACTTGAGTATCCAGTTTAGAACTTCTTTTAGCTGCCATTACACGAATTCTACGGTTATTATTGTTATTCATTTTAGGTAAACCAATTTGTTTGAGTTGTTTTTCCAAAGGATTGTTTTGTACAAATCCAGAAGAAGAACTAGGGCATAGAAATGAACCATCTAGAGATCTAGTTGCTACTACCACCTGTGCCATTGTAACTAAATGAGATTTCAGAAGAACTCAAAACAGAGAAATGAGATTTCAGAAGAACTCAAACAGAGATGCAAATTCCTGTTTCTTTTCTTTCAGTGAAATCGCCGCTAAAATTTGGCGAAAGAAAACTGTTTGTTTAAAAGAAGATGAGTCTTTCGCTTTGTTTGTATCGAGAAGAAGAAAACAAGATTATCTCTGACTTCACTCTCTTTTTTCAGCTCAACTATAAAACCTTTCTCCTTCCTATTTCTTTTTCTCCTTGTTTGTATCGAACGAGTGGAAACCCGGTACTTCAGTCGTCTCAATTATTCAAAATACTAGTAGTACATCCGTGCTTTGCACGGGCTCAAATTATGCATCCCATAAAATTAGTTGCCATTACGGGATAGGATCAATTTTACATCTAAATTAACAAATACCGTATCAAAGATTAATTTTACATCTAAATTAATTAATACTACTCCCTCCGTTTTAAAATGATAGACAGGATTCAAATGATTAGTTTTTTTATTTTTTTGTATTAAACCAAGAAAGCCTATCATTTAGAAACGGAGGGAGTATATCATAGATTTTTTTTCCTTTAAATATCTCTTTCTCCGTGCTAGCTTTGTAATATCCAAAAGAAATAGACATTGAAGGAACTACACTGGCCCATAAACAAAATAGTTGGAGAACTTGTATCATAAATTAACCGCTTGTAGGGAAGTAACTTTTTATTTTCAAGGAATTCTCATAATTCTTTGCCATTAGCTATATCTACAGTGACCACTTTGGATGTATCAATTCCATCTCAGAGACATGAGCAAGTTGGCTATAAATATTTGAAACCGAGAATCTATCTTTAAATACTTGCTGATTAATGTTTTAAAATATTATTATTTCAAAACTAAGGATTTTATATTGTCAAGCTTTAAATCACATAATTTAACAAATAAAAAGCATAACATTTACAAAAAAAATTTCAATTATCCTTTCACATATTTTCGAACAGAATAAACAAAACTTAGGTATATCTAGGTTCACAAAATTTAATGAACAAATAAAAATATACAGCCTAACAATTTTGGTTGGGATTAAAAATTTACGGCATAAATGAGGCCGGTAGATAGCCTTACATACATATATATAACACTTTCATATTATCTTTGTTTCAGAGTGCTCAAGATACCAGTAATGCAGCTTTGTAAAAGAATTTTAAATGTACTCATCGTAGTAAGGATTACTTCAACTCTACATCTAAGACCTTGACTGTCAAACAATAACAGATTAGTTATAAAACCAGAATAATTGTGACAGGTCGAGTCCCTGATGAGCTTCCGTATAGAAATTCTACATGGGGTGTGCGCCATCAGTAAACTACGTCGAGATTGTATGTTTTTCTTCTGTAAAAACCATATCAACAAAATAAGATGAATTTTTTTGAGCATATTTATAAAAATAAAATAGAATATACTTCCTCCGTTTCAGGAAAAGAGTTACTATCACTTTTTCATTTTATACTATTTTTAGGTTAAAATGAAAAAGTGATAGTAACTATTTTCCTGAAACGGAGGTAATATTAATTATGATTAGTTAAAATATTAATATTTTTTAAAGAGCGTGCACCATGACCCCGAATAACGCAATATTTTCCTATGTGAAGTTGCAGTCCTTTTACTCTTAATGATCATGTTTAGTTTAACGTGGGACCTTTACTGCCGAAGGAAATACTGAAAAAGGTATCCTAAAAGAAGCGAAAAAATAGCAGGGATGTGTTTAGTCTTTGCTCGGTCCAAACATAGTCTAGATGCAACATTTAATCCCTTGATTCTCCTGTATCAATCTCTCGAATGTTTTGAAACTACCATGTTGAATGTGACACAATTTTAATTTCATGTCTTTACATGATAAAACTCATTTAGCAGGATATAGCAATCCTATAAAAAATAACATAATACAATATAATAATAGTGTATGCTTACCCTGCATTGGATTCGGCTAAGTACTTTAGCTGTACCCAAATGACCATCAAGGGGTAAATGCAAAGTTCCATTTTCTTATACCATGCGTTTTTCCAACATGTTATAAGAAAAATAACATGTTAAGCTTCATCTCCAAGATCTGGAAACAATGAACCCAAAATTTGAGGTTCTCTAAATACATTTTATAAGGAAACAATCTCAAACAGAAACACAATCATCAATTTCAAACCACAACAAAACATCCATATACACCAAAATCATCTTAAAACAAAACAAAAAAAGTAGTATACCTTTCCAAGAAACTTCGAAGATGAAGTTTTGATTAAATAATCGACATTTTTGTATATCAACATATCATATGCAAATCTAGACATAATACACAGGGAAGGAAAAAAAATTAAACAAGGGCTTTACATCGTAAGAGCGTCCACAGTGGGACGAGGGAAACACGGACCAAAGAGTGAATTCACTCTTTAGTCCAGAAAATGGAGCCACAGCGGGACGAGTGAATTCACTCTTTGGTCCAAAAAATCCACTGTTCAGGACTAAGTTAAATCATTTTTCCGTACTAAAATATTATAGTCGAGCGGTGTTGTAAGCAACCGTCTGATTTCTAAGCGGGCGTGTAGTTAAACGTTTGATGGCAGGCGTTCTCCTAACGTACCGCTTGAAAACACGGGCGGTAACCAAATCCCCGCCTGATGAAGCGTTATCCTAAGATAACGCCTGATGAAGCGTGCGTCTAGGATCACGCCCACCAACAGGCGGTAACCAAATCACCGCCCCATTCAAACGGTATGCTAGAGATACTCCCGAGGCTGGGCGGCACCCTAGACGTCCGCCTACGATTTATTACACCAAGTTAGGTTTGCAACAAGACTAGCTCGTTCTCTTTATGTTGGGTTCCCAGAGAAGAACCGTAGAAGAATAAGGAAGATGAAGAAGATGAAGATTTGTGTTTACCAAATCAACCGTGATTTGTTGCTGTTTTTATGCAATTGGGAGATTCAAATGAAAGATTTGATGTTGTTCATGAGTATGATAAGGGTTTTGTTTTACATCTTCACTGAATTTTTTTCAAGAGATTTGGGTTTTATTTTCTATGGTTGATTTGGGTTTTTTTTCAAAATTAGGGTTGTTTTCATTTTCTTATGGTTTAATTAGTGATTTGGGTTCAACATGATTTGGATTTTTAAAAATTGTAGGGTGTCTGGTAGTGGTGGTGTTGAAGGAGTTTATGATTAGTGGCAGGTGTTCTTGAAGTACATATATAGTAATGGTAGGTTTTGTTTGCAGTTCTAATTGCAAACATTCAATTGTAATTAACGTGTTTAAATTTTGACTTAATGTTACAATGAGGAACTAGAATAAATTTGACAATTTCAATTTGGGATGAAGTGTTATGTAAATCCTCTCAATTTGAGATTATAGGTTCTTTATGATTCACCTTATTCATGTTTTTCTGAACTTCAATCGATCAATTAGGGTTTGTAAATGTCAATTTGGAGATTCCCCTATGATACATCAAATTCTAATTTTGTGTTGATTGATTGATTGATTAGGGTTATTTTTTAGATGATGGGTTTATGATTGTTTGACAGAGAAATGGTTTTTTAGGGTTCTTATGTTGATTGACAAAAGATACAAATTAAACTGCCTTTGAGTTCCCTGAAACTATATGAATTGTATTGTCATGATTGAGTGAATGATTGGGATATGTTTGGATTTGAATCCACATTTGCAGGGGAAGGAGAATGACTTGTTAGAAACACAAGCAAATGCATGTCTGAATTTCATACAGAACCACATAGAAGATGTTCGATAAAATGTTTCAATGAACTGCTTAGCATGGGTTGAGGCTGGACGGCACCCTAGACGTCCACTTGACAAAACAGGCATAGTGTTAAACATCCTCTCGTCTCACCATTCACACGTACCATTCTCACCATTCACACGTACCAGCACCACGTGTGAGACCATTTTCCACGCGGTAGGCTATGTGTCCGCCCCATCAGGCGTTCCTCTAGTACAACACTCGTCTCTTGGGCGTGCGCTTAGATGTTCGTGTATCATCAGGCGTTGGGTCTGCGTTATGCTTGACCTCAAGCGTTACCCTATCGGTCCGCCCCGCTCAAGCGTATTCCTAGATGTACGCCCGTGTCAAGAGACTGTACACTAAATAACATCTAACAACAGGCGCTACGTTAGCCGTCCGCCCGATAATTTTAGTCGGGTACCCGTTGTTTTTGGGCCGGACCAAAGAGTAAAAATTTTACTCTTTACTTTTAGGTTTTGATCCAGCCATTGTGGATGCCCTAAAGAACCATAAGCCCTATTTTTCAGTATCTTTTATTTTTTTAAGTATAAAAGTTGTACCATACTATATTTGGGTAACACAGATGATTTAAAATTAATTGACAATAGTAAGAGAGAAACATAACAGAAGGGTTATCCTCAATGAAAGAATAATTATGGCTATGAATAGTAAATCCAAAAAGATAACTGATAGGGTAGAGGGAAGATGACGGGGGTATGGTTGTGTTATGTATTTACCTTACTCCTTTGTTCGGGAGGAGTTTCTGCGATTTAAGTAATTTAACTTATTTATTAGAGATTTGTATCTTGATCAGCTAATATCCCACTAAATTGTTAATTGACTTTTCTTTATACGGATTTTTTTTTTCTTTAGTAGCCTAAGAATATAGAAACCCTGATAACAATAAAAATCTCAGTGAAAAATAAAGTTAGGGTTGATCAATAGATATAGGAATTTGTTTTTTATCAAGAGCAAAGAAAAATTGTATCTGTAAAATGAAATCAAACAAACAATATTTAAAACAAAATCAACAATAAACAATTTGAATATGTATGATAAACGAAGAAATCTTGAGTTATTAATATAAAAGAATATACGATTTATACGATATTGATTGTTAATGGGAAAAAAACATTTAATTTTTTATTGGTCTAAATTTTCTACAGTAATTTATATTGGTCTATTTTAAATAAGAAAGGGATAAATATTTTTATACTATTATAAATTGTGTCCCCTAAAGTTCTATTGGTTTAAAACATCTCTAGGCGGGGCCAGAAGCTCTAGAATTGAAGTTTTATTCAGATTTTAACCACAACTGAAAAAAAAAAAGTACTGAAATTATATATATAATTAATACAAGTTGGGTGCATAGGCGTAAACAAATAGAAGCCCATGGGTTAGGTTCATGGGGTTCTCGTTCGGTTTAAATCGTTTTTGAAAAATTAAAACTTAAAAGACCTGATATAATATTGGTTCAAACTCCCTAAATTTTGATAAAAATGCAGAGTACCCCAAGAGAAGTATAATACCAAAAAAGTAGTTTCAAATTCAATGTTAGCTACGTAGTATTAAAAAAAATGATAAGGAAATTGTGAGATAGTGTGAGGATAACTAGGTCAACGAATTCTCCTCCAGAATGTCTAATAAAATACATAAGAAATACTTTTTTTTACTTGGGTTCTTTATTACATCAATTATATTCCACTATTGATAACCTAAAACGTGAGTCAGAAGTGTTGTCTTTCCATAATAAAGAAAACTAGTAAACAAAGTTGTAGGAACTTAATTATAATCAAAATTTAAGACAATTTTTTCTGAAAAATTATTGTAATAGTGAGGTATTGAAGATGTGATTATAGTTTTTGCAACCCTGTTAAATTGGTAAATGGTTTTATAAAAGAGTTTGGGTAGGAATTGATTTAGGGTTTTTTTATACCGATTCTGATAACTAATAAGTACGTAGACACAATCAATTTGATTGGAATTTATGTAGTCGTTTTAGTGGAAAAATAGATAAAAGGGTGAAAGTGTAAATCATAAAGAATATGAAAGATTAAAATCGGGCAAGGCTATCCTAAACTAAGTAAATGGTCGTTCAAGCCTTGCTTCGGCCATAAAGAAGGAAAATGGTTGATCTTGGGGAGGAAAACAGAGAATGATGAAATCAGAGCTTGGTAAGTTCTAGTCAAAAAATCCAATCTCTGCAGTAGATTTCATGTTCATACGTTCAAGCTTTGCTTCGGCCACAAAGAAGAAAAATGGTTGATCTTGAGGAAGACGGAGAAGGATGAGATCAGATCTTGGTGAGCTCTAGTCAAGAAATCCAATCTCTGTGGTAGATTTCATGTATAGAAGATGAAGTGGTTTAGGATAACATGATAAACTTCCACAAACTTATTATCTTTATCTCGTGTGTTATTCTGTTCTATGAAAATAGAAGAAGTACTTTATTCATAGTGTTTGAACTCTTGATCTCATAATAAGTGGAAGAGATCAAGAGATAATAAGGTGGGGAACGTGGTTGAGAACATGCCCATTATTGCTTGGAAGATTTTTGAAACCGTAACTCTCATTATGGTTGGGGATTCTCGTAACCGCAATGCTCATTAATCCCTCATCTAGTAACATCCAACTTAATTCCTTCTCACCGTGGTTCTTTGGTTATAGACCGTCAGACCAACACCCCAATGAGTATACCCTTGTGACACTTTGATGTCTTGTATGTTTGATGGTTGGGTCATATGAATGACTCTTTTGAATAATTCAACTACTAATGCTGAGTCTAGTAAGGTTAGTAAGTCTAAGCTTAGAAGTGCACAAGCTTGAAGCGGAAAGACTTGAAAATGGTACAAACTTGGAAGTGGCAAACCCGGATATGCATATGTTTAGGAATGGCACAAGCTTGGAAGGAAAAAGACTTGGAAATGGCACAAACTTAGAAGAGGCAAGCCTAGATGTGCGCATGCTTGGTAATGACACAATCTTGGAAGGGGAAAGACTTAGAAATGACACAAACTTGGAAGCGTCAAGCCTGGATGTGAGCAAGCTTGGGAATGGAACAAGCTTGTAAGGGTCCAAAGATAAGATTATGCAAAAGTTCTCAAGGACCGAGCATGGGATTGACGTTATACTCTCGAGGACTAAGCAAGGTTGGCGCCATGCTTCCGAGGACCAATCAAGCGTTGGCATGTGTTCGACGGGGAAAGCATCGTGTCCATGAGGAACGAATAAGGCATGATTACGGAGGACCGTGGCTTTGTGATCGAGCAAGGTATGGTCCCCTGAGACCATAGCTTTGTTATCGAGCAAGGATTGGTCCATGAGGAACAAGGCTGGTGATCGAGCAAGGCATGGTTCGAGAGGGCATGGCATCGTGACTCGATCAAAACATGGGGACCATCGCTTCGTGACCTGAGGAAGGCTTGGTCCACCAAGGCTTGGTGATTGAGCGTATGGTCCCCGGGGACCATGGATTTGTGATTCGAGCAAGGCATGGTCCCTAGGGACCATGGCTTCGTGAATCGAGCAAGGCATAATGAACCCCTAGCTTGGTGATTCAAAAAAGGAATGGTGGTCCAAGGATTGGAGTTTCGAACAAGGAATGGTTGACCAAGACTTGGTGATTCGAAAAAGGCATGGTGGACCAAGGCTTGGTGATTGAGCAAGGCATGGTATTTGGGGACTATGGCTTCGTGACTCAAACAAGGCATGGTGGGCCAAGGCTTGGTGATCTAACAAGGCATGATGGACCAACGCTTGGTGATTGAGAAAGGCATAGTCCCTTAAGAACATGGCTTCCTATCCCTGAGGATTTAGCAAGGAAGGTCTTCAAAATATTATAATCAATATTTATGACATGGGACAATAATAAACTCGTAAATTCGATATTCTCGATTCGGGACAAATAAATTTACAATTTTTGCCTCTGTCAAAATACCACAACTTAATGTGGAACAGTAATGTTTCGTAGTAAGCATTAGATGGTGTCACTATGTCTAACTAATACTTGAGACTTGATTCAAGAATAGGATATCAACTTAGCTTTGTTTCTTCTAGGAAATTTCCTTGATGCAGAGTTGGGCTTTTATTTGTATTAGGTTCTCCAATAAGCAAGCAGTAGATGCCAGTGTTTAGGTTTTTAGTATACGGTACCAAATATTAGCGATAAGGCAGCAAAAAATAGGAGCCAGAACACCTGTGATGATAACTCGAGTTATAGTTTATCTTACATCAACAGGAGCACTGGGAAATAGGGGTGATAGCAGCGGCATCATAAGTTGAGACGACATGGTCACAATAGCGAAGCATTGGTGACACAAGGTTGATGACATCTTCTAACTTGATATTGTGGAGTCTATTCATCCAAGTGCTTTGGGTGAACATAGAGTGAGTCTTCCTCCTTTTATAACTATACGTTTGTACTCTTTGAATGGTTGGATGGGTGAAGATATGCATGCGAAAACCTATTTTTTTTATTAATCTCGTCGTCAAAAAATTTCAGATTTGAGACGCTTTAGTAAAAATGATATAGATTCTTCATACAATGTCAGTTTTTGATGATTATCCCCAATTTGGAATTACATAAAGATCATATATATCCTTACAAGAGAAAATTTAAGTTTAAATCTCGTTCGATCAGACAAATGGGGAGAACAATAAGTGTCCAGAGAAATTTTCAGATAAAATTTTGGTAGTTTTCAGCTTGCGTTTGCCTTAGTATTTCGACCATATATCCTAGTTCTTTTATCCGATTGATGTGCTCTTTAAGTATGTTATAATAGACACATAGGAAAATTTCTTGGTATATAATTCACCTCTTAATTATTCACTGGTTATCCGCAGTGTTTAAATCCGTACAACTTAATGTAAAATGTTCCTGACGTGGCTGTCGTAAAAAACGCCTTGTTATGTCTCTGGCCAACTTGCTCCTATCATGAATATCTATTGATGAATCCTTGCGTCATTAATTCACTCATACTACGAAATTGTGGATTTACTTGAATTTTCTTGCTTGGAGCATGTTAACCCATTGAACTTGTATTTTAGGTTATGCCCATGGTTGGGAGAATGAATGAATCTATCAATAAGGGAGGAGGGGTCTTTGGAACCTAGAGAGTCATGAAGTCTACTTCCAAATTCAGATTCATGAGCGTATTGTCTCTGATGAGGTAATTGATACTGCTTTAGGTGGTAGTACTATTTTCGAAGTCGAATGAATAGATAGCGGGAAATTTAGAATTATGGAGTTAGGGTCGTTCATGATTACGAGTTTCCACGGAAACCGGACCGAACCGAACCGAACCGTTTGTTAATGGAACGGTTTTGAAAAAAAAAAGAAGCTAAAAACCGATAGTTACGGTTTCGATTTTGGTTTGGCCAAAAACCGAACAGTTATACCATAGAAAACCGGATAATTAGGACCGTTGATATAGATCTTGATAGATTTAATCTACACCCTACATATCTCTTCATATATAAGGTGCCTCTTACCCTAATTCTCATTTCCATCTTCTCTTGCAAATATCTTTTGCAGCAGCCGTCTCATTTTCTCATTTCCCATCTTCTTTTGCAATAGTCCTCTGAGTGTTGCAGGTGAATGCTTCAATGGTTAACTGGATCCCCATTTTTCCCACCTTTCACAATCATCTCCACCTTCAGATGTCTCCATACTTCAAACCCTAACGATCCATACTCTCCCGATCTCATCAGAGAATCAGGTAAATAAGAACCCCTATTTGAATCTCTCTTGAAAGTATATTTTATCTTTCAATTTCTACTAACTACTGTGATTGATTTAACGACAGATGATCTGAAAACGTTATTGTTAAAAGGATTTGAATTTGTCGGAGCGTTAATTGTTACTGTTGGGGATAGCAATTGGGAAGAAAATTCATCTAAAGCAATTGGAATTGTTAGAAAATTTATTTCATTGCCAACTTCGTCATCCTCTGGACTAAACATTCAGATGGAGCCCCCTTCAAACCAAAGCTTCTATAACAACTATGCAGCATCGCAAATGTGGCCAGAGGAAGATAAGGTAATGCTAATTTTTCCTTGCATAGCTATGTTTCTTTGATGAACATACATTCTTTATTGTGGAATTTGGTTGAACTGTAGTATAGATGGTATGCATGAAACGGTCCTGTCCTTTCTCTATGGACAACCTGCCATTATCTTATTTTCCTTACAAACTACCCAATTTCGGGCCTCAGATTTACAGATTAGACGAATCATCTGCATGTGTTAATGGTAGCATGTTCAATTTCGAACCTAGAAACAAAATTTTCAGGTTAGTCTTGTGATTTTATATAGATTGTGGCTATTTGACTATATTGGGTAGTTTGATGACTTTTAGAATATGTGTGTTGTTTTGCAGAGAGGGTCCTTCTAATTCAGCTCCTCCACTTTTTGTTGAAAGGAAAGTAAGTTCATTTGAGTTGAATCCTAAAGAAGCAGGGGTGTTGGAGAGAGATTTCTTACCGAGAAGATGCAAGAAAGCAATATGGATTTAATGACCATGAACAAGTTGTTGTTGCTGCTGAGAATAGTGAATGTGTGATAGTTTGATTGCTTGTGAATGAATGGTTGTTGATTTGAATGATTTGTATGGAATGAGATGAATTGTTAGAAACACAAGCAAAACCTTGCCTGAATCAACAGCCGGAAATGCATGTAATGTGCTTGATAAAATTTTTTTTTTTATATTGTCAGTTTTAGAAAACTGATAGAAATCAACGGTTAACCGAAACCGGATGGAAAAAACCGAAACCGAGTAAAACCGAACCGGCGGTAAATGGAACGGTTTTGGAAAACTTTTTGGAAAACCGACTATACCGGTTTCGGTTTTGGTTTGGCCAAAAACTGAACCGAAACCGATCATGAACAACCCTAGATGGAGCTTATGATGAGATGTTGGCCTCCCGTGGCGCTGTTATTATGGATGGAGGTATGCATATGATCCCGGATAGCCTTCAGATGGCGATGAAGTCGTGTAATGTCAAGTATGTACTTTTTGCTTCCCCTAAAGATTTTTCTCATTCTTTGAGCACAACTTCAGAGATTTTATTCTTCGAAATAGAGATCATCTCTTGTTTGGTTGGAAAAAATCTCGACACATCCCTATCCAAAACGTGGTAATTATTGGGATTATTTATAAAGAAGTATCCTAACTTCTTCCATACCTTGGCATAAATCTCAACATAGATGGACGGAACGGTGAAGCCTCTAACAAATACATATCCATGGAGAATCCTATTAATCTGGAATTCAAAACTAACACCCGCGTTAAGATGCTCAACTGGTACAGTCTCCATTATAACGCTATTTTACATATCAACATCGTTTGGAGTGTCGTCCTCAACTAATGCATCAGAAGGAGATCTCCTATGATTTTTATTCGAGAAAATGGTACTATCAACATCACAACCCATGGTAATTTCCAATCTTTTGTTGACAATCTCATTTCTTTGTTTCAGATCATTTCTTTTCTAAAAGTAGAGATATTATGGGCATAATGGGCAGAAGGTCTCAAACATAGGAAATTCAAGCATTGGTCATAAAATTCACAATATATATCCACTAATAGCATAAACATTCATTTCAAAGTGTTTTTGGTGGTAATATATGGTCCGCAGCTATTACATCACATTTTGCAAAAATCTCGTCAGAAATATTTCTGCACTTCCCTCTACAAACTAGGAATATGTGAATAATTGGTAAAGAATATAAGTATGAGTTTTATACAAAAAGTTTTGTATGGATGTCTACTACAACATTCTAAAAGGAAGTGTCAATCGAATGAAATAGTTAAGAGTTACGGCCGAAACTGTGGACTATGTCGTAGCTGAAAATTGTCATAACTATCCTGGATTTCTCCTGAATTTTTACTATCAGGTCATTTTGATCCCCCGACACACACACACCACCACCACTACCACCACTACCACCACTACCACCACCACCAAATGGGCTCAAAATCAAGATTTTTTCCTACTCAGTGATAGATAATTCTTTTCTAAACTGGATATTTGGGTCAACCATCAAAAACCGACATCGTATCAAGATTCTACAACACTTTTGTTAAGGATTATACTTCTAAAAAATTTCGACGAAGAAAATTGGTAAAATAATTCACAAATTGGTAATATTCTTTACAAATTCATGTATAGCTATTCCAAATGGATATTCAAGAAGCCCACATGTTCTATTATGACACCGAGGCAATTACTTGGGATTTTTCCGAGATGCCAGAGGATCCTGGTGCTGATTCATTCTTGTCATTTACTTCGCCACCAACAGTATCAGACTCGGATTCTTAGTGAAGTTCACGGGTATGAGATATTTCTTCAAACTCTCAATCCTTGTCGATTTCATCTTTGTCCTCCATATTTATGGTGTATCCCGAAGCCTCAAAAGTATCAGTGTGGTTATCACAGGTATTTAGACTCCCATACTACATAAAAGACATTATCAAATGATGAATATATTCCACCTAATAAAGAATGCAAATCCGAATAAGAGAGGCTATTAAAAAAGACTCACTTTCCTGCGAGATTTATTCATGCTTCGAGGTAGGATTTTCCGTGGACCTTTTCTCACAGACCGGGGACTGTCATTGGTAGCAAGGATAGTGTTGACTCGAGGACATACTAAACGCTCAGACTGCAGGAGATGAGTTAGCAGTTAATCGTTATATACACATACATATACTTTTCAAGACAAATGAGTTAAGAAGATTGTCACATTTTCCGTTGCGTAAGTTATCAGGTTACGTTTAGTTTTAGCAGTTATCTTCTACTTTGGATGAATAACTGCATCGTACTTGGAAGGAGCACCACATACAGCTGAGGGAGGTCCTGATATGAACGCCCTTAAATGATTTATCTCTGTATTCCATAATCTTACGTACATGGCCAAAACTTTCTTGTTTCTACCAGAGCGCAGAAAGGGGGGAACTTTTCTATTGACGTTGCGAGCATATAAACTCTCCTTTATATCTTTGATAAATGGAGCCTCAATACGCCCATGAAGAATATCTTGGTCAAAACCTATTTAAAGAGATAAACGATCGATACTATACTTCTGCACTGAGTAATTACCTGAATCAAAGGTGAGAATATAGCATGGAGTACATCTATTTTTAATATATATCCTGGCCAGCAGTGGAAATATTACTCTCCTCCTTTCGACCAGACCAAATAACGACATAAACAACTTCATAGAAAGTGATCAGCAGAATTATGTGCTTATGCTTTGATCCCCAAGGAATAAAATTCACTTTACTCTCATTAACGATCAGATCAGCAAGGTTCATGATATGCTAAAAACCTATGTCCGCAATCGCACGACGTCTACAAAGTAGAAGCGGCAAATACGGATCGACCCCACAATGATTGATAATATTATTTCTAGCTATTAAACAATTATATGTCTAGATGATGAATTTCTAACAAGGGCTAGAATTGTAAAATCGCCCTCTTCCTAGCAGCAAAAACATAGAAATATTCGCTCATATTTCTGACTTTGTATCTGTTTTAGGGTAAAAAATATATATGGTAGAATCGTAATTTCAAGTAGGTTTGAGAGATCAAAATCGAACAGGACGATCCGAAACCAAGAAATTGCCGTTCATGTTCTGCTTCAATCATAAAGGTGGAGAATATTGAGGTAGGTCTTAGGGGAGGGAAGCAAAGAAGGTTGAGAAATATCAGTGTGATAGGTAGTGTGTGAAGGAGAAAGGATTATCTCTGAGATAAATCTCTATTTTTATATGTTTAGTTTCTCCTGACTGATTGTTTTGTTTGTTCTCTTTTGAATAGGTGAGAATCATTTATTTATATTTCAAGGAGATACACTGACTTTGTAAGTCGTTGAAGTTAGGAAGAGGTAGAGAAGTGATGATTATGGAGATTGTAGTTGGGTGGTTCCCAGAAAGTAGGGAAGACCTGTCTGACTACTACTCCTCATCCTCTCAACTGCTTTGTAACCTCCCATTTTTTGTTACCTTCTTGTTCGTGGAGGTGGTGTCACCACCCACGATTGTCGTAGACCGCCAGACTAATACCCCAATGAGAATCCCCCCATATGTTGTATTTGATATCTCGTGGAAATAGTGGATTCATAAGCCACTATTATTTTGATTGAGTCAAGTCAAGTCAAATGATTTGCTAAGTCAGTGAGGCAAGTTGTGTGACTCACTGGATTGATAATCACTGATTATTGTCGAGTCTATGAAGTTTAGTGGTCATGTACTTTCTTGAAAGTAACATGGAATATTTAATGACTAAGTATTAGCTCAGAAGTGACTTAACATAAGTCTGAGAGGCATTTGAGGCCAAATTTAGGGCTTCTTAAGCAAGGAGACCTATTAGAATCCATATAAGACTTAATGTTGGACCCATATTGATAAGAAAGGCGTATTTCTGAGGGGAGTAGCCAAAGCTAGTTCTAGCTACTTAGCGCAAATAAGAATGTTCTAGCTCTTTTAGTTATAAAAGGTTAATGTGCTAATGTATAGGAATAAGACCAATATGCCTAGCTTCTAGTAAATATCAATTAGAAGCTAGTGTTAAAGATGTTTGAAGTTAGCACTTCAATAATATAGTTAGCGTTAATGCACTTGTGGCTAAGTCACTAAGTATGGCCATGCTAAGCCTAGGGCGCATTGGCCATGGGCGTGTTAGGCTAGAGACGCTAAGATGTTGAGAAGCGGAGGCTAGTAGGGCCAAGCTAGGGACGCGTTGGAGAAGCTAGGGGCGTATTGGCCTTGGGGACGCGCTAGAGAAGTTAGGACGCATCTGCCAGGCTAGAGACGTGCTTGAGCTAGCAGGGACGCATTTGAGTTATTGGGACGCATTGGATCTAAGGGAGGCGCGCTTGAGCTTATCAGGGACGCATTAGAGCTAAGAGAGGTATTGGCCTTAGTCGTTACTCGAGGACACGTCAGTTTAGTGATTCCAGTACTCGAGGATGCGTCGACGCTGGTGGGGCCATTTTTCGAGGATACCTCAGCCAAATGAGGCCGATACTCGAGGACTCGTCAGGCTAGAGCTAGAAAAGAGAGTTTGCGCCTTTGGCGCTAGGGTTAGCTTTAGCACTTTTAATGCTAAGATTAAGGTGCGAAGGTGGTGACGAGCTATCTAAGGCCTCATTAGGACAAGATGTGCTATCTAAGACCATTTTAGTTGGCGCTTCTCAGGTGCATGGTTAGCGCCAGGAAAGTTAGCACTTTTAGCGCTAAAGTGGCTAACTAGTACCAACATGGTGATGAGAAAAACAGTTGGTGCTAACTTAGCTTTGATATGAAAAAATGCTAGGGTTAGCCTGGATCAAAGGTTCAACACGTATTTTATGGTATTGCTTCTTGGTTGTGGCGCATTCAAGAGGAGTAGCGTATTATTCGTGGCTTATATTTAAGCAAAGTGCTATGATAGAATATTTAGGCTCAAAGGAGCAATTTTGAAAAGAATTCGTTACGAATGGAGCATTAAGATAAAATATATTTTGGTTTAAGCATTAGTTATTCCTGAGTTTGATAGATGCTGCCAGAACATTGATGCACACTCAAAGCAAGTTCAATGAATTCAGTCGTGGAATTTATGCGACTTGAGACTAGTTCGATATGAAATAAATGTTATGAGTATTGAGGAGGCTGCGAGTTCAGTTTAGAATGTTTTTAGTTGCTTAGATAAGACTCAAATCGCTATACACTAGTGGGCAACCCATCTAGGAGATTGAGACTTATTATGTAGAGATTATAGACTACAGGTTAATATAAAATACCTGTAGCCTTTTGTAGAGATTGTATCCTCAATTCGCTTGCAGAATATAAGTAGGAATACAATGATTTGTATTTTGGTATGAATTCGGAAGTATGAACACAAGTATGTGCAAATGCTTCTATGTTCCTGCAACTAGGCAGAAGGGTGATTTTACAATTCTGACCCTTGTCAAAAACTCACCATCTACACTATCAAAAAATGAAATATTGTATTTTCTACTTATATTCTGTAAGAGAATTAAGGATACAGTTTTTACAAATAACTACAGGCGTTCTATATTGATCATGTAGTGTCTCTAATATTTACAATATTTATGTCATATCGAACTAGTATCAAGTCACATAATTTTCATAGCTGAATTCTTTGAACTTGTCTTGAATGTGCATCAATGTTCAAATAATATCCAGCTCTTCTGGGAATAACTAATGCCTGATCTTCGAAGACGTATTCTATCTTGATGCCCTGTTCGTAAAAAAAAACATCACAATGTGAGGTCATGTCCTTAAGAATCCATGTATTCTAGTATTGTTACTTAAGGACGTGTCACTACTCATGCGTCGTTTTGGGATCGGTGCTAGCTATGCGATGGTTATTGTTTAATATCTTTGACTAGTATGCCCGAAGTTTGTGATCGATCCTAGCTATGCGAGAGTTATTTTTAAACATCTCTGGCTAGTATCGAAGTTTGTGAATCGTGTATTTATTTGTGAATCGTGCATTTATTTGTGAATCATGCATTTGTTGTAAGACTAGAAAATACAAATAATGCAAATAAATTAAGTAATCTTTAGGCTTACCTTATGAGGCGTGGATGAATCCAGTATCGAAAATACACATTATTTAGTTACCATGTCTACGGTGAACTTTTTTACAGTTGTTGGAGTTCCAAGTTTTGGGCTCTATTGTGCTGCTCCTCAATCAATATAATCCTCCTTCTGCTAGTATTTTTATCAGCTACATTTTTTCCCTATGTTCACAAATGCTTAAACAAGATGCCCCCAGTTGTTCGACTACTGTGAGTAAAACTCGCACCCGGGTAGATCCCAATTATTTTAAACTCGTGCATGTTTGAACTTGGATCAATCCAACTAAAAGGACTCACTATTAGGATTCCCTCGAATATTGCTTCAATTATCGATTCGACTGGAGATGTATCAATCATCGGTGTTGTAATTGTGAGAGGCATTTTCTTTAGCGTTATAAGAGGAGAGTAAGAAGTAATTCTTGTTGTTGTTTTTTTCTTTCTTCCAAAAACCATTGAGTGTAGAATCAGGGTGCTGAAGAGTTTATACTGCACAAGGATGACTATACTTCAACTATCTTGCGTGTCCGGATTGAAATAAATCTCTTCAGTGATGGGCATGGTGAGTTGTAACGATATTGATCGTTGATTGGATCGCCGAGATGGATCATTGGTTGGATCAACGAGCAAGATCGCTAATTAAACCGGCGAGTTGGAATGTTAAGTCTAGCGAGTTAATCGTTGGTAGAGTGTTGACTTTGATTGATGGGTCGAGGGTGCGCCTAGGAACTCTCAGTGGTGGGGCGAGCTAGTAGCGTTGGAATTGGCATAGAGTTATGTTGTTAATGTGATCCACTGATTTGATACGAGTACACAACTTGAGATTGTTGGATATTTACGAGGCTAGGCTAATAGCATGAGTACACTGATTGTACGTCAACTGAGGTCGACGGTTGATTTCCATGTCGCTAGGTGTGTCATTGTTGATAACTTCTATCCTCACATGTGTGTGGTGCATCCGTGTCTTTCTTTTATCTGTCACTGGAAGATTGTATCCAATGCGGGATACATTGGAGATTACTCCCAACGTAAGGCATCTGATGCGATTGGTTCCCATTTGCAGGCGATAATGAGGAACGAAAATTTTTGTTTTGTCTTGCTTTTGTTTTCTCTTGTTTGTATTCCTTTAAGCGTCGGTTTTCGTAATAATATTCTTTCCGCTTCCGCTCGTCGAGATATTCCTTCCGCTTCCTCTCATCGAGGTACTCCTTTTTCTCTTGTTATTCTGCCAGTGACTTGGTCCCGATCGTTGTTCCGTTTTAATGATTGGTGTGTTGTCTTATGTAACGATCATTTGGTCATTGATATTCCCTAGCTTCATGAGATTGTTTTTGAGGTGATTTACGTCTCCTACCGTGACCATTGTGCACCTTTCGCCCTCACCAACCCTTATGTGAAGGTCATGTACGCTGGTGTGATACTTTCAGAGTGTCGGATATAACTCGTTTACGGTCTCTTATCCTGTGAGGCCTTCAATAGCCTTTTTTTCTCTCTAATTCTTGTAATCTTTCTTGCAGGGTCAGATCTATGAGTGCTAATTCGTACTTATCCATTTGCATAATACGTGAGTCCAAAAGAAAGCCTCTATTGGCAAGGGAGTTTGGACGCGAGTTTAACATATTTGTGTGATGTTGATAAGAATATCTTGGGGATTTGTTCAGATTGTTGCCTTCACTTAACGGTGGGGTTGCAATACATACCCAACAATTTCCTTTACTTATCACTACACCACATCGACGATTTTGAGACATTTATTTTTGTTGTTATGAATGTAAGGATCATATATATGTGTCTCAAATCGTGCGTCTGGAATATTTGAGATGTATTAAGCGACACTTTATGTCTGAGATATTATTATTTTTCTGGATGATTTTAAATTAATTCAGAGACGTTTTATGTATGTCGTTTTATTTATATGCGACACATAAATATCCATCTCAATATTTTTTTCATGTATACTTTCATTTTTGCTATGCACATATCCGTCTCAAAATTAAATTAGCTTTAAAAAAATCCTTATTTTTCCCAGAATCAAAATTCCCTACACCTGTACATTTGATTTTCTGCACCTGAATATAGGCACCTAGTCATTCCATTCTCAATTAAATATGAAAGAATAATTCAATCAATTGCCGCATCACATGTAAATCGTATACAATCATAATCAATCATGATTTCATTAAAGTGAACAATGATTTCATGAGAACATATAAAACTCCTTTTATATTTTTATACAATCAAGCTAGTTCTGGAAATTCGATTAATGGATCAAAATGTATTCTGGTTGATGTTCTTTCTTGTGGTATTCCACTTACTAGAAAGCCGACAAAAAGATCTACATTCAAAAGATGTTTAAAGTGATTATCTGCAGTAGAACAATAAGATAGCTGAAATGAAGAGAAATGATATTTTGAAGAAAGTAATGGATGTTATTCATTCATTCACTAAAACCCTGTAAATTATTATGAGAAAGAAAGAAGACATTGAATAGTGAGCAAAAAATCTCAATTACAGAGGGTTTTTCATTTTTGGATGTTTGTGGGTAATGTTGTTTAAAACATATAATAGTAAGAAATAAAGAAACTCTCACAAACTTATGTATTGGCGAGGTTTGGTATTCTGCTCATGTCAGGAACTGTTCCCGTCAAGCTACAGTTCCTAAGACTCCTGATGGACCAAATAGAGCTAAATCAATAGATACTTGTGTATAGTGAGCTTTGTATAATTCTTGATTTTATTCTTTAAAGTCAATCTAAACATCCCAAGTTATAACAGATTTGCAGTCCAAATTCAGTTCTTAATGATATAAACAATTTACATTTCAACAGCTTTTTGATATTGCTATAAGACTCTGGAATTCCCTTATTGAAATGGTTGTTATCAAGCTGGCTATGGGTGAAAAAATTTATATATTCAAACGTTAGAAATATTAAGGGCAATTTACCTATATGTTCAATGATTATATGACTGAGAAAACTGAAAGATGGAACTACACTATGCCCCATATATATTTTACTGAGATAGGGGGGAGATCGTACATAATAAGTAGGTTAGGCAATCTAGATAAGTATGGTAGTAGAGGCCCTGACATATTTTTATTGTAAAGCAGGCTGCAGAAACTCACTATATTAAAGCACAAACAGAAACAAAACCCGAAGGAAAATCAATACTCATTGGATACAATTGGGCATTTAACTTACAAGTGAACAAGACTAGGTAGTTTGAAAAGCTCTGGTGGACTTGATCCACTGATTGAGTTATTGTTCATGTGACTGCGGAAGCAAGAAAAGGCAAATGAGTTACATACATAGAAAACAGTTAACTTGGAAATTGAGAGTTTCGGAGAATCCACTAGTTAAAACAGAGTAATTATAACTACTCACAATTGCTTTGTTTCGTTCAAGTTGGCAAATGATATAGGAAATGGTCCTGAAATGAAGTTCTGGTCTATCTGAATTTTGTCCAAATTTGGAAGATCACCAAGTTCCTCCAGTAAATAACCTGTCAATATGTTTCCATTCAAGAGACTGCAATACACAACATATACAAGTCAGAACATCATTGACATAGCAATCATATAGTATCAACTTGGGTCTGATCAGAACAATAATAACCAATGGGAACAACTTACAATAGCTCCAATGTTTTAGTGTTGCCTATTTCCTTGGGTATACTCCCAGTAATTTTATTACACATGAAATCCATGTCATAAAGATACACAAATAGAATAAAATGAATCAGCAACAAAAGAATCATATAAGGCAATTAGTAGTGGCTAGATATTCCAAGGGGAAGCCATCAAAATTACAATACAAGTAATGAAAGTAGACAGACATACAATTCTCGAACGTGTAAACAAAGAAGTGTACACAGTTATGAATAGAAATACCTGGCCAAACTCCAGGCTGCCATCAATCACAGCTAACTCAATACTCAACAAATAAAATGGTACAGGCTAAAGAGAAAAATGAATAAATCAACATTGGTTTGATGACATAAATCGTATTATGGACTAACTATATTAACATCTTTGGGATACTAAATATGATTTTTCTATTCAATGTACTTCAACATGATACTTCACTAGGAAAAAAGGCATAGAATTTTTATTTTGACAAATACGATAAGGACAAGGACATAATGGTGAACTTCTTATCCTGTTACTGTATGCAAAATATATAAAATTAGACACCCCTTGTTTATAAATAACACTAAACCTATTTTCTTCATACATTCAACCTTTATCACATACTTGCAACATTCTACAACAACACAACATACAAATGGTAGTTAGCCATTAGTGCATTACAAGGCATATAGATGACATGGAATGGCAAGTTATAACATCCTAACACTATCATCTATACAAGCATATGCATGTATATAAAATCACTCATTTTTTAAGCAAACAAGTTTTAAGGAAGTCATACAACAATTTCATATGAAAGACGCGCAAGGGTTAGTGATGCTTACACTCCAAGGATAAATGGCCAGACCTCTGCCTTAATACTTGGATCAACACCCTGCATTCACAGCGGGAAGTGAGAACTAAGAGCAACAAGTATCAATAGCAGAAAGGTATGATCCTTTTGCAAGATATGAACACTACATATGTTACAAGAATCAACAAAATATGAACAACGCATATCTTCTTGGAAAATAGATCAACCCTTATTCTCTAAATTAACGATCAAACATGTGATAAGAATCAACAAAATTCACATATCCACGGAGAGAAATCAAACAGATAAATCCATAAGGATCACAATTAACAAGTGCAATAACAGGCAATTTCAATTACATATTCATTTTCCACAAGAACATAATATTTTAATCAAAATACAATAATAAATTAAACTACCAGCTGACAGATGAAGTACCCAACTAACATAATAAGTATCAATACCAGAATGGTCTGTACTTAAAGATCAAACATGTTGTAAGTGAAAATTCGAAGTCGTCGAATTTCAGAAACAAATTGTGCACACTCTACAATATGCACTACACCATATACCACAATTTCCTAAAAATCAAAATTAGTCTTTCATGCTTATGCCAACTTTTATTATCACCCGATCCTGATAAGAAAAGTCAGTCACCAAAGAAGGTGTAAAAAACAACATCCAAATTAAACAAAAAAATAAAACAAAAAAGGAAATGGATAATAAATATAGAACTTTTTTAACCAACATAAATTATCTAATCCTTAATTTAGTAGGGTTAAGTTTTTTGGAATTTTCTTTTTTATTTTCTTTTTCTTATTTTTTGTATGTTTATCTTGTTCGGAATTTATGTATTTCCCTTTTTAGGACTTTAATTTTGGGACCTTGATGTCTACATACTACCTTAATGTAGAGATGTTGACAAGTAACAAGTATATTCTTGTTTCAACTAGACTACGATTGTATGGTAGGATGACTGGAGGTCCTACCTATTATTCCCTAAGTTGTTTATTTGATTTGTGTTGGACAAAAAAGTTCAGTTGTTATCAGTGTGTAGATAGCTGAGAATCTCAAATTCAAATTTTTACAAATTTTAGGTATTTGAGAATATTCCTTGTATAGTCTATTTGCCAATTCTATGAATTCTATTCAATTGCAGTTTAGAACACCGTATAGTTAAATGAAGAAAAGTGAATCCGACTGTGAAGTAATCAAACCTAACAAAGTAAAACTGACAAAGATGAAACTATAAACATTTGTGTGGAGGTGAATCTGCTTACAGTATGATAATGAATTAGAAATGCCTCATGAAAGAAAAAAAAAGTTCTTCCTTCACCATTTAAATTCTATAAATACATCAAGAACGAAATAAAACATTTTAGATTAACTAATAGTTCTTCATATGCCCACACACTTTGGAATGCCCTTATCATAATCCATTACCCTGACTTCTTAAACGACCATAATATCATAAAACTCATGCTGACACCGACAGACATATATGATAAAATTGAGCATAACCAGGTTGGTAAAGCATGAAAGTTTTTTTAATATAATCATCCAGCAATGCAAATCTTTAATAATATGAAAAAATGTTGCAAATCCAGAACAATACAAGAAATATCTAGATGGTATGCACCACACACAAATAACTTTAAAAACAATCGCTAAAACTCCAAAGATCACAAAATATCAAAAGCCAACCAACTAACAAATAATGCATAACAGAAACAGAGAAAAAAGAGGCATGGGAATCAAGAAAAGGGAACATAACATGGCAATAAAAGTAAAACTTCCAAATACAAAACGAGTGAAGAATAGTCCAGCAAAAACCAACTCCATAATCATCATTATCATGATTCATGGACATCAATAACTATACTTATATTGGTGATAATAGCATCTGAAGAACAGAAGTAGTTCAGGGATAAAGGTTTATCCCATGTCTTGCATTCTAATAATTTGATTCTAACCTTCTTTACCTTTTCCAGAAGTTATCATATGGCAAAATAAGTCGCAGTAACACAAATATTTAAAATAGAAGTACAAATATTGGATACAATTTATGTGCTCCATCATTTTATAGATGAATACGATTAATACTTGTGATTGAAACAAAGTGCACACAACCAAACACACATATTTTTATGGCGGGGATCAGGATACAAGAATCTAATCTATTAAGGTATTGTTTTTTCTATTATCATCAGAGAAGAATAATTTAACATCCATTTCAAAGTATAGCCATCCACGACAACAATGACCTTGTTATTTGAATTTCACTAGAACTGGACAGTTCATGCTACTTGTTTAATTGAAATCGTAATGCATCCAGACCAAGAGTGCGAAAAATTGAGATGTCTCGTTCAAGATCTTGAAAGTATGTTCTGGCTCATTTTTTAATTTATATTGGATCAAATAATCTCATTCATGTACTGATGCGTTTTTGTTTGAATTTACTCATGTTGGGGACCTTGCAGTTAACATGGACGGTAGCAGTTGTTGTGATTATGGCATGTAATCGCTAAGATTATCTCAAAAATGACAATTGAGTCCATCTTAAAGTATGGTTCATATATCTTTTATGTTTAGATTCTGTGTTGTGAGAACTGCTGACTCCTTTTTTGACATTACCGTAGTTCAATGTTACCGTATTGTGTTGAAATCTTGCAACAATAAACAGCAGCGTTAGATGTATTAGAATAATATATAAAGAAATAAATTGAAAACAACTCTACCACAAACAACTACGAGGGAAGAATCACAGGTTTAACAAGTTGTCCTTAACACATTAGTTCGCGGGTATACTCGAGAAGAGCAATGCTAAACCCCAACGTGCGAAGATGTTTCCAGGATAAGACTGCCCGATATAGCTTGTATTATCACAATATAAACTACCCACTCTTGAACTTGGCAACAGAGAAGGAAGGGAAATAAACACTCAAAAACGCAAAACAAAGCGAGAAGATGGTGAAAAGAAGACAGGATAGTAGCCGCTTCTGGGATATCTTGAAAAAGTTTTAAGAGTTGTATTTATAGGAGAAAGTTACTTTCTAACCAAGTTAGGTTTAGGTTTTCTTATAAAACCAAGTTTTGTTTCTTGTAAAACAATTAAAACCGAAAAAAAATTCTCATAAATAAAAATCTTAACGAAAATATTTTTGGAATTAATTTCCTAAAGAAAATTGTTGCAAAAAATTATTTCGTGTAGACATAGGACTTGGTGCATGGTGTATGTGCATATTGCATGGGTTGGGCCATATATTGTTTGGCCACCCATTCCACCGACGTTTGTATAACTATCCATATGAGAATGGTTATATAATAGACATCATTCTCTATAATACCCAATGTGGGACTAAACTAAAGAGTTTCATTCACTCAAGGAAATGAGTGAGCATCCATAGAACCCTTAGGTCCTAAGATCAAACCACAAAAACCAACAAAATATTTATTTAAAACTCATTTCTCCAACAATCCCCTACATGAATGAAATCTCGGTAAAAACAAAAAAATCAGAATGCGGAAAATACCATATAGGCAAAGGTATCCATCAGGTCTTGAACCTTTACTTAGTGAGAAGTTACCGAAACTACTTGCTAGAGACAGTGAACGCGATGTCTTGAACTGCTAGCGCTTGATGCAATTTGCGAAAACTACGCATGATATCCTCATGGCGTTGCTAAGTTCGTGTCGTAGTGTCCATTTTGGCCCTGAACGTATCCTGTTACTCAGAATGCTCTAAAGAATTCGCTTAAATTCTCATAGGAAGCGACCCACTTCTTCATTCAGATAGGTGAGTTTTATCAAGAGTGTTACTGCTACACCCCACTTCAATATAAAATTGAAACTATAGAAATAATTAGGACTTCTTAAAAGTCACCCTTCACATGCAGTCACACTATCACAACAACACACCATAGGGAGGGACAAGGAATGTAATTCTCTTGATAGTGCATACCTTTAATCACCACAAATTAGTTATCTCATTGAACCTTCGTCTTGGGATCTCCAGTCAGCAAGGTTGAGTATCCTTCAAGGCAATTTTATTTTATGAGCTTAAGTCCCATCCCCCTCGATGCAGCACTAACTATCTCTTTAGACAATCCTTTCATCAAAGGATTTGCGATATTCTCCTTAGACCTCACATGGTCAACGATAATAACGGCAGTAGAGATAAGTTGTTTCAAAGAATCATGTCTTCTACGAATATGTGTAGACTTCCCGTTATAAAAGCATCTTAGCCATTCGGCTTCCCCTCCTTCTTTATCTAACACAATAAACTGTGATTCCATAGTGGAACGAGCTATACACGTCTGTTTATAAGATTTCCAAGAAACAGACGCTCCTGCTAGAGTGAATACATACCCACTCGTAGACTTAGAATCCTCTAAGTCTGCTATCCAGTATGCATCGTAAAATCCTTCAAGGACAAAATGGTATCCTTCATAACTCAAACAGAAGGACATTGTGTACTTTAAGTACCTTAGCACTCTAATAAGTGCATACCAATGCATCTTCCCTGGATTACAAGTATACTTGCTTAACATACTCACTTCATAAGCAATGTCTGGTCTCGTACAGTTCATCAAATACATCAGACTTCCTATGACTCTTGAGTATTCAAGTTGGTTAACTCCCTCACCCTTATTCTTCTTGAGATTACAAGAGGAATCATACGGAGTACAAGCAGGTTTACAGTTAAACTGATTATATTTTTGAAGTATAGTTTTAACATAATGAGATTGACTCAAACTATAGCCATTAAAATTCCTTTTAATCTCCATCCCTAATATTACATTAACGGGGACTAAGTCTTTCATGTCAAAGTTCTCATTCAACTATTTTTTAGTAAAATTAATAACATCCATGTTTGTACCTAGTATAAGCATATCATCAACATACATGCATACAAATACACATGCATCCTTAACAAGTTTAGTGTAAACACACTTGTCAGACTCATTAATCCTAAAACCACTAGAAATCATCACATGATCAAATTTTTCATGTCATTGTTTAGGTGCTTGTTTCAAACCATACAAAGATTTAATCAGTTTACGCATTTTATTTTCACAACCTTTCACTACAAAGCCCTCGGGTTATTCCAGTAAATTTCCACATCTAATTCACCATTTAGAAACATTGTCTTTTCATCCATTTGATGTATCTCAAGGTTATGGACATATGCTATAACAATTAACATCCTAATTGAAGTAACTCTAGTCACAAGTGAATAAGTATCAAAGAAATCTAACCTTCTTTCTGTTTGTAGCCTTTAGCTACCAACCTAGACTTATATTTACCAACAGTTCCATCTATAAAACGTTTTCTCTTGAAGATCCATTTACAACCTATGGCCTTACACCTTGGAGGTAAATCTACAATCTCCCAAGTACCGTTTTGCTGGATGGAATCCATTTCACTAATGGAGGCTTCTTTCCACCATGGAGCTTCATAAGAATTCATGGCTTCTCTATAAGTCCGTGGCTCAGACTCGAATAGGTAGGTAATGCAACTAGGATAGTTTTTCTCATTTCTAACCCTTTTACCTCTTCTAGGTTCTAATTCTGGATCATCTTCCTCTAAAGGTAATGACTGACTGGTTGAAGGAACATCTAGGGGTTCATCTAAACATTTTTGAGAAGCAAGTTTCATAGGAAAAACATTCTCAAAGAACTATGTATCCATAGACTCCATAATGGTATGCAAACCAATGTCAGAAATTTCCGATTCACAACCATAAGCCTATAAGCACTAGTATGCTCAGGATACCCTATGAAGACACAATCAACATTTTTGGGTCCTATCTTAGTTCTCTTGGGAGGAGGTATGGCCACCTTTGCCAAACGCCCCCATACTTTGAAGTAAGCATAAGATGGTTGTCTACCTTTTCATAACTCATATGGAGTTTTATCTGATCCTTTAAAGGGTACCCTATTCAAGATATAACAAGCTGAGAGGATGGCCTCCCCCCACAAGTTTGCAGGTAATCCTGAACTAATCAACATGGCATTCATTATATCCTTAAGGGTACGGTTCTTACGTTCAGCTACACCATTGGATTGAGGTGAATAAGGGGATTTTGTATCATGTATTATTCCATGTTCTTCGCAGAAATCTCCTACAGGAATTTCATACTCACCACCACGGTCAAACCTAACCGTTTTAATAGTAACATTCAATTGGTTTTCAACTTCGAGTTTATATATCTTAAAGGCTTCTATGACATCGTCCTTCCCTTTAAACAAATAAACATGACAGTACCTTGTACAATCATCTATAAAAGTGACAAACCACTTCTTACCACCTCTCGTTTGAACTGACTTCATATCGACTAGGTCATAATGGATTAATTCTAAGGGTTTAGAATTTCATTGGACATTCTTACTGAATGATTTCTTAGCATGCTTAGATTCTACGCAAATCTCACACTTATGATCCTTTTCAATAGTGAATTTAGGTATGCAGCCTAAGCTAGCCAATTTATGCATTGATTTATAGTTTACATGACCAAGTCTACCATGCCAAATATTCAATGACACACACATATAAGTAGAAGAATCATTCATATTTATTTCATCAGATTTTACATTAAGCTTATATAGACCCTCAGTCATATAACTTACCCACAAACTTTTTGCCCTTAGTTACTACAACTTTTCCAGACTCAATTACAACTTTTAAACCCTTATCATCTAAAACAGAACAGGAAACAAGATTCTTGCAGATGTATGGAACATGAAGAACTTCATTCAATGTGAGAGTGTTGCCAGATGTAAGTTTCAGCCTGACTTTCCCCTTTCCTGCAACCTCTGTTGCAGATGAATTACCCATATAGAGTTTCTCGCCTTCCCCTACCTTATGATAGGAGGTGAACAAGTCTCGGCTTCCACATACATGCTTGGTAGCTCCAGAGTCTACCCACGAGTCCCTCATATTTGTCACCAAATTAACTTCAGACACCATAGCAGAAAACTCATTTTTATTCTCAGCAAGCAAGTTAGCATTATTCTTCTTATTAAGGTCATTACGTTGTCTACAGTGAATTACCATATGACCAAGATTTCCAAAGACATAGCAAGCACCCTTAATCTTAGTAATGCCAGATTCAGGTTTACGAAACGTACCTTTGTTGTGAAGACCATGCTTCGGGTTGCGTTTGTTGTTATCACCTTTTTCCAGATTTGTGTTCAGTCATATGAGCCTTATCTGTCATATCTCTTGCAGACGAAACATTCTTGTCTTGGGTGCATAACATTTCTTCAACTTGAAGCTTCTTTCCCAATTCAACCATGTTGACTTCACCAGTTTCATGCCTCAATTTTCTTGTGTACTCTGACCAAGAAGATGGTAACTTCTCAATTATCGCAGATACTTGAAAAGTCTCATCAATGAACATACCTTCAGCAAGAATCTCGTTGATGATTTATTGACGTTCAAGGAATATATCAACAACAGGCTTATCATTTGTCATCTTGAAATCCATAAACTTCGCTACCAGAAATTTCTTGCTACAAGAAGTCTCTTCCTAGTACTTTGCTTCTAACGCAGTCCATAAATCATAAGCATTGAGATTTTCTTTAGCATTATAAAAGTCAAACATCGCATTTCCAAACAGTTCATAATATGATTTTTAGCCAGATAATTCTTCCTCTTGTAAAACTTTTTATAATCTTCATTAATATCTTCAGTATTTATCAAATCATCAAAAGGAACCAGTATTGGGTCTAAATCATGAAAACCAGTATTTATCATATTCACCCAATCAAATGGTGTATCTGAACGTAAGAACTGTACCCTTAAGGATCTGATGAATGCCATGTTGATTAGTTCAGGATTACCTGCAAACTTGTGGGGGGAGGCCATCCTCTCATCTTGTTATATCTTGAATAGAGTACCCTTTAAAGGATCAGATAAAACTCCATATGAGTTATGGAAAGGTAGACAACCATCTTATGCTTACTTCAAAGTGTGGGGGCGTTTGGCAAAGGTGGCCATACCTCCTCCCAAGAGAACTAAGATATGACCCAAAATTGTTGATTGTGTTTTCATAGGGTATCCTGAGCATACTAGTGCTTATAGGTTTATGGTTGTAAGTTCTGAAATTTCTGACATTGGTTTGCATATCATTATGGAGTCTATGGATACAGAGTTCTTTGAGAATGTTTTTCCTACGAAACTTGGTTCTCAAAAGAGATGTTTAGATGAACCCCTAGATGTTCCTTCAACCAGTCAGTCATTACCTTTAGAGGAAGATGAACCAGAATTAGAACCTAGAAGAGGTAAAAGGGTTAGAACTGAGAAAAATTATTCTAGTTGCATTACATACCTAGTCGAGTCTGAGCCACGGACTTATAGAGAAGCCATGACTTCTTATGAAGCTCCACGGTGGAAATAAGCCTCTATTAGTGATAAGGATTTCATCCATCAAAACGATACTTGGAAGATTGTAGATTTACCTCCAGGGTGTAATGCCATAGGTTGTAAATGGATCTTCAAGAGAAAACGTTTTATAGATGGAACTGTTGGTAAATATAAGTCTAGGTTGGTAGCTAAAGGCTACAAACAGAAAGAAGGTTAGATTTCTTTGATACTTATTCACTTGTGACTAGAGTTACTTCAATTAGGATGTTAATTGTTATAGCTTATGTCCATAACCTTGAGATACATCAAATGGATGAAAAGACAACGTTTCTAAATGGTGAATTAGATGTGGAAATTTACATGGAACAACCCGAGGGCTTTGTAGTGAAAGGTTGTGAAAATAAAATGTGTAAACTGATTAAATCTTTGTATGGTATGAAACAAGCACCTAAACAATGACATGAAAAATTTGATCATGTGATGATTTCTAGTGGTTTTAGGATTAATGAGTCTGACAAGTGTGTTTACACTAAAATTGTTAAGGATGCATGTGTAATTTTATGCTTGTATGTTGATGATATGCTTATACTATGTACAAACATGGATGTTATTAATTTCACTAAAAAATTGTTGAATGAGAACTTTGACATGAAAGACTTAGTCCCCGCTAATGTAATATTAGGGATGGAGATTAGAAGAAGTTCTTATGGCTATAGTCTGAGTCAATCTCATTATGTTGAATCTATAGTTAAGAAATATAATCAGTTTAACTGTAGACCTGCTGTACTCTGTATGATTCTTCTTGTAATCTCAAGAAGAATAAGGGTGAAGGAGTTAACCAACTTGAATACTCAAGAGTCCTAGGAAGTCTGATGTCTTTGCTGAATTGTACTAGACCATACATTGATTATGCATTGAGTAGGTTAAGCAGGTATACTTCTAATCCAGAGCAGATGCATAGAGATGTTTTTATTAGAGTATTGAAGTACTTGAACTACACAATATCCTTCTATTTAAATTATAAAGGATACCTTGTCATCCTTGAAGGACTTTATGATTCAAACTGGATAGCAGACTTAGAGGAGTCTAAGTATAAGAGTGGGTATGTATTCACTCTAGCATGAGCGTCTGTTTCTTGGGAATCTTCCAAACAGACATGTATAGCTCGTTCCATTATGGAATCGGAGTTTATTGCGTTAGATAAAGCAGGAGAGGAAGCCGAATGTCTAAGATGCTTTTTAAAGACATTCATCTCTGGCATAGGCCAGTGCCAGCTATATCTATACACTATGACAGTACGTCTGCGATAGCTAGATCTAAGAACAGTGTTTATAACAGGAAGTCTATACATATTCGTAGAAGATATAATTATGTGAAACAACTTATCTCTACTGGCATTATTACCGTTAACCATGTGAGGTCTAAGGAGAATATCACAGATCCTTTGACGAAATGATTGTCTAAAGAGATAGTTAGTGCTGCATCGAGGGGGATGGGACTTACGCTCATGAAATAAAAATTTCCATGAAGGATACTCAACCTTACTGAATTGAGATCCCAAGACGAAGGTTCAATGAAACAACTAATTTGTGGTGATTAAAGGTATGGACTATCAAGAGAATTATATTTTTTGTCCCTCCCAATGGTATATTGATGTGATAGTGTGACTGCATGTGAAGGATGAATTTTAATAATTCTTAATGAGTTTTATAGTTTCAATTTAAGATTGAAGTGGGGTGTAGCAGTGACACTCTTGATAGAACTCACTTATCTGAATAAGGAAGTGGGCCGCTTCCTATGAGAATTTGAGAGAATTCTCTAGAGCTTTCTGAGAAACGGGATACGTCCAGGACCAAAATGGACACAGCAGCACGAACTTAGCAACGCCAAAAGGATATCATGTGTGGATGTTATTACAAATTACATCAAGCGCTAGCAGTTCAAGACATCGTGTTCACTGTCTCTAGCAAGTAGTTTTGGTAACTTCTCACTAAGTAAAGGTTCAATACCTAATGAACACCTTTGCATATATGTTATTTTACGCATTCTGATTTTTCGTTTTTTACCGAGACTTCATTCGTGGGGGGATTGTTAGAGAAAATGAGTTCTTAACTAAATGTTTTTGGTCTTGGTGTTGTTTTATCTTAGGACCTAAGGGTTCTATGGATGCTCACTCATTCCATTGAGTGAATGAAACTCTTTAGTGTAGTCTCACATTGGGTATTCTAGAGAAGGATGTCCACCTATATAACTATTCTCATATGGATAGTTAGACAAACGTGGGTGGAATGGGTGGGAAAATAATACATGGTCCAGCCCATGCCAAATGTGTGTTACCATGCACCAAGTCCTATGTCTACTGGAAATTATTTTTGCAAGTTTTTCTTTAGAAAATTAATTCCAAAAATATTTTCTTTAAGAGTTTTATTTATGGGAAAATTCCTTTTTCGTTTTTAATTGTTTTACAAGAAACAAAACCTTGTTTTATAAGAAAACCTAAACCTAACTTGATTTTCAAGTAACTTTCTCCTATAAATACAACTCGAAAATTTATTTTCAAATCATCCCAGAAGCGGCTACTATCATGTCTTCTTTTCACCATCTTCTCACTTTGTTTTGCGCTTTTGAGTGTTTATTTCCCTTCCTTCCCTGTTGCTAAGTTCAAGAGTGGATAGTTTGTATTGTGCTAATACAAGCTATATCGAGCATTCTTATCCCGAACACATCTTCACATGTTGAGGTTTAGCATTACTCTTTTCGAGTATACCCGCGAACTAATGTGTTAAGGAAAACTTGTTGAACCTGTGATTCTTCCCTCGTATTTATCCGTGGTTGAGTTGTTTTCAATTCAGTTCTCTATATATTATTTTGATATATCTAACGTTGTTGTTCATTATTGCAAGATCCCAACAATATCTAATTTTTCATTGGTTGGAAAGTTGCTGCAGTAATGCCACCTTTGTAGGTGGGTAAATTATTGTAGGTGGGTAAATTAATCGTTGAGTCTTTTGTTGGTAGAATTTATTCGAACTGTCTCTTTTAGTGCAACACATTTTGTTTAAAGCCTCCTAATCTTTCGTGCGAGGTTCATAGAATTTAGAAGGGAACTATGCTGTAGACTGGACTAACAGTAAAGATAGAAGTGAAAGCTAAATGTCTTAAAATTTTAGGATTTATATACTAGTCATACTTCTTTGTCTCCTTCTGTTAACATCCTCATAAGCATAATTTTATATTGCTAGACAAATTATAGAGCATAGCAACTACAAATACAATTCATTAAGCGTTTTGTATGGTGTCCTGGTTGAACGTATGAGGAAACAAACACCTCTCCTTATCCTATTTTATCCTCTTTCGACTTCAATCAGCAAATGTACTATGAAGTTTAAACATGGTCTTCCCTATTGTATTTTGTTGCTCTATTTGCTTTAGAAGCAATTTCGGCCGCCTGCTTGTATATAACCTGTTGTCAAGAAGATAAACCTCGCACAGTAAAGAGTATGCACCCTTAGCTTAAATGCAACATGATTTATCTTTCTCTTGGTTGGGCTACCGCTGAACCTGTGAGTGTACAGTTTGAAAATTGCGCTGTTGCCAATGCAGCAAAGAATAAGGAAAGAGGGTGTGCGAAGGAGTACATTGCGAAGCATATGGAGATAGAGTTGGGTCAATCAATGGAAATGGGAACCATACATGGAGACTTTTTGGTGAGTATTCTGGTATCTCGGTTTTCTCTCTACACTTTAGTGCTGAGATCGATCTCTGTAATAATGTTAAACTCATAAATCTCTAGAGGCGTTTTTGTTCCCATCTTGGCATGACCAACCAAGTTGTTTAATGATCTGATGTATGGACCATGGATTGCTTATTGCTTCTCGCCTTTCCTTCTTCTTACTAGTGTTTGATTTCTCTCACAATTCAAATTATAGCTTCTAGGTTGAGATCCAATTTTTTGTTTTTATGTGAGAGTGTATGTTTAGATATGTATGAAGGTTCAGATACAGGTTTATCCAGTGGATATGAGCCAGCTGTTGCTTTTACTTGGTCATTCTCTGAGAAAGTGTGTATATTCTCTTGAGAATGAAAGATACACTGCCCATAAACTATAAATGAGTTATGGATTTCAACGTATTATTGTATGCTTACTTGATACAACTGTTGGTTTTGTAGAACTTATCCAATGGTGACATAGGCATTGGTGTCTGATGAAGTTTTGCAGGAAGCCGCTTGAGTAAGGTGTGTCTGATCTCTAATCGCTGAGTTGATATAACTTTTATGGAATCTGTATGTAGAATAGGAGTACAAGGTTCATAACCGGGTCCTATCCCAGATTAGGTGTAGTTTTCTTTCTTTTGTTTTTTTTCATTTTTTTTGACAATTTTGTGGACTCAATTGTTAGGTTGGATGCTGAAAGTTGCAGGGTTTTGTAATAACTGAATTCTAAAAATACAAATAAAGATTTTTTTTTTTTTTTTTAATTTCTTAATATATTTTGCAACGTATATAATTGTTGCTTAAATTAACTTATATGTTACGTTAATTATAATTATCCGTTGCTTTAATTAAATTGAACAACATATATAAGTGTTGCTTTAATTAAATTAAGCAACTTTTATAAATACTGCTCGAAATGTAGCAAACATTTGCTAAGCCGTTATTGCAACAAATATAAACGTTGCTTAAAATTAGGGAGACGTTTATAACCGTTGAAAAAAGGTCGAAATGGTGTAGTGGATGTTTCTTCTTCAATCTGTCCTGAACCCATCTTCACATCTTTAATCTCGATTCTTGGTTGATAGTTACCCTTCTTCCATCTTCAATTACCAACAAAGATCCATTTCCGGCTATAAGAACATCAAACCAATAACCACTACCACAGATTCATTCCATTTTCTCCACATCTTCTCTCGAACCAATTTCACCACAACCCATCAATTCTGCCAATACTTCAACAGTGAACCATCAGATTGCTAGTAACCAAAATCAACTCGAGTTCTCATTCTTCCATGTTTTGTTTTTGATGCTACCCAAATCTCTTTCCTGTCTTATACGGACAAACTCGAACAGACCATCTTACTCTACTTCGACAATGACCACTAGAACCCATGAAAATCACCATTCTATCTCTACAGTTCTCTTCTCCTCGCTAGCAGTTAGGTCTTCTAAAACCCATCTCAGATTCATTCAAACATTAACCTTATTCTCCTCAAGCCATGTGGTTCTTCTCTGTTTCTTCCTTCCTGTTGCCTTTGAGCACCCGTAAACCTAAGTTCACTCGAACTGTTCAACCACCAAACCTGAGCTTGCCAGCGCTGGCACCTTGGAGTATCAAGAAAGCTTGGTCATGAACTATGATAGATTAACTTAAGTAGTTAGGTTAGGTTAAAAAGGTTGAGACTGCTTATAACACCCGCATTTTTAACAAATGGGTGAAATAATAATTTTACACACCGAGGCCAAAATAGTCATTCAGGGTAAAGTAATAATTTTATACATCATGGGCGAAACGGTCACTCTGGGGTAAATTAGTAATTTTACACACCATGGGAAAAAGGATCATTCAAGGGTAAAATAGTAAGTTACACACCATGGGCAAAACGGTCATCTTATAATTAAAGTGAAAAGCCATATTTTTCAAGTTTTGAGCGAGGGGCAAGATAGTCATGTTTAGCCATGGTGCAGCTAATGAATGTCCCTTACCTTCATTTTCCAAATATGTGGAAATGTGATTAAAACATGTATAAGGAGGAGGTGTTGGTTGGAAAACGATGATGCTTAGCTATGCTAACTAGAAAGGTGAATTGCCTTAGCTATGCTAACTAGAAAGCGGAATTGCCTAGCTATGCTGCCTAATTATGCTAACCAGAAAGAGGATTTGCCTTAGTTATGCTTACCAAAAAGAGGATTTGCCTACCTATGTTAACCAGAAAACGTATTTGCTTAGCTATGCTAACCAGAAAGCGGATTTACCAAGCTATACTAACCAGAAAGCGGATTTACCTAGCTATGCTAATCAGAAAGCGGATTTGCCTAGATATGCTAACGAGAAAGCGGAATTTCCTTAGATATGCTAACCAGAAAGCGGATTTGGCTAAAGTATAGTCGATGGATGTCCTCTCCCCTTCTTTTATATTTTTATAGAAATGCGAGTAAACATATATAGGGAGCAGATGTTAGTTGGAAAACAATGATGCTTAGCTATGCTAACTAGAAAACGGAATTTCCTTAGCTATGCCAGAAAGCGGAATTGCCTAGTTATGCTAACTAGAAAACCGATTTGCCTAGCTATGCTTACCAAAAAGCGGATTTGCCTTAGATATGCTAAAATAGAAAGAGGATTTGCCTACCTATGCTAACGAGAAAGCGGATTTGCCTTAGATATGCTAACGATAAAGTGGATTTGCCTTAGCTATGCTAACCAGAAAATGGATTTGCCTACAGTGCACTCAATGGATGTCCTCTCCCTTTCTTTATATTTTTGTAGAAATGCGAGTAAAACATATATAGGGAGGAGGTGTTGGTTGGAAAACGATGATGCTTAGCTATGCTAACTAGAAAGCGGAATTGCCTTAGCTATATGCTAACCAGAAAGCAGAATTGCCTAGGTATGCTAACCAGAAAGCGAATTTGCCTAGCTATGCTAACCAGAAAGCAGATTTGCCTAGCTACTCTAACCAGAAAGCGGATTTGCCTTAGATGTGCTAACCAAAAAGAGGATTTGCCTAGCTATGCTAACCATAAAGCAGATTTTCCTAGCTATGCTAACTACAAATCAAAATTGCCTTACTTATACAAATGAAAAAGCGGATTTGCCAAGATATGCTAACTAGAATGTGAATTTGCCTAGCTATGCTAACCAGAAAAAGAATTTTCCTAGCTATGCTAACCAGAAAGCGGATTTTCCTTAGCTATGCTAACCAGAAAGAGGATTTACCTTAGCTATGCTAACCAGAAAGAGGATTTACCTTAGATATGCTAACCAGAAAGCGGATTTGCCTAGCTATGCTAACCAGAAAGCGGATTTGCCTGGCTATGCTAACTAGAAAGCGTAATTGCCTTAACTATGCTAACGAGAAAGTGGATTTGCCTATCTATGCAAACCAGAAAGCGGATTTTCCTAACTATGTTAACAAGAAAGTGAAATTGCCTTAGCTATGCTAACCAGAAAGTGGATTTTCCTAGCTATGCTAATGAGAAAGCGGATTTTCCTAGTATGCTAATGAGAAAGCGGATTTACCTTAGCCATGCTAACGGGAAAGTCACAATTTGGGATAACAATACTTAGCCATGCTAGACATGCTTAGTCGTGCTTAATCAAGATAGCTATGTTTAGGTTTGATGCTTGGCCGATGAATCTTGAATGATACGAAAGCATCATTCATCTGTGTTGCTTACTCGAGAATACCTATTTGCATACTAAGCGGCATTAATATGCACAATCTAGTATATACCTTACGACAGTTCCTTGGCCTATATGGACTAGGATTTTCTTGGCCTTTCGCCTTACCACATAAGTTAGAATTTGTTGGATGCAGATTATATATGCCTACACAAATACTTTCGAAACGATTATATATTAGCATCGATGTTGGATTTGCCTTAATAGGCTTAAGTTGCTTGTCTCATTTGATTTGACCCTTCGGATGAACTACGGTGATGGAGGGAGATTTATGGAAAATAAATATATTCTTTTATTATTATTATTTATATCTTATTAATGTTATTTTTTGTAGAAAAATAATTAATTTTCGGATTTATTATTTAGGATAATTTTAGAAGAGTCTAGAAGTTTATTTTAAGAGTTTTAATAAGTTAGGAAAGTTGCCTAAAGGTAGTAGATACCCTGAGAAACAAGTTTATAAGTTTTTGATAGGTTTAGGGTTTGTTTAGTAGGAGTTATCTATATAAGGAGCTCCAAAAACGAAAATTAAGGGAGTTTTAAATTAATTAAAATTATTTTATTTTCATTAAACTTGTTGATTTTATCGATTTTGATTTTTATTCATAGTTGGGTTCACCCCGAAGTCTGAATACTAATCTCATATCTACAGTCGTTATTCGTAGTAAATTAACGAAGTCTAGATAACCTCGTAGATTTTAGGATATCTCTTTGAAGATCAACTAATTTCTATCGATTTCTATCCATTCTACCAGTTACTTTTCAAGAATTCTATTCCGCCGCGATTCTACCCCACTGCAAGAATTTATTTTATTTTTAATGCTTCCGATCTGCATCAGTTGGTATCAGAGCAAAGTCGATTCTGGGGTTGATAAGATGCCACCAGGATTAGAAATCGGTCAGGGTCGAGGTCGAGGTCGAGGAGGAGGTCTAGAAGGTTTCATTCCATGGAGATCTAGAGAAGAATTCATTGAAGACGTCCAAGGTTTGCTGGGTCGGAATATCCTTAGGAAGGAAGAAGAAGATGATAACTGTAACCCTTTTTCTAGAGGGCATCGCGAAGGTAGCATAAATCAACGAGAGGATTCTGATCACTGGAAGGCAGGAATAAAAGTAGAGATCCCAGAATTTTATGGTGGTTTGGAACCGGAAGAGTTTATCTCCTGGGTGAATACGGTTGAGGAAGTATTGAAATTCAAAGAAGTACCAGATAATAAACGAGTTTCCTTGGTTGCGACTATGTTTCGTGGGAGGGCTAATTCACGGTGGCAACAACACAAGCTGCTACGCAGTCGTAAAGGAAAACAAAAGTTAGTATCATGGGAGAAGTTGAAGAAACACATGAGAACATAGTTTTTGCTACATAACTATATTGGATTGATGTACCAGCAACTGCAAAACCTACGCAAGGGAGTACGTTCTATAGATGATCACACCAAGGAGTTTTACCGACTACTTTCTCTTAACGACTTGTCAGAGTCAGATGAGCAAAAACTCGTTCGCTATATAGGTGGTCTCCCTAAACAATACCAGGATACACTCAACATGTTTGATTGCTGCTCTATTTCGGATGCACATCATAGAGCAAGGAATATAGAGAAACAAGTAGGGCGTAGAAGCTTAAATTGTGGTATCAATGTGGAAACATCTCCAACAAGTAATCTTAGTACTTCAACACCTAGTACTGCTACTAAACTTAATTCTTCGTCAACACCAAATAAAACCCCAGTTACCACTTTTAGAGGTAGGTGTAATAAGTGCGGAGAATCAGGGAACAAAGCCAGTGATTGTCAAAAAGCAGAACGAGCGAACAAGGTATTTTTCACTGAAAACGACCGTGAAGAAGATGGTTGGGTAACTGATTATAAAGAGGATCATAAGGATGATACTGAACCTGTCGATGAAGTAGTTACTGGAGATAAAGGAGTGAACTTTCTAGTAAGAAGAAGCTGTCTCACTCCACGTAAATATGAGGGCAACAGCTGGTTGTGTAACAATATATTCCAGTCGACATGTGATAGACACATTTATGTGTCTAATTTGCTCTCAACTTTTATAGTGTTGGAACTCATTTTGTACTAATATTGTGTTTTTATGTATTTGTATGTATTTTTGGAAAATAAACATTGTTGGAAAAATTGGCTCGAAAAACTACTAAAGGCACCCATGCCTTGGATTACGGGCACCCACCTATTTCAAATCCAAAAACTAGGAGGGAAACTATCTATTCTTCCGCAAATCTCTGTGTTCGAGTTTATGAAGATTTTATACGTGATTTTTGAGCTTTGAAACAGAGAATATATTGGTCTTATCAAGAGTGATCTGCACATAATCAAAAGATACGCAAAAATCAAGACAAATTAGCAAATCAGATCACGTGAAGTTATGAAAAAATAATCACCTAGTATTTTGCTATTAATGAAGATTCGTTGAAGATTTGATGCTCTGAGGTATTTAAATCGGAGAGTATTAGAGAGTATTTGAGAGTATTGGGAGACCTCAGAGTGAGCCGGAGAGATCAGAAATTCCAGGAGGAAAAGTTTGTTGCTGGTGAAGAACAGGAAGAACAAAAGGCTCCAGAGAACCGTTGTTATTCCCGTTGCGTATTCCTTTAAAGTTCTGAAGCTGCTAGAGTCCGTTCTTTCTTTCTGTGTTATTTTCTTTCTTTGGCCACACAGAGAACATCTTCTGTAACGCTTATAAGCGTATCTGTTCTCCCTTTTTACGATTATTACATCATTGTAAATACTTTTTGAGCTATGAAATATATTTTTGAGTTTCCAATACAATGAGGAGCTAAACCCCATCTTTGAGGCGACAGATGAAGCTAATTCTCCAAATATTATGTGAAAATGTTTATTTAATTAATTTATGCAATTCATTTATGATTAATTTCCTTGGTTAAAAATTGATTTAATGATTTTTGTTAAGCAATTGTGATTTCGTTAGATGGTACATGCTTTGGCCTAGGTTTTAGATGTTCCATGCTTTTGTTATACAATTGTTCTTTCGAAATCTACTTGTTGCTACATTTTAAAATCAAATTAAACGTAGAATTGCATAATTATAATTATTCAATTTAATCATTTTAAAGATTGGAAATAGTGGAATCCTAGCCTCAGTTTTCTCTCAACTTCATTATCAATTTTATTTGAGTTTTGCTATTTTATTTGAGTTTTATTTGAGTTTTGCTATTTTATTTGAGTTTTGCTTAGAAATTAGATTTAAAAACAATTTTTCACAAGTTCGAAAACAAACCCTATTTACCACAATCTACAACCACATCAATTTTTGGCGCCGCCGACGCAGACTTGTTTTTAGATTTTCTTAGGTTTAGTTTAATTTAGGACATATTTTTATTTTTTGTTCTATTTTACGCTTTGGTATTTTTTATTCTTTTCAGATTTTAAGTAAAACTAAGAAGAAAAATGAGAAAGTGCTATAAAAAGAAAGTAAATCCAAAGAAGGAAAGAAAAGAGGATTCCAAAAGGAGTGAAGAAGATTTTATTTTATTTTGATTTCTTATTTTATTTTATTTTGATTTTAGATTTTTTAGTTTTTTTTTTAGAAATTGTATTAGGGTTTGGCTATAATTTTTGTAATTGTTTTTGGACACTTTTGAACTTTGTACTTTTGAACATTATTATTTTTCTTAAACCCTACAGAAGGGTATTTAAATATAAACTGCAACAGGGAAGGACGACAATTACGATATTGTCTCAGCCCCTCGGGTTCGTACACTAACACAGGAGTTGGTGGCCCGAGTCGACTACAACCGATTCATCCCCCGTCTGGTACGGGAGGTAAGACTCGATCAACCCACGAATCCCCTGCAAGTGGGTTTACTGTATTCCTTCGTATGCATATATGTTGAGGAATTGAATACGGACATATTTTTTAGTAAAGGGCAAGGATTGACCATATAAGATAAGGACTCGGATTTCACCACCATTTCCTTCTTGCCCGCCTTAGGAACATGTTACCTAACGCGAACCTAATCCTTAAAATTTGACTAGAAAGAAGACCGATAGGGTATCGAGCTTATTGGAAAATCATTCAAAAGGACTGTATTGGTTACTTTGTTAGCCTAGCTTAAAGTTCAGGAAGATTATTTTAAGTTGATTAGAGCCGCCCTGTAACCCAGGGAAAAGTTTCCAAAGAGACAGGGTTATCAAAGCTCCTTAGAGCTTATCCTGTTTTTATTCGACTTAATCTAATTCGGATCGTTCTGAGATTCGCTAAACCGTAACTAGTTTGCTTTGGAAGAATATAAGCTGGTCTAGAAACAATCTAAGTGGAACCATCATGCTTTTTGTTTACTAGATTCAATAGGTTTGATTTGGTTGATTCGGCCTTGTTTGTGTTTGTTTAGAAATTCCCTTCCAATTATGAGTTATTTAATTGCATGCCCAGGCCGCTTGAAGTCTTGAGTAAGCGTGCCTGGAGAAGAGATTCTATTGGACGTTTGATCAGTGACCAAAATAGAAACTTTGCCTTTGAAATTGAGAATTTAGGAAACCCTTCTTTTGAGAGCCGAAACTTTAGTTTTGAGAATTTGTCTCTTAGTGAGGAAGTTATTCCTAATTTTCTAGTTGTGCCAGAAATGGCAACCTTGAAAGATTTGTTGAATCCTACTAGGACTTCTCGTCCATCATATATCAAGTTAAGTGAAACTCAGGCAAACTATGAGTTGAAACCTGGGACCATAATATGCTCCCACTCTTCTTAGGGAAAGAAAATGAAAACCCTTACTTTCACATTAAGGATTTTGAAGAAATATGTAGTACCCTAAGAATTCACAACATGTCTGATGAAGCTTTGAAAATTAGGTTATTTCCTTTTTCCCTGAGAGACAAGGCCAAATCTTGGTTATATAGTTTGCCATCTGAATCCATCGAGACATATGAACAACTTACCGCTTCCTTTTTATCTAAATTTTTCCCTAGGCACAAAATATCATCTTTTAGGCAAGAAATTTCCACATTTGTGCAGCAAGAGGGAGAATCTTTGTATAGGTATTTGGAAAAGCTCAACGAATTAGTAACACAATGTCCCCAACACGGTTTAGAAGAGCTTAGATTAGTCCAAATCCTTTATGAAGGGCTAGATTATCCAACAACGACCATGGTTGAGTCATTGTGTTCAGGGAGTTTTGATAGTAAACTGTTGATGAGGCAATGACATTTTTGAATGAAATTGCCAAAAAGACCCATCAATGGGAATGCAGTAAGGAACCCCAAAGAAAACTTTTACTGAGCAGAGGTAATGTCAATAGGTAGATGGAATTCTTGAATCAAATGCCAAAATTGCAGCTATAACAAAAAGGTTAGAAGCCTTATAATTAAGTCAATCTAGTTATGGAATAGAACGCAAGTTATATTGGAAAGGACAGACTGTTGAAGAGCAAGTCCATGCTCTTTATAATAACACTAGATATGATAACCGTCAGAAGTTTGACCCATATTCAGAAACCTATAACCCTGGTTGGAGAAACCATCCAAATTTTTCTTGGTCTAAGGGTCAAAATCAAGGTCAGTCTAGTAACCCCCAGGTTCCACTAGGTTTTGGTTATACTAAGAATTCTTCTGGTCCAGCACAATTTCAGAGCCCTTCAGATAAGAAGATCATGAGTTTAGAAGAGTCTCTCAACTTGTTAACTCAGAGCACTATAGATCTTCAGCGTAACACTGCTGAGTTTCAGCAATCGGTTAGACAAGGTTTAGATGACAATAAAAAGATGATCCAGGCTAAATCTCAGGCTATTTATGATTTATGAACCCAGTTTAGTCAATTGAATGATTCTTTGAGAGAAAAAGGAAAGTTCCCTAGTCAACCACAACCCAACCCTAGATGAGTTCATGAGTTATCTTCTGACCATGTGAATTCAATTAAAACCCTTAGGAGTGGTAGAGTAGTAGACAATAAGGTAACGTTTCCCGATAGTGAACATGTTGTAGTTCACCCTTATGAGCCTATAGTTGAAGAGACTGATAAAGTCTCTAAAAAGTCCAATGTGGTTCCCGTTGAGCCTGATTTTGTGCCCAAAGCACCATTCCCACAAATTCTAGTACCAACTAGGAAGGAATCCAACTTTAATGATATATTGGAGATTTTAAAGCAAGTTAACATTAATCTTCCTTTATTAGATGCAATTAGGCAGATTCCTACTTATGCCAAGTTCCTTAAGGATCTTTATACGCGAAACTGAAAGCTTAGTGTAAAGAAAAATTCCTTTATAGATAGTCATGTGAGTTCAATTATCCAGAAAAACACAACTCATAAGTATAAAGACCCAGGTTCCCTTACCATTTCTTGCACCATAGGTAACTACCATGTGGAGAAAGCGTTACTTGACTTAGGAGCTAGTGTGAACTTACTTCTATATCATGTGTACCTCCAGATAGGACTTGGTGACATTAAACCTACGCAGATAACACTTCAGTTAGCTGATATGTCTGTTAAAATTCCTCTTGGTATTGTCGAAGATGTTCTTATTGAGGTCGATAGGTTTATTTATCCTATGGATTTTGTTATCCTAGATACCCAACATGTTCCTGACCCAGAAAACCAGATACCTGTGATATTAGGTCGCCCGTTTTTAGCTACATCTAATGCGATCATTAACTGTTAAAATGTTATCATGAATTTGTCTTTTAGTAATATGACTATTGAACTGAATATTTTCCATATTAATAAGCAACCCTCTGAGTTAGATGACACGTGCATTGAAGAGGTAAACATGATAGAAACATTAGTTCAGGAGCCATTACCAAACATCTTGTCTGAAGATACATGATAGGTGCATAATTCACACATATAAAGTAGTTTTTCCTGAACCTTATTTGCTATATTTGAGTGAATTACTAGGTATTTTGATTACTTTTGTAGTTTTGTTAGTTTTTCAGGTTACAGCTCAGAAACCCGCAGAATGGAGCTTAAAAGCTAGAATCACCGAGGAGCCAGTGAAACTCTGCCTAAAATAGGCCTTTCACATACCACAGTGTAGGTAATTGAATTACAAAGCCAATGGTGAAAGAATGAAGTCATTCTGATCAGAATTGAGGAAGATATGGGCAAAGCCCCGAAGTGGCTTATTTGGCCTACGCTGCCAGCGGCCAGGCGCAAGTGCGGCTGAAGCATGATGCGGTAATGTGCTAAGTCATGATTTGAAGGGCTAGAATGGTTTGATGGGCTAGTGGATAGCCTTGGTGGGTTATTAGCTATGTTTTAGACATCATATGGGTTTAGGA